>VZTD01001325.1:692173-1048056 GCA_013397725.1 Rhagologus leucostigma | reverse complement strand
GAGAGGAGAGGAGAGGAGAGGAGAGGAGAGGAGAAACAAAAGGAAAGGAGATATCACTGTATGTACCTCTGCAAAGCTGTTTTATGTATATGTCAGTAAGACACCAATTTCTATTCGCTAATGTACACCTAGAGATATATGTTCTATGATATTTGCATATCTGGTTTTGTTTCTCTTTTCATAGGTAATTCCCACACAGAGAAATAGTCATAAATAACTGCGTATTTTCACTCACAGCCCTTCACTCATAGACTCAAAGAGGGAAAGGAAAGGTTACTACTGGGCCACAAAGATGATGCAGGGGTTGGAGCATCTCCCCTATGAGAACAGGTTGAGAGAGCTGGGACCGTTCAGCCTGGGAAAGAGAAGGCTTCAGGGAGACCTCACCACAGCATTCCAGCCCCCTTAATGGGCTTATGAAAGGGAGGGAGAAGGACTTTTTCTACAGGCAGAAAGTGAGAGGACAAGGCTCAACGATTTTAAACTGCAAGAGAGTGGGTTTAGATAAATGTTAGGGGGAAATTTTTTACTCAGAGGGTGATGAGGCACTGGAACAGGTTGTCCAGAGAAGCTATGGAGGCCCTATCCGTGGAAGTGATCAAGGCCAGGTTGGATGGGACCCTGAGCAGCCTGGTGTATTGAGTGGCATGCCTACGGCAGCTGATTTGGGACTAGATAATCTTAAAGGTTCCTTTCAACCCAAGCCACTCTATGATTCTATGATTTAAAACTGTTTTACATGAGAGGCCTCTATTCCATCCTAAAAAACTTAACTGAAAAGGTACGACAGTTTTCCAAAATGCAAATGCCGTTAATACTAGAGTATTATGAATATATTGCAGGGTGGAAATAAAAAAGATTGTTTTACTCAATGAGACTTAGTTGTTCTGAAGCAGACCCCCACAAAACAAAAATAAGAGAAAGAAAAAATTAATCCAGGTTGATTGATCCTCGGGAGCCCTGAGTCTCAGTCTTGATTTAAAACAGTGGAGGGCAGTTGCCATCAGGCACTAGAGTGCACGTGGGCAAGAATAAGCCTAATGACTTGTTTGGTTTATCTGCCATGTGGAACTGTTTCAACATTCCTAATTCAGACGTGAATGAGGTGTGTTAATAGCTCTACACTTCCGCTCCTGGAGCCGAGGAATGCATGCCGCTAGCAGGCGTTCAGGTCCCACTGATATTAATGGTGAGAAATCACTCAGCCTGCTGTTCTCAGTGAAGCACGGTGCAAAGCCCACTGCGAGAGACAGATGTCAGGGGCTTCTTCACTCCAGCCATGACCTTCAGTTGGCACCAGACACTGTGGCGCGTCTCGTCTTGTTAACATTTTAACAGGTGAGAGATGGATAAACAACAGTTCTCTCAGACCTGTAGATTGCTAATAAGTGTCACAAAATACACACCAGAGCTCAGGTGCAGATCATTAAAAAGGAAGTAGGAATGTGAGGAATAATGACACGTCAATCTACCTCAAATCAAGTTGGACACTCCCATGGTACTAGTTAGCACCATGCTCAGAGAGATTTGCCTTCTGTTCTTTCGAACTTGAACCAGGAGCACAGCACTGGAACTTATTTCCAGATGCTTTTGGTTAAACTTTGAGCCCCTGCTCAAATTAAGTAAGAAAAGAAGAACATTCAAAATTTCATTTTTTTTCCTAATAAAGGTTTAAGTGATCTAGTCAAGCACAGTGAACTTTAACTAATAGTTTCATGCTACAGTAATGGCACCTATTATTTGAATTCATTTCCCATACTGACAGCACAACTCAGGCATACTCCAGACTATGACATTTTAAGTGACTGGTGATTTTCAGTTGTGCTTTTTACAGTGCACTTGTACGAACTGCAGACTGGAATACATACGCATCTCTGTGTAGAACACAGCTCATGCTACTTTTTCTTTTGCTGCTATATAGAGAAATATCTATTTTTAAAAGTGCAGTATGCTCAGGATATGTGTGTTTTCCCATGCTAAATTGGATCAAAAAGAGGAAATACTTAAGATATAAGACAAACCTTTAGAAGTTTTCATTGCCTCAGTCAAGCCCATGCTGTTCTAGTCTTTATCAGTATCACTGAATTTTATAATCTAACAAGATGAAACACAGAAAGCAGAAAATGTAAAGCCAGTACTGAGCAAAAAATTAGTCAAACATATATTTTTAAAGTATCATCCATGTCTCATAGCTACCACACACTTAGTCATTCAGTTTGTATGTTTATATTTTATCCATAAAAGATATTTTATAAATAAAAAAACAAGTCACCAATTTTCCCCTCCAATGCACTACAAGCAGAAATATAACCACAATTTGGAAAGCTGTACCTATGAATGGGAAGAGACTTACTCTCTGCCGCTGCTTATTCAGTGTTACTCAAGGTGCATAAAATCACAAATTGATCATAGACAATTCACAGAAAAATGTGGCAGGAAATAATTCATGCTTCTTCACTCCTTTCAGCTCACAAATTTATAGTTGGAAACTTCATTTCAAACTAGGACAAGATTACGAAAAGTTCAAAATTTTTCTGGGTTTCCCCACATGGCTTGGGATTCCAGTACTGTATGAGGCAAAATTGGCTTCAGCATCTGTTATTCTGATGCTTCATTATGCCTTGGCAAGACCACTTCACCATGATGTGTTCACTTCGAGTTAATTTCACTTAAGGGATAAAACCTGCAAATGAAAAGTTGACAGCTTGTTTCTCCTGAACTTAAGATACGGAATCATGTTAACACTCAAGTATTACCACTGACTTGAAGCTGACCTAGAAACCAAACCATAGACATAATTTATAACCACAGAAAAGAGACCAAAGTAGCTCTTTGGAATGACCAGTCTGTGTATTCTGCAGTCAATCTCTTTTCTTTTTAATGAGTTTTGCAAAAATAAAATCCATGCTTTTTTAAAATAGAATATTTTCTTTAAAAATGCACATTTGCAGGCAGTGTGATATTAGTAATATCTCTACACATCAAAAGGTGAATTACTATTATTCCTCTGTTCTATTTCCAGTCATGTTATGGAAATAAATTAGAAAATGTGAATATATTTTCCCCTTTTCTGTCATGTCTATTACAACCTCCTGTGTATACTCTTCGACAGCTGTGGGTGTGGTTTTTATTTCAATTTGTTTGTTTGTTTGGGTTTTTTGTTGTTCTTGTTGTTGGTTTAAGAATTAGAGGAATTTCCTGAGAAATACAAATGAAACCTTTACTAGATCTGCCTTTACAGAAATCTTTCAGTGTTCAAAATTAGTAAAATCTGACTCCAATAAATGGTATTAGATTCTCAATAGTGTTGAAGTCAGTAGCTGCTGTTGTAACAGTGTTATAGTTTAAGCACTGCTGCAGGCCTATACTACTCTTGAACATGGGATCAAAGAGATAAAAGCAGAGTGACAGCATCTCTTTCACTTTATATTCTGCCACTCTAAGGATCTTTACATGAGTTCAATTCTTAGTGGCATTTTGTCATTGATTTTTTTAATGTATCTTTTGCATCAATGTTTTTTCAGGAACCTCCTCCAAGGAAGATCAAGTCATCATCAAGTCAACATCATAACAAGTTAAGACCATGTGTGTCTACTGCATGAAAGACTGTGGGGCGTTTACCCACCACCTCTACTAAAGATTTGTAAGCAGTGTGCTGGAAGAAAGATCTCTATATCCCATTGACTGAATATTTCTGCGTCATCAAGTATTAAAGGTGAATTTTTTTAATTCAAGTATAGTAAAACAGTACCTAGCAAGGTACAGTCCTCAACCAGGTGAATTCAGTGGCAAAACTAACACATTAAAACAAACATTGATCTAACTAAACTGATTAAATGTCTACCACAACATATTACAAGCCATATTTCGAAGCGAGTGGGTGACTCTCATTGTAACTTTTTGTCCGGAGCTGCAAGTGTACAATTTTTTTTCCCATAGCTCAGCATATTCACTGCTGAACTCTTCAGAAATCTGGCTATTTTTTTGGTGAGATAAATAAAAGATGAGTTCTCTTTAAAAAGCACTTCTTACATACCATAATAAAAAAAAGTATCAGAACTTATGCTTTTCATTGCTTCCAATCTTGTGTAGATGGCTAGGAAACTAAATAACAGTACAGAACTCAACATAAACAGTTGACAAGCCTAAAAAATAAGTTTTTATGAAAAATGCTGATGTTCAACTACTTATTTTTTGCTGTGCTTTAGAAAGGAACTGGAACTTAAAAAAAACCAAAGTCACAAAATATACAGGAAAGTGGCTGGAATGCTGCCTAGCAGAAAAGGACCTGGGGGTGCTGGTTAACACTCAGTTGGACATGAACCAGCAGTGTGCCCAGGTGGCCAAAAAGGCCAATGGCAACCTGACTTGTATCAGAAATAGTGTGGCCAGCAGGACCAGGGAAGTGATCATCCCCCTGTACTTGGCACTGGTGAGGCCACCCCTCAAGTCCTGTGCTCAGTTCTGGACCCTCAATTCAGGAAGGACATTAACATGCTGGACCAAGTCCAGAGAAGGCAAACAAGGGTCTAAAGGGTCTAGAGGGTGAGTCCTGTCAGGAGCAGCTGAGGGAGCTGGGATTGTTTAGCCTGGAGAAAATGAGGCTCAGGGGAGACCTTATCACTCTCTACAACTGCCTGAAAGGAGACTGTAGCCACATGGGGATCAGTCTCCTCTCCCAGGCAAGTAGTGACAGGAGGAGAGGACATAGCCTCAAGCTGCACCAGGGGAGGTTTAGGCTGGACATTAGGAAGAATTTTTTCACAAAAAGAGTGATTAGATATTAGAATGGGCTGCCTGGGGAGGTGGTGGAGTCACCATCCCTGGAGGTGTTTAAGGAAAGACTGGATGTGGCACTTGGTGCCATGGTCTGGTTGATAAGGTGGTGTTAGGTCACAGGTTGGATTTGATGATCTCAAAGGTCTTTTCAAACCTAATTGATTCCGTGATTCTGGAATATGAAATCTTCTGCTTCCAGGTTGTACATTTGTAAATACATTCAACTTATTTTTATGTAAGCACAAATCCATCCTACCTATCTACCTACTCAATAATGACCAGATGATTTCCAGAAAGAAATTTAAACTTTTAGAGAACTGAATGTTCTGTTGTGGGTCTCCACATCCCAATAGAAAAATTATGAAAAAAAAAAGGACCACAAAATAAGAAATTGGTGGTGCAGACATTTTGGTTAGGTGCCTAAAATTAAGAACAAATGAAATCTGGACCAGTCTGGTTGCCTAAACACTTCCTTATTCACACAAACAATATTTGCAGGAGAAGCTAAGTCTGGCAACAGACTTAGTCTGCAGCTGATTCTTCCACAGTTCAAGTGAAATCCACAGGCACTGAACTACAGACCATTCAGGAAATTCTCTCCCATGACACAAATTTCCCCTCATAATACCTAAATTTAAAAAGTAAAATAATATAAAATTACCTACTTTCACAAAAGCTTTTATTTACAGTTAATCAAGATTCTGAAATCACCTTAGATTGAAAATACATTGTTAAAAAAATTCTGACACTTCTTTTCTTCATTAGTTATGCAGCTGCTCTAGCTAATCAGACCTTGCTTTAAAGCTATAACCAGCAGCCCCATGATTGGAAAAAGGGGATAAAGCTGACACTCTCTAGGAGGAGTAAAGTCAGTTAAATATCGGAACTGACTGCCTCAATTGCTGTGCATACTGTGTGTTTCTAGTGCAAGTTTGTCTGCACAGAGTTTTCATACAGCTCTGAAAATGTAGTTTTCTCATTACTTCTTCTTCTTTTATTATAGAATAAATGTATTTGTTATGATCGATTCTAGGAAAGTCCTACTTCTTATGGAGAGATAGTATACCAACATGTCTTAACAGAAAAATACAAGCCTTCTTTACCTCACAAGCCATTTTTTATTTATTAATTTGAGTTTGTGTTAGTGCTACCTTTAGTATGGTAGCAATATCTCACAATTTTCTGTATCAGTAGGAAGGTTCCTTTGGCATCACAATCTACTATTTTCTTTCAGAAGACAAGTAGCAATATGAAGCAATATAATAATTTTTTTTCAATAAGAAAAACATTGGCAATGTAACCACACTGCTATATATGCAACCTGCTGTGTAAGCAGACAGCAGAAGTGGCTTTTGTAGATCCCACGAAATCCTTTCATATGCCTTATTTACAATAAAATTATAAGCAACAATATTTCAGCTGTGATAGTTTCAGCATGTAAGAGACACAAGGGTTGGGATTCATACCTCGTAACACACAGAATGTAAGCATTTAAGTCTTTAGTCAGGTTTCTTCGCAGTTAAAGGTAAAAAAAGGCCTCCAGAAGTAATTCTTCTGACTTACCCTAAATGCCTCCCAAATTCCCCTCTGGAGTTCTTTACTTTTACAAATGCAATTTACAGAGGCTAATGCAGATATGGTAATTTAACCATAAAATTCTTATCAGAGAAGAAAGAATTCTTTAACAAGGGTAATTGGAAGAAGCCATATATCTCATATCTTCCAGTAAAGTTGGAAAAAGCATATGTCTAACCCAGTAAGTGGACTTTGTGCCCTGAAGTCTACTTATGTTGTTTTTCACTGCGTAAACTGGACTGAAAATAGGTCCCCCTTTTTATGTGTTATGACTTTACAGACCTTGATGTTATCTGACAGTATTTCACTTTCAGAATACTTTCAGTTTCCACTGGATTCCTGGGTTCCTCATCGTGTTGGCTAGGTGACAGGGTTATGGCTTTGAACCCTGCACACTGTGCAGGTGATGGTTAGTGTCAGAGTTTTTCTATTAAGCTTAAAGCCTACTTTCTTTGCAGCAATTTGCTTCCTTTCAGATACGTTTTTCTGCAATGAATAGGATTTTATGATTTTATATCGTATATTTGCATGTCTTTCCTACCCAAGGAGATAATTCCAGCACAGCTTAGGCATATTTCATTGAAGGATCCAAGAGCATTTATACTGAATCAGTTCAGATTTAATATTCTTCAGTGACTTTTTTCTTTTTCTGACTCAACAGAACCAACAGCTTCATTGTGTGTTTACATTAAGTGCAAATGAAAGAGATGGGAGGAGCGAAATGAAAATAATTTTCCAGTCTCTTGGGTACATGTGGTTATTACTGCCCTGTGGCAGCCCCTGATGGAAAAGGACACATGTCAAACCACACTCTGCCTGCCAAACCTGATGCTTCCTCACTGGCTTGTTGTGTTCCAGCACAGTCATCAATGACATCCAGGTACACTAAAATCTGGAACCAGTTTTCCTGCCATCTGCAGAGTGGCAACTGCTCACTCTTATCACAATGAGACCTGGATGCCAGAAGAATAAATAATGTTTATGATCCTTTTCTGACATATTTGTAGCCTCAAACAATAAGGAAAATGAAAAATATTAGTGTAAGAGAAGCAAAGCCATACAGTGTTAAGATAAAGCACTTGGGAAAA
Organism: Rhagologus leucostigma; assembly: GCA_013397725.1. Classification (NCBI taxonomy): domain Eukaryota; kingdom Metazoa; phylum Chordata; class Aves; order Passeriformes; genus Rhagologus; species Rhagologus leucostigma. The sequence continues at coordinate 1,040,614 of VZTD01001325.1, read as the reverse complement.
GCTTTACTTAAAGTACATGTCATGACATAGTGTCCAAGGAACATTTTTCACCAAGTGAAAGCACACTAAATTTGCTAGTACCTGTCTTCTCTTCCATGTGGTTGCTGACAGATGTTCGGAAAAGAAAATCTTCCTTTCTGCTAGAACTTAAAAGCTGTTTATCGTATATTTATAATGTTAAACAGTAAAACAGTACAACAAAAAGGGGAGTTCTTCTGTGATAGAAACAAAATGTTTTTGTTTTGTTACTTGAATTCCATAGAAAAATATTAAAAGCTGTTTTTCCTAATAATATTAATAGCAATACCAACAATGACAATAATAATAATACCACTTACCACTTGCAATGAATAACTGGACTGAAAAAAATCTATTGATTGCAATGTGTTTTGCCATACATCTGCAATGGAAAGAGAATTCTGCAGGTAAGTTGTAGTAAAAACATACCTATTTTCTTTTATTTATCACATTCTTCCCAAACAGCTCTGTAAAATGTGTACATTTCTGATAGGGGTAATATTCTCTCAGGGTTAGGCTGAGTGAAAAACAGCAGTGATAATTTACACGAAAGTGATTCATGTAATGGGGAAAGCTGGAGGAGGTGGGTGTGGGGAAGAGAAGGGATGGAACAATGGAAGACACGAACTATAGTGCAGGAAACAAACTGATTTAAAGACTTGGAATGACTGGTTATTTTTTTTAGGATACTAGGATATACCTAGGCACTAGGATAACCGTCTTAAAGAGGAAGAGTGATTAAGTTTTAAACAGTGACTGACAAAGAAATACAAGCAGCCTCAACAGGAAGAGTACCCTGCAACGGAAGGCTAGTTCCTCTGGGTTACGGCCATGGGGACTTTCACGTCTTGGAGCTGCTGGAGAAGCAAACCGTATTTTACTGTAGCTTGTCAAGTTCAAGAGGCATAAAGTGTTGCAGCTATTGAAGAATTTTCTCTTACTATCTCTTCAAAGTCCAAATTTCAGTAAGAAATTAAAATTTATATTTCTTTTCCTTCGTCCTAACAGCAATATTCAATAGACTAGAATGGTTAACTACATTACATAAACAAGATCTGTCATCTTTAAAAGTCATCTTGCATGTTTGACGTATATATGTCTTTTTAATTAAACGACATGGAATTTGTTATGATGCTTAGAATAGAAACAAAAATATTAGGATAAAAAATAAATTGCTTAAAAATGTAATGGGAACTTAGCATTGAAAATTATTGTCTGGGTGAAACAGGGAACTTTGCTTCATGCAACCCTCATTTAAAAAGAAGTAGGCTACAAATGAGGCAGTGTAAGTCCTCCCTCCCTGTTCCTGCTCTCCAGCTGCCAGTGGCTTACCGCACTGCTACCCAAGAAATATCACTGCCACAGAGCAGTGTTGGAAAAGTCACAAATGTATTACCATAGCCAGCCAGCAGAGCTCTCTGGACTTTTTCACTGCTAATGAATTAGCAATACTTGGAAAAGTTTATATGTCTTTCAGGGAAAAAAAAAATCTTGTTATACTAAGGGGTATTTGTACCTTTGACAACCCCCGTGGCAACTGTTACAAAAGCTTTGTCTTTGAAAAAAACATTTTAAATTTTGTAAATCATAAGGCCTGCCTGCAAATGCAGAGCACTGCGGCTGATTTAGTTGTTGGCCTAGAAACTCTGCTGTTAGAACAGTTAAACAGGTCCATAGTTTAAGTTGCACAGTAAATTATAAATAGAAGAAACAGACAGAGCATCTCACATGGAATTTTCTCCCATTAAATCCTGGACTGTGTTGCAACATTGAGAGACTCCAACATTATACACTGTTGTTGGGCTACAGTTTAAACAGTGATACACTACTTTCCATAGCCTTGGTCAGTCCAAGCAACTAAAGGTTACTATGCTTTTTACTGAATCCGGTGATAAAGACAAAAAGGAATAAACTGGACTAAGAGCAAAGCTGCTGCAATGCCAATGAGGGGCCCCAGGTCAATGCCCTTTTATGGGCCTTCTTTTCTTACATCATAAATTCCTCAAAATGCTATATAAATCAGCCTTGTGTGGTCCTTATCACCTAGACCTCTGCAAATGGCCTAGCTGCTCTTCCTTAACACTGGATCCAACTTTAGAAATAAAACACACTGTCTGCTCAGTTTCCATAATACTAAAATATAAGGTAATTACTGGAGACAATGTGATGGCAAAGCAAACTTTAACTGAAGACAAAGGAAACATTACTTTTCTGTTTTCTCTACAATGTTAAAGGTCAGTATGCAATAACCAGAATATAATTAGCACAGTTACATATTCGCTTTTGATGAGTGCCCAGCTAGATGCACGTCAGGTAGCAGCCTCGAACAAAAGGATGCTAATTCAACTGTAGTGTGATACAGAGTGTTTTGATTTATAGTTCTTAACAAACTGCTTTCTCCCTCTACTCTGAGTTACAGTGCCTCGTGTTGAAGTGCAGTGTGATTAGAAACTGGCTGAGGCTGTGGCCTTTTGTGAACAATGAAAGCAAATATGTCACTCAAACACGTTCGGTTTACATCGACTCAGCAGCTCTCTTGGTGCTTAGTTTTCTAATATCTAACTAAGATTTTTTTTCATAATAGCTGATACAGGACTCAAGATTCATCATTGGGCAGGCTGTCCTTTCATATTTAGGTTAATAACTGAAATATTAATCTTCCATATTTTGAGTAAATAAATGAAAATCTGGCTACATGCTGACAAATGTAAATCACTGTATACCAGCTGTCACCAGGGGGAACTATTAATTCATGCAGCAACTTTCAAGGCTGAACTATTATGGACTGGCACACCATAGAAATACACAAATGTTTCGAAGACAGAACTGGCAGCTGTGTAATGACTAACCACAGGTTAAAAGCACAGAGATATATGACAAAATGTCAGCTAACATAGTAATTAAAACTGGGCAAAGAGTTTATAATATATATGTATATATAAAAAATAGACATTGAATGGCATATTTACAATATATGACTCTAATGTATTTAAGAGATTACTTTTGTTGAAAGCAAATAAAATATGATACAATAAAGACAAGTCCACTGTAGGATGGTATCAGTGACCCATGAGAGATTCCCAGCAAAAATCCCCCAATGTAAAGCAACATTGTTTTGATGTTTCTTTCTTATTCCTACATTTCTTGGCAGAAAGGCTGCTACTGGCCATGAAGAAAAAAAGACAAAGACATTTTTGTCAAAGCTTCTTAGTGTCATGGGTTTGTTAAGAAAAATCAAGGAATTGTTAGCTCTTTAGAAGGGACATTTGAAAGGAGAACATGATAGTGGGTTTAAAAGCAGAGATCATAACTCAGTAATATGCTAGTAAAACAGCAGTAATTCAACAAATTTCACCAAACCTCTCTTTTCCATCCACTCTCACATGCCCGCTAGTCCACTCAAATCTGAATGGACCCTACCCACCTGTAATTTACGAGACTTACTTTGATTCAGATTAGTCAGAGACAGCAAGCAGTAACAGTAATAAGAAGGATAAGGGAAGTATATTTACGAGGTCAGTGGGTACAGAGAACGATAGCATGTTAGCAAGAATAATGCTACATGAAAAGTATTGGCTTTGTTGTAAATTAAAAACTAAATACAATTTCACAAGAGCACATTCTCACAAAGACAAACATTATATTGAATTGTGATAATAGACATATCATATGTACAATAAGCAAGGTAATTATTTTGGTTTTTATAGAATTATAGGAACATAGAATGGCTTCAGTTGGAAGGAACCTCAAGGATCATTTGGTTCCAACCCACCCTGCCACGGGCAAGGATATCTTTCACTAGACCAGTCTGCTCGTAGCACCATCCAGCCTGGCCTTGGACACTTCCAGGGATGGGACATCCACAAATTCTCTGACCAACCTGTTCCTGTGCCTTACCACCCTCACAATAAAGAATTTCTTCCTTATATCTAATCTAAACCTACTCTGTTTCAGTTCTAAGCCATTCCCCCTGTCCTGTCACCACATGCTCTTGTACATATTCTCTCTCCATCTTTCTTGTAGGCTCCCTTCAGATACTGGAAGCCTGCAATTAGGTCACCCCGAAGCCTTCTCTTCTCCAGGTTGAACAATGTCAATTCTCTCAGCCTTTCCTCATAAGGAGGTGCTCCATGCCTCTGATCAACTTGGTGGCCCTCCACTGGACTCACTCCAACAGGTCCATGTCATTCCTGTGAGGGGGACCCCAGAGCTGGACGCAGAATTCCAGGTGGGGTCTCACCAGAGCAGAGCAGAGGAGCAGAATCCCCTCCCTGGCCCTGCTGCCCACGCTGCTTTGAATGCAGCCCAGGGCACATTTGGCTCTCTGGGCTGTGAGTGCACATTGCTGGGTCGTGTCCAGTCCCTTATCCAGCAGCACCCCCAAGTCCTTCTTGGCAGGGCTGCTCTCGATCTGTTCATCCCCCAGCCTGTGTTGATAGCGGTGGTTAAACCTCACGAGATTCCCTTTGGCCCTACTCTTGGGCTTGTCCAGATCCCTCTGGATGGCACCCTGTCCTTCAGGTGTGTCAACCACACTGCTCAGCTTGGTGTCATCTGCAAATTTGCTGAGGGTGTACTTTGTGCCTTCATCTGTGTCATTACTGAAGCTATTAAATAACACTGGTCCCTGAGGGACACCACTTCTCACTGATGTCCACTGGGGCTCTGAGTTGTTGGCTGCTACCTCCGGATGCAACCATAATGGATGATGTGACTCTGGTTAACCACTCTGGGTAACAACTTTCTTATCCATCTAACAGCCCACGTATTGAATCCATCTCTCTCCAATTTAGAGAGAAGGATATTCTTAGGGACTGTGTCAAAAGCTTTGCAGAAGTCCAGATAAATGACATCTGTAGCCCTTCTCTTGTCCACTGAGGCAGTCATCCCATCACAGAAGGCCACTGGGTTGGTCAGGCAGGACTTTACCTGGGTGAAGTCGTGCTGGCTGTCCTGAATCATCTCCCTGTCTTCTATGTGCCTTAGCAAAGCTCCTAGGAGGATCTGTTCCGTGATCCTCCCAGGCACAGAGGTGAAGCTGACAGGTTGGTAGTTCCCAGAGTCCTCATTTCCATCCTTTTTAAGGATAGGTACAAATTTTCCCTTTTTCTAGTCACCTGGGACTTCACCTGACTACCATGACTTTTCAAATATCATGGGGTGCGGGTTGGCAACCACATCAGCCAGTTCCCTCAGAACTCTGGGATGCATTTCATTGGGTTCCATAGACTTATTCAGCTTCCCCAGGTGGTCATGAACCTGATCTTTACTTACAGTAGGAAAGACCGTGCTACTCCAGCTGAGTTCCTCAGCTTTCTCCTCATCTGTTGTTACCTGTCCATCAACATTGTTTATCAGGGTGAGTACACCTTCTTTGACCTTCCTTTTCTGGCTGACATAGTGGGGGAAGCCCTTCTTGTTATTCTTTGTTCCCTTGCCAGGTTCAGTTCCAGCTTCCCCTTAGCCTTCCTCACCTTATCCCTACACAACCAAATTCAATCTCTATACTCTTCTCAGGTTACCCGTCCTTGTTTACACTGCCTGTGCATTTGTTCTTTTCCTTTAGTTTGACCTGTGGTTCCCTACCTAGCCACGCCAGTCTCTTGCGTTCCTTACCTGATTTATTCCTCCTGGGGATTGCTGGGGATTGCAGTTTTCTTGACACTGATTAAGCCTCTGTTGGGTTACTGCATTTAGTTTCGGGCACAACATTTTCAAAAAGGCAGACAAATTGGAAAGAGTTCAGAGGAGAGCAACAAAAATGATAAAATAAGATCTGTGGGAAAAGGTTAAGTGAACTGGGCATGTTCAGACTAAAGAAAAGAACACTGAAGGGAGGCATGACATGTCTACAGATACATCAAGTTGCTATAAAGAGGATAGGGACGAATTATTCTCCTTAGTCAATGAGGACAGAACAAGAACTAATGGGCTTATGCTGCAGCAGAGAACATCTAGGTTAAGTGTAAAGGAAAAACTTTAACTAATAGAAATAGTTAGAAATACAACATGCTGCCAAAGCAGCCTGAAAAACTCCCTCTGAGGCTTAGGTTTTAGTTTGTTCTTGCTTTATATCTGGTAGAGGGAGGATCACACTGGTAAGGGTTAGGGCTCTAGCCAGCTTCCTTCTGCACTGCAGATTTCTGATGTGACCTTGGGCAAGCTGGTTAGCAGCCCATTTCAGTTCTCTAGCTGTAAAACAGTGAGAAAAGCAATTCCCTAGCTCTCAGAGATGCTGTAGGAATAAATAGTTAAGGATTCTCCAACACGCTATGAGCCATCTAAGCAATGATACAAATTAAACATTGAAACCTTCCACAGTGCAAAGGCACCAACCCCATGTTGTACCTGCAAATGCCTTCCCATTCAGAAGGCTTTGTGAGTGCTGCAATGGGCTTTAGCTAACACATCCAGTCTAGGCTGCATTTGGATTATCCAGTCGAAGCTGCATCTGAGAAAAGAAAAAGTACAGAGTAACAATAAATCAGTGGCCAATACAACAGGCCACTAGCAGCTCAGCCTAACTAAGCTGAGCTAAAGTCAGTCAACTCTACTGTCTTAGTAGAAGATGCATCAGGACTCAATACCAGTCATTAAGCATGAAAAGAGACCAGTTATCAGGGTTCTGTCGTAGCTGTCTGCACAAGTTCCACCACAGCAATGTTGCTGAGATCAGCCCTGGAAAGCAGATTAAAACCAAGTTAGAAAGGCAGACAACATTAAAAGTAAAAATATAAGATGTGAATATAAGAGGAACAGATATTTTTTTGTTATATATTTAGTCAAAGGTTTATTCTTATTTGTTGCTTAATTTCATAAGGGTAATTTTGATGGCTAGAAAGGAACTGCATTTCCTATCTAAAAGTAATTATCAATTACAAATTCTTCGAAAAGCTCAAAATAAAGCAGCAGCAGCAGCAACATCCCATTAAAAGAATTGAGGGTTTGTGATACTAAAAGTAAAAGAGAATGTGAAAGAAAATATTGTAAATAAATTTAGTCAGTTTAAATCTGTGATATTTTTTACCCAGCATAGGCTTTGCAAAGAATTTAATTACATTCTTTATTGTTATTATTACTGTTATTGTTGTTGTTGTTGATGCTGTTGTTATTATAATATTCCTGTGTAAAATTGATGCAGTTTCATCTTACTTGTTTAGCTTTACAGACGGACAGAACACACATTTCCCTGGCTCTCAGTACAGTGAGACTCACTATAACAAAATGCTGCATTTTCCGAGCTATTTTGTCCCATACCTTCTTCAGCTATAGCCCAACTATTTCACGTTCCCCAACCTGTTCCCCATTAGCTCAGCTGACACATCAGACTGGGGTTACCTATAGTACATGCTGGTGCAGGAATTACTTTTCCAAACACATCTCACAAATCAGGTTTTGCTACTGTAGTAGAAACATTCACTTTGAAGAATTTGTACTTAAACTATGCAGTTTAAAATAAAATTAAGCATCCTCTAACTCCTCCACTGCAATAGAAACCCTGAATAAACATCTGAATAAAAGAAAGCTATGAGAAAGAACTGATTTGCTATTAGCATGTAGAGCTCAAGAGGCAACAAAATAAATAACAAAACACTGCCACCTAAAACATTTACATAAAAATAAACTGAAACCATGTCAGATTTCTAGTGCTGAAACATAAAATGGGACACATTTCAAGAAAAGAATAAATGTGTCTCCTCATGGGCACAAGTGGTTTCATTGACTAGCAGCTATGCAGAAAAAAAGTGATGTAAATGACAAAATAACTGGAAAGTAAGTCATGAGCCCAGGTGGAGCAAATGAAAAGCATGACACAAGATCTCAGAAGACCTTGACAGCGCACAGGCACAAAGAGCTACATTAACCCAAATGCTATAGGCATTTCATCTGGGAAGTTAAATGTTTACTGCATGAGTTATGTGCTATACGCTTATTCATATGCATCTCTACACTCACTACAAAAGCCTTTCAAGTAGAATTGTGTGAACCATGGATGTTTTTTTTTAATTCAGTTGAGAAACCAACAACAAAAAATCAGCTTAATATTTGACTTTATTTTCAAGTTATTTCAGCCATCTTCTAATCCTCTGGGGAGGAAATGTACAGCAGAATGTGAAATGAAAAAGTTTGTTTCAAATAAAGAGCTATAACGTTTCGTTTCAAAAAAGAAAAAGTAGAAACAAGAAAAAGACTGGTAAGGAAGGAAAAATCTCCAAAGGGAAAATAGAGATGCAAGTCTAACTTTGAACTTAGACACTTCCCACATTGTAATCAAGTGACTTGCCAGCCAACCACACATGTATACCAGAGAAACAAGTGAAAATGAGACTGTGGGGAGTGTGGAAGCAGTTCTGCACTCACAGTGCTTTCTTTCATCTCATAGTACACATATTTGTGCAGTTGATACATTTAACAGTTGTATTTTTTCATGTTGCAGACAACAGTTTGCCCAATAGCTTGTAGACAGTGCTTTGCTAAAAAAAAACCAAAAGCAAACCAACAACCAAAGTAATTAAAGGTTTTAATAACGTAGAAGCAATTCTTTTGTGCACACTACACAGAAGATGATCTGTGAAGGTTTCACATGTGTACTCCTCAATGACTCAGTTTTAGACAAATTATTTTCTGGGTTTGGATCAAAAAGGAAGTAATTAAATCCTTTCTTCTCTTTTTGAAATGCTCTTGAAAGGTTATTTATCTTAGCTCCTATGGAAATAATACAGATATTCTGCTTCAAAATTCAAGGAGCACTGGATGTCATTGAAAAAAATAGGATGTTGCCAAGTATTTCCCGGCATTATTTAGTACTGAATCATATTGCAATACATAGAATCACAGAATCATAGAAATTTTTAGGTTGTAAAAGACCTTTAAGATCTTCAATTTCAACCATAAACCTAATACTGCCAATTCCATCACTAAACCACGTTCCTAAGTGTCACATCTACATGTCTTTTAAATATCTTCAGGGATTCTTGATGTAACCAATTTCCCGGGCAGCCTGTTCTAGCGCTTGACATCCCTTTCAGTGAAGAAATGTTTTTCCTTATATCCAATCTAAACCTCCTCTGGAGCAGCTTGAGGCCATTTCCTCTTGTCCTCTCACTCTTTACCTAGGAGAAGAGACCTGCTCCCACCTTGCTACAACCTCCTTTCTGATATTTGTAGAGAGCAATAGGGCCTCCCCTTTCCTCCAGGCTAAACACCCTCAGGTCACTCAGCTGCTCCTCACAGGACTTGTGTTCCCTTCCCCTGCTCCATTTCCCTTCTCTGAACATGCTCCAGCACCTCAATGTCTTTCTTGTAGTGAGGAGCCAAAAATCAAACACGGGACTCAAGGTGTGGCCTCACCAGTGTCAAGTACAGGGGGACAATCACTGCCCTAATCCTGCTGGCCACACTATTTCTGATATAATCTATATAATCTAGGATGCCACTGGCATTCTTGGCCTCCTGGGCACACTGCTGGCTCATATTCAGCTGGCATGTTAGGCTAAAGCCATAATTAAATACTTCAGTAAGTTTCATGTATTTATTTGCATTTGTTTTCCTTCAAGCTTTATGATTTGAATGATGCCAGTAATAGAGGGGAAACATGTTTGTCTTTCTGAACTGTCAGTGATGACACAGATAAGTGAAATGGATGTAGGTGTTTCTGTTTTGTTTCTTACTAATGAGGCTTTTCAAGTGTTTCAATAATGAAGACTTTGACATTCGAAATGTTTGCATCTATTGCCCTCATCAGGGTATACCATGAGGAAGAATACCCAAGTTTTGTGCTGATAAGAAATACAGGGGTAATCTAAGAAAGACAACAGCAGCTAGGGAAAAAAAAAAATGAACAAATGTAATCCCTCAGGTTTAGTGCAGTAAAACACATGTGGAGGATCACTTCGACCCACAAAAAATATATTGCCACCAGTGCAGCTAGTGAGTGGTTAGACAGTGGAATGACAACAGAGCCCACAGGCCTCTCAAGTGCTAAAATGAGAGAAGAAACAGGCAAAAAAAATCAGTATTTGCTGGAAACTACTGTTTTCATCTGTGCATTTAAGCCAATGCCAACTATTCTACTCCCCTGTGTACTATTAGATTATTTGACTTGATCAATTAATCTAATTTTACACTGCTTTGGGGAAGAGAAAATCAACTAGAGGAACATATTGATGGTTCAGATATGTTTGATTCAATCTTCTCTACCTACGACAAATTGCACATACCCCAGTTTTCTTGAGCTCAACTGGAATCAGACGAGGCAGTTCCCTTGCTAAGTGCCTCCAGCTCATGGTAGGTGTGTGAATTGACACATACAGGTAACCAAAGGCAACCATCAAACCACAGCTGAAATGTGATGATCAGATTTATTTCACTACCTCGCTGACAACTCCAGGCAGCAGAGACACACAGGGACACACAGGCTCAGTTTGGTTCAGCTCATCCTGGAGGGCAGCAGGGGTGGATGAGAGGCACTCTACACCTCACTATAACAAAAGCTTCAGGCATGTCTGTGAGAGTGTGTTCTCTCTCCACAGGAATTCTACTTCTCGAAACAGGGAGAAGTTGGACAACATTAAGCATAAAAAATGGGGTTTTCCCATGGGACATTTTTAGCGTTCAGAGCTGCAAGGTCACTTGGAGTGACACTATTCCTTTCTCTGACAAATCTTCCAGTTTTAACCCTTTCCTCCAAACTAGTAGGTAACATTCAGCTTCAAAAATAACACTTTCAGCCTTTCCTCTATTTTGTTATCCAGCTACTGAAAACATGTCCTTTCCTTCCTTGCTAGCCTGTTTTTTTCCTCCTTTCTCTGAGCTTTTGTTTCTCTGTCATAAGCTCATGTACCCTTAAAAACACGAAACCCAAGAAAATACCTCCACACTGGTATGTATTTCAAATGTCCTCCTGGTGACTGCTATTGGTTCAGTTGAATGGTTCCACTGAGGCATTTTCACAGGTCCCCACCTTTATCCCAAATGATACAATGCTGTTTGCATTCCCAAATGAAAACAGAAGTCATAACCAACTTCGAACATTTCATGAACAATTGCTGTGCATTAGGAATCCTGATGGAAAAAACACAGCCACAAGATAAGATACAAGAAGAGGACTGGTTAGAAACAGAGTGTTAAATAATAGATCAGAAGATCACTTTTGCTAGGAATGGAAAAGAAATCTGGCATATGAAGACATGGAAAGGTACTGTCAGGAATAACATTGCTTAGATCTCCAACCTTTTAACTGTAGCATTGTCTTAAGAAAGTAAGAAAATATGTTTAAATGTTGGCTTGTAACCCTTTTTCTCTGATAAGAAAAAAATAAAAGCAGTGCAAGGAGAACTGATTTAAAAATTGAAACAAATCATAGCTCAAGTTTAGTCTCCGTTATCACTCAATCTCACTTGAGTTTTAGTACAAAAATGGTTGGAATGTAAAAATTATTTCTTTCCAAGTGGAGAGCCAAAGCCAAAAATAAAAATTTCTCATCAGAATTTGTTGAGTTGAAATGCATTTGTTCTACCAGAAACTGGATTAAAAATATGTAATGAGCTATATTTGTTCCCTCCCTTCATCACTAGGCAATAATGATATTCCTTCCTGCACCCCAATAAAATGGAGATGCAGCAGCTCCTCTAAAAATCCAACCACTGGAAAGCAGAGTGAGACTTGGAAGGAGCAGCCTTCCCTATGGCAGAGATTGAGCTTGCATCAGCAACACTCATGGGAATTTATGAGAGTGGATAACAAAATGTGGTTTATATCATTTTGTTTTTGATGCCTCTACTACTTTTAGAATCCTGCTATTAGACACGCCCCTTTCTATTGTTCCGTCTTGTCAACTTTGCAGTCAATAGGGAGGAACAAGCTTTTTTAAGGTGTTTCTTCTGACCCATTTTAAATGTTTGCATTAGGATGAGATAAACTGTACTTCAGTAGTGTCTTACTTTCTTTAGGGTGAGGCATAGGAGTTCAGACATGGACATCTACATTGCACACCTTCACTGCAGACATCTGTAATTTGTCATCTAAATCCCAGGCAAAAAAAGGAAATGAGACCAAGAGAGAAAAAGAGGGAAAAAGACTAAGAGAACAAATAATACCAGAGTCCCCAGTATGTGATGTAACCTAAAATTCAAAAGATAAGAAGGAACAAATTTAAAGTTAAAAAAAGATAAAAAGGATAAAAAGTCAAACAGCATCTCAAAAAGAACTCAAATACCTCAGTTCATCAACATGAAGTGGGTCAGAAGAAACATGTTATCTTTTTCCCTCAATTTTAGACTGAAAGGTCACCTAACTCACCACCAATGCAAGTTTGTTCTGTGTGGTACATCTGTTAGTCTCCTCATAAAAATATATTTCAAAATATATGAACATAAGGAATGCTACTTCTTCCTAAAGGAAAAATTGAAATAATTTTAAAAATGCATCTTTTTAAAATTACTATGAACATTCTTTTTCCTAGTTTGGTTACATTTCCTTCTGACTCCTTCTAAATAATTCTATTTGTTTTCACACACGTTAAACTACTTACAAGCACTAATTTTGGACAAAAGAAAGGGGTTAAACTTTTCTGCACTATTGTTATATCTGGACTCAAAGCCATCAACTCAGCAAGGGTTAAAGTGCAATTAACAGATTTATATATGAAATAATATCATGACAATGAATTACAATCGCTTCAGCAGATTTTTTAATTTTCAAATTACCATGTCATACAAACTCAACAATTTGAAAAATTTCTTTTTTTTTTTTTCCCAGAATAGGATGGAATTCAAACAACAGAGAGTGGAAAAGAATATTAAGAAAAGAAACAATGCAGAAATCTTTCACTCTGTTAGTGGAGGAGACTACTTTTTTTGTCTTGCAGTTATGGAAAAGGCACACATAAAAAACTGTCTTTTTCAGATTTATTCATGTTACATTTTTTCTCATTTTGCAAACAAAAAGAAGTGTGTAGCATTTTGTAAAAGACCACGCTCAAAAGGTAACAGTTTTTGAGCACTGTTTTTTAAAGTTCGTACAGTTTTTTAACAGCAGCAAAGGTTGATAGCAAGAGTATTAAAGGGAAGAACTGAGCATGATGGGGAGTTTTTAACAGTGTTTTGTCTCTTTTAGACTTGACATGTTTCAGTACTTCAACTGTTTGTAAATTCTTTCACTAAGACTTTTAGTATTCAGTTATGCAATACTGCACTTCAGGTAATCTTATTTGTAAATGAATCTGTAGGATTGATGTTAGTATGTAGTTTAATTTGTTAGGCACAATCTTGAAAAGTCATAAACTCACTTTGCATCCTTACATACTCATATATTAAAGAGGTATAATTTATAATAAACATCTGCTTTATAATACTGATGTGACAGAAGGCATGAGACAAGGAAAAAGGGCTTTAGGTGTGATACGCCAAGCACAAATATGCACATGTATAAGTAAACCTTTAAATTATAGCTGAGTGATTTTCTTATGCCAGTCTAAGGATTATTAATACACATGTCAATGTCAAATTTAATAAAGCTGTTGCATTAATTGTAACTATGGTGTCTTGTATTAACACCTGTCAAGGTGTTTCTGGTGCAGAAAATCTTTGTCATGAATGAGCTAGATAGCATAAATTATAAGTGAAATAGCCTTTTACCTCAGGAGATCCAAATTCAGATACTGCTTTTAGTCTCCAAAGAGTTGTTTACCACACCCCACTGAACCTCCAAATATGGCACAGTTCTGCATGGCTGGAAAGCTTGACTCAGGAGATGTGAAGGATTGGAATATCAGTCTGTATCACTAATCAAGATTATGGTGTACTGGCAGAGACAAGTAGGAAAGTGTACATGTGTGTACAGCAAAAGCCAGCTCCTTCCCTCACAAGCCAGCACTATTCATATCTTAAATTCCATAAGCAGGATGTTTGTTAGCAAATTTTGGACAGAAAAATAAGATGCTGTTACTAATGACAGCTTTTTCAAATCAACCTCATACAACTGTCAATGATATTCTCCCATCAGAAGCAACAGTATCCATGTGAACGCCAGTCAGTGCTACTTATCTCTGAAAATGCTGAATATCATTTTTGAAGCCTGAATGCAAAGATCTATGAAGACTGAAATCCTGTAAGTTTCAGTTTTCTACAAAACTGCTCTCATATAAAATTATAGAGAAGCCTATCATTCATGAAAAAAAAAGGAAAAAATCCCAGTGGAAAGTCAATAAAAAGTATTTTTATGCCAATAATATAATATATTAATATCTCTTTACAGAAACTGTATCCATTTAAAATTAATCCATCCAATTTTCACTGGACGTAAGACACCATACCAAAAGACTATCACAGTGCTAGGTCTGTGCAGAATAACAACTCACATTCGTTTTTACAAACATACAAAGCCAGCTAAAGGAAACTCCTGCCATGTTCTTGCATACAACATACACTATCCACGGGAGGATGGCACCATCTTTCATCAGTGAGCGGAAGAGTGAAGAGGAGGGTTCTGGCAGCATCCACATGAACTTTAGTAAAGGCAATGGTGAAGCCACATTCCAACTTGAAGGTCTTGTCATTGCACGTTCTCTTTTCACACATCTAACTAGGCTTCAGCAATACAGTATTAAGAATTTCTAGGCTGAAAGTGGAGGTGCAAACCTTCAACTTAACAGTAAAATGTTTATATTTTTATAGCAAAACAAGGAAAACCCTTATTAGCACAGGGCCAAGTTGTCCATTTGCAAAGTCCTAGGTTAACTTTCAGCATCCCAAACAAAGATCTGCTGTAGGACTTCAAAGAAAGCAAGAAGGAAACAACGTACTCTCAGCATACATAAGGCAAGATGTAGAGGGTGGATATGAGTCAGAGAGTGATGGTTCAAATGTACCACAATAAATCTCAAGTCCTCTATTAGCAAACATTAAATATATATCTCTGCAGCTTTACTAGAACTGTCTTCTGGAAGATAACAAACAGGAGGGGAGAAGCATTTTACTGTTCCTGTCTTCCTAAGGGAAACATCCCAGCTGAACAGACTGAGCTCTCCAGAATTAGGAAAGATGAAAAAAGCCTACTCAGCAGGTGGATTTTTACTATGAGGTTTTAATGCAGTAAAAAAAGCTCACAACCCCACGGGAAAAGCAGGAAGGGGATAAATCTGAGTTTTGCAATATTCGGATACCAACAGAGAAACCTAGATGGCAAATTTTTGTCTTTCTTCGTCAATAAGAAACTGCCTCATTTTGCTCTTAAATAGGTATTTCATGATGTTAATGTATGCTGGACTTTTTCTTAGTACAGAGACTTCCAAATGGCAGTGTTAAGTGAAAAAGATTACTGACATTACAAAAACTTTTTAGAATTGCAGAACTGCATGTTAATCAAGAGCTATGTTATGAACTAGCAGGCCAGTAAGTAATATATATTTTATAAAAGGTCTAATACATATTAAAACAAATAGACAATTAATGCTTCAGAAGGTAAATGTGTATTCAGCTATTTATTAAAAGAACAATCCAATTTCAATCTCCTTTAAAAAATAAAAATAATATCTGCACAAACACACAGAAATGAATATGAAAACCAATTCAAAGGCCACAACTCCTTAATAATAAGCAATAAATAAAAGCCCAAATGAAGACCAAATGCTATGCTTACTTATGTTTATTATGGAAAAAGATTGTATAGGAAAAATAAGTCTCCGTAATTCACATGCTCCTGTCTATGTTTTGTAGCTGGCACATTCTTCTGTAACAGCACAGACGAACAAGCAATGTTTTGACACACTGATTTGTAATGGAGTAAGAAACAGATAGTGAATAAGTAATGTGTAATTGATAAATAAAAAGCATAGAGACTTAGGGAATACAGATCACTTCATTCAGACTAAGTGTTCTGATATTTATTTATTTATATTTATATTTACATTGATGAAATCAACATTAGAAGGCTAGAGATAGGCACATATGTACACATATATTTGTGTCTGTCTTCTACCTAAACAAGAAGATGTAACTATGGTTTCTATCTCAAAAAGAAACTGGTAATAGAGTCAGATTTTTCTTTTATAATCTTGTTTTTTTATGAAAATGTTCAGAATCCTGCTCTTCATAACAAAGTAGGAAATCAGCAAGAAATAAACAAAGAAATTAAAAATGTTTTAAAAATTGCTTTTGGACACAACTGTTAGTGTTATTTTCAATCAGAACTTTTCTCAAAAGCTTTTACTCTTACCTTTTCTTCAAGCTGCATTCTCAGGATTTGTTCGAAATACATGTGATCCTTGCTTACAACCTTGCCTATCTGCTTCTCTGGAGGTGCATCTCTCTCACAGAGATGCACATCTTCAAAAATAGTAACTAGCAAAGCTCCTTCATTCATATGGGCACACGTACATTCTCTCTATGCTTTGGATAGGGACAGGTGGCTGAATTTGGGGTGGGGGGTGCTATTGTTTCGACTATCTGGTTCCATAGAAGATCAAAACTATCAATTATAATGATCTTAAATGAACTGAAAGTGGATTTTGTCTAATGAGTAAAAGATGCAGATGTAAAAGTATACTGTAAAAAGATTCACGCAGAACTCTAACATTATGGCAATACGGAATTTATTAGAGGTATGAGAGACCAGAACAGTTCTAGAAGTTTGACATTCTCTTTCAAGGAACAAAGAAAAGCTCAAAGTTAATAAAGGTCATTCAAGAATGACTCCAGCTCATTGATCTAAGATCATACAGTAACTAGAATGGCCACTAAGTGAGTACACTCAGGGGTCATTGAAGAGAAAAAGAGGTCACAAATTTTTTACCGAAATATAGGTAAAAAGAATTATGCAAGTCTTTTAGAAAAGTAAAAAAAAAAACAATACTGGAGTATTTAGACAACCCAGTAATTATTTTGTACTATATATATCAAAAGACTTCTGGCAGATGTTTTTAAGTGAAAAACCTACCTTAGTTCATTTACTATGTCTTTTGATTCTGATGGCACAGAAAGTTCTAAGAGTCAGAAAGCTCATGTTTCGATCTCGAGAAAAAAAGGCAGAAGAATATCACCTATATCTCTGGAAAGCTTTGGAGAAAAACAGAACAACAGATTTCAAATTAAACAATCAAGCATGCAGATTCCTGGGACTAATGAACCTGGAAAACATTGCAAGTCATAAAAGGTTATGAGTTTGCTTTTGATGTGATTAAGACTGTGATCATCACGCTAGCCCAAAATGACTGGGAAGAAATACAAGGAGTCCTTGAAACGGTAAAGTATGAAAGTATATTTGTAATGAGAACAGGAGTGCTTCTGTGGAAAGAAAGTCAAAGACAGATATTTGCAAACCTTCATAAACACTTTCAAAGATCTCAAGAAATGAGTCCCTAGTCCAAAGGTGCTTTGGCAGTGAAAAGGAAATTAAGCTGTCACCAGATTCACATCCAGTCCAGTGAGAGCAGTCTAGTCCAAATCGTCTAATGAGTCATAATTGTTAATGAGACCTGCATGTAAGTATGGTCAAACACAGAAGGAGACCCCCTGTAGTCTTAGTAACTGGATATGGCACGGCTCACGTCTTTAACTGCAAGAGGCCAACAGTATCTGAAAACAAGTTGTTTGTTTGGCATGTATTGTTAAAACTTAGGCATGTGAAACTCCAGCAGACGGGATCTCCCCCTGGAGGTGTTCACAAGCATCTACTGCTTTTTAGTCTTTTTAGGGAAGTGAAGAAGGCGTTTTTAGAAAGCTTGTTCACTAGCTGCTAAAATGCAATTGCCAATAATGTGACTAAGCTGGAACAAGTGTATCCCATTCCCCAAAAATAAAAAAATATATTTCTTTTATTATGGCGATCAGGTCTGCAAATCAAACACAAGTCTAAGAAAGATTTGAGGGTTGCAGACTCTCTCTCCAGAACACTTGACAGGAGTGAGGTAGTACAGATTAAAGTGTGAGATACTGGTACATCAAACCGAATTTTTAACGAGTACCTTAGAAAAGTATGGAGACTGTGATCCTCAGAATAACTGTTCAGGAGGGGGAGCTGCAGAAAGTGGTCCCAGCTCTTAAGATTGGAATGGTTATCACCTGTCACTAATCTTATCTGGGCCAGCGCTCTTAGATTTATGTGAAACTCTTTAAAGATATCACACATGGTGAACTCAGGGGTAACAGAGGAAAAAATGTTGTAAAAGGTACAGTAAGACCATTTAGGCCTACCAAAATAAAAGACAACGTTTGGAAACAATATCTGTAAGGTAAATATTAGTGTTTACCTCACACAGCAAGAACAAAAGCCCCGCTAGAAAAAGAACTCATATTTGTGACAGGAGGAACCGCACGTAGAACACAGACCAGGCACACATTTATTTAACTGAAGAAATTCATTGCTCCTACGCTCATAGTCTCATTTCCCTGAGCCAGCTTTGCAAATGGATATTACAACTGACTCCATGGTTACGTGTGTGGTACCTATTCCTGCCAAACCTACTATGCTTAACACAGTAACATCTAAATGTGGACGTGAGGATTTTGGTTACAGAGAACAAAAAAACTTGCAGAGGAGTTAGATGTACCCATACGCATGAGGACAAGCAATTTGCAGTGTCTAGATCTAGAGCTGTTACTTCCCATTTTTTAATTTTTTCAGTGGTAGCTGGAAAATATCTGAAAATATAGCTGAAATTCAAAAAGCTTGTGAAATCAGCCTGTGATCATCTTATAACATAATTAAGTTGAAGGATAACATCAATGAAGCATTACATCTTGACAATTTGTTTTTTATGAGAATTAATTACAAAAAAATGAAAACAAAACTGTCTTTCATGTAAGGAACTTATAGTAAAAAATAAACCAAAAATTTGCATAAGGATGCAAGGGCAAATTCAAATAAAGAAGTGATAAGAATGGCAAGCTGCCAACAATTAATGTAAAAGTTAAATGGATCTACCACATAACATCTCTTGCACCTAAATAGTTTTCCAATTAATTGTTGTTCATCAGACAGGATGATAGAATGGGTGAAACTTTCTCAGCTTTCCTGAGAAGAAGGAAATAAGGAATGCTGTCTGCCATCTTGTCTTAGATGCTTTCAGCAAGGGAACAATTTCATCAGAATAAGTTAAATAAGAGATCATGCTATCAATATGAGCAGGATAACCTGGTTTTGCCAATAGCACTTTTGTATCTCCAGAGAAACTTGCAAGTACAAATTACGACTGAGCAAATCCGGTAAGGCAAAAAAATTAAGATGAAAAATGAAGTTATAAGCAAATTTAAACTACACAAGTATTGCTCAAGTGAATATGTTGAATTTAGAAAAACTAAGATACTTGAATGCATTTTTCTATTTTGAAATGAAAATTGCATTGAAAAATGTTAAGTTGAACTCATAAAACCTAGATATCTGGAAAAGGAAAATACCTCAATTTTCAGCACATAAATAATTTTTTTTTGTGAAATTTGCAGAACCTTTCATTTTACTCAGACTGAAACTAAAACCTTCTACTTAGAATGAAACAGAATGTAATTTTTGCAATGTTGTGATTTAGTCACAAAATGAAAAGAAAAAAAGCAGTGTGAAGTTTTCATATTCACCCGTTTTTTATTTAAGTGGGAAATTCTTTCGTAGGCATTACACTTTTCAGGTGCTCACATCATGTAATGAAAGTTACATTACTCAAGCTGAAGTAATACAGACATAATTTTTATGACAACAGGAGTGAAGAAACTCTCTGCTGACCATCCTGTTTTAAGACAACAAGTATGTACTTGATGAACACCTGAGCACTAACACTAAGCAAATAATGCTTCCAGGTATTCCAGTATTTCACCAAAAATATTAGCAGAATATTAACTGTTTCATCATGGAAGGAAAATTTAGAAGCTGTTGGTCAACAGGGTATGACTGAGCTAATGAAAAACTCTTTAAGTCTCCTCCCAGTACTCTAAAATAAGGAGGCTGCTTTTGTGTGGAACCTTTCGCCCTGAATTTCAGAGCTTTAAAAGCAAAGAGGAGAGACTGATGGACTGGCACAGTGTTTGGGTGTGTAGACAGCAATATGCATTGGATAACTGCAGGATCATTGATGAGACTATGTGTGTCGCAGAAGTCATGCCTAGCCTACATGCTAAGATTTTACAAGTATTATCACTGAAGTCCTTTTAATAATATTTATCCTTCTTCACAGAACTTATCAACACATGGGAATACAATAGCATGTTTTTATACAGCCTACAGAATGTAGGATGACTTGTCAGGAGCTGAGCCTAAAGGTATAAATCAATAGATCCCTGCTAGTGTGATCAAGAGCCTATCTTTCAAAAATACCAGGAAAGAAAAGAGCCCCATACACAGAAACAGTATTTGCAGCTCTCCATCAGTGTTGCAGACTCTGGTCCCCAAGGTTCCATCAGGTTTTAAACAAAAAGAAAGGCAGGTCAATAACACAATGATCAAAAAGTTGACAAGGTTCCTCTCTACAAAAATAAACCCCAATATATTATCGCTATTGTTGCTGCTATTTCAGCTATTATTAAAGACTGTGAATATTGCTTTTATAATGGATTCTGTAGGGTTAACACAGCAAGACCTTACCTATTCTATCACCAAACAATGGATACAATTGAAGCCTTAATGAACACCTGTTTTCATTTACCCAACAAAGTTTAATTTCCAATTGTGTCAAGCCTTAAACAATGTATTAATGGACTGGGGGGAGGGCAACATTACTGTAATGAGCATGTGTCTGTGTACCTTCATGCCTGCAAACCTATACTTCACACAGATTATACATGTCGTCATGTATTTAGGACAGAAGTTCACACATCTGTCTAAATAGATACAATCATTACCTATGTTTGTAGGACTCTCAAGGTACCAGTTAGCCCAACAAATAGCAAAAAAAAGGCATGGCTGGTATTTTTCCCTGGAGCATTGAACAACTTACTGTAGTCAGTATGAAAATACAGACCAGTCTAATGAAGCAGTCAATAGCAAATCAGGACATTTCAGGCATGTCTCCAACAAGCAATGGAGTGTGGTATGAAAACTCTGGAATACCCTCATCACTGAGGCTATCTCCTGAGCAAGAACGGGTATAGAATTATCAACAGAGCACATTTTAAAACTATCTAGCTCTGCTGAGAAGCTGGGATTTCTGGCTCAGTCACAGCTGTCACTTCCAGCACTGCTTTGGGTATCTGAGCTCGTTCCTTGGCACAGCTCTGCTCTGGAGGATGACACACCAACTACACGAGCTCTAGCCAGAGGGTATCTCCAAAGCCAATATGTGGAAATGCTTCCTGTTTTTATAACTGACCCTAGAGAAATCTTGAGTGTGCTGTCCAGTCACTGCCATGTGCCGCACCATGCAATAGTTTCCTTGTGCTTTTTCCTTCAGACAACCACACACATGAACCCAACTCACTTTTCTCGCAGTGTACAGCTCTTGGCAGACTATATCTTTAACTGGTAGTCTTTCCATACAAAATGCAATTGCTGATTTCTCTGAAAGGTATGATGCACATAGAACAAAGACAAAAATATATGCTTAGATTTTTTTCTTGTTTGCTTTATAGATTTAGCTGTGAAAAACACAGTATCTACCTGCCTGGACTTTAAAAAGAGGGAGGCATTCAGAAACATCGCTTTCTTCCATATTTCTTCATGAATTGCCTCTAGACAGCACCTGTACACCATGCTATTTACTGTGAACACATTCTGCAGGTGTTTGTCTCTTCCTGCACATTGCACAGAGTGCAGATGCCTTAGAGAATCCTGGACTGCAATCCAGAGTCTGAGGCATAAAAGTTAGGCATTGTAAAGCTCAATATTATGTCTTTTTTTTTTTGGATTGAGCTTTCTAGCCCCAGGCATGTTCAGTCTGCATCGACACCTAACATTTAAGCCATTGCAGCATCTCACACGAGACCCTTACAGCCTTTCCCCCTCCACAACTTCTATTTCTTGCCGGCAGTATTCCTATTCTGTAACCCCATCACATAACCCTACACAGACTACTGTCTGACCTCAGCCACCAAGAATTCAAGAGAACATTTGCACTCCACTCTGCAACACCCTCTTGACTTACTTATCATGCTTTTGAAAGATACAAAAGAGTAAATGATTAGCAGTAAAGCTGCAAAAAAAATAATACCTAGGAGGCATTTTTTTCCTCTCTCTAAGATTTCATCAGGAATGGGACAAAATGTTACCTTGCACTTCTGAAATTGCTGTTGCTTGCACTAGAAGAATTATATGTAGGTATGTCATTACCAAAGCTCTGCCTCACTGTTGTTTCCCAGGACTGCGAAATCAATACATACTTTCTAAAACAATAGTTTTGAAACTTAAAATGTGAATTTCTTAGTTTATATTTTTCCCAGGTTTCAGATATCCTTTTGCTTGTGCTTCCACATTCTGTATGTTGTTAAACAGAAACAAACAAAGGAATCTTCTGATTGTTGAGAGCAATAGATCATAATAATTCTAATCTGCTGTTATTGAGGAGAAACTACAGGAGTTTTAATCTACAGTGTATCGGTATCATACATCAAAATACCTCCTTCAGAGCAGTTGCATTCTATCATCACAAAAAAATCTACAATCAGTATCATACACCATGCACAGGTAAGACATTTGAATATTAAAGGTTTTATAATGTAGTCACATTGCATGGAGTCACATGCAAGACAGCTGCTTGATAGGTGTCAGTATCCAATGCATTTACTTTTCAAAAAAAATATTCAAACTTTCATCATATGGTCTAGTACAGAGAACACTTTTTCTTAACACAAAAATCTGAGGCGTAAAACTACATGAAAAGAAACAGTTTATTTCATTATAGCTTCTGTACACATTTCAGACAAGCATATTAATCCTATTTACAAACACTCATGAAAACTTTCGGCACTTCTGTAAAACAGCAAGACAAATTACTGTTAATTAACTAATGTTAATAGACAGGGACTGTGAAATGGAAGACAAGAAACCAATAGTAGATCTTAAATTCTTATTGTTGTAATTATTATTATTATCATTATTATTGCTGTTACCATCATCATCGTCATCATCATCATCATTAAATACAGATCCCAGTTGGTCTTACTATTGCTACAGTTGAATTCAGATCTTGGATTCATATTTCTTTTTGCCAAGATAAATAGCATCCTGACAGGGTGGCCCTATACTGTGATCAGTAGGACCTTACAGAATTCTTGCTCCAGGAGGTTATTGATAGTAAACAACAGCCGTAATAAAGGAAGAAATAAGATCTGGAGGCATTGTTGGCTTTCTGCTCTGCTCTTCTCCTCTCTTCACTTCACTCCCAACCCCCTGTTTGTCTCTCTATCCCCTCTTTGATCACTTTGTATGAGAAGTGAATTCCAATAGAAATGTAAAATCAGAAACAAAAAGAACCAGGAAAAAAAATTTTTTAAAGGAACTAGGAAAAGAAAAGGTCACAATTCAGGCCCATAAGGAGATAAGCATGAGAAGAACATTCCCTAAGTGATCTTTAGCCTACATAGGAAGAACTGGAAAGTAATCCATTTAAAAAGGATGCAAATTAAAAATGTTTCAAGACTGGAGGCCAAGACTGTGCCACTTTCTACTTTCCCTTGACTGCTCAAGCTGGAAGACAAAACTGAAGCACACCATGTTCCTCCTTCAAATTCAGATTTCTTTCATACAAGAACAAGGGCATGAAGAACAGGAGGAGAAACTGTTGTTCCCAAGTTGCAATGACAGTGTAGCAGACAGATTCCTCAGAGCCTGAGTCTGAGAAGCACTATTACACTCCTCAGTGTAGAAAAGCCCAAAATGATGTTCCTTAAGTTGCAATGCATGGTCCAAGCTTTAATGAAATTTATGTATCTCAGAAAAAATCCTAAATAATAAAAAAATCCTCTGAAAAAGTTTATGTAGACAGAAAAATGTTGCAGGAATTTTCTCAATAATTTAAAATGAAAACTGAAAAAATAAAAAATACATCATTAAATTTCACAGGATGGCTGGTGTGATTCAGAAATTTGAAGAACGTTCTGGATCTGGTTGGACTGGAGTTAATTTTCTTCCCAGTAGCCCATACAATTCTGTGGTTTTGATTTGTGACAAAACGGTATTGATAGAACAGCAATGTTTCATCTGTTGCTGAAAAGTGCTTGCACAATGTCCAGGTCTTCTCTGTTTCTCACTCTGACCTACACAGCAGGTGAGCTGGAGTGTGGGCAAGGAGCTGGGAGGGCACAGAGCTGACCCAAACTGACTGAGAGCTTATCACAAACCATATAAAGTCGTGTTCAGCAATAACACCGAGAAAGGGAGTTTTTCCAGTGCAGCCATTGCTGAGAGACTAACTGGGCATAAGAATTCCTGGTGGGAGGCAGTGAGTGATTGCCTTTGCACTACCTCATGTTTCCCGTGTTTTTCCCTTCACTTATTAAACTGTCTTTACCTTGACCCACGAGTTTTTCTCACATTTGCCCTCTGTTTCTTGCCCCCACCCCATTGGGGATGGGGGTGAGTGAACGAGTGGGTGAGTGCCAGCTGGGGTCAGCTCAAGCAAGAAGATAACCTGTGATAAACCAGCAATAGAGAAGAAAGACAGAGCAGCTGAAATGTAAATGCTCAGGCATCCCAAAGAAGCTTTAAAGAAACCAGTAACAGAGAAGAAAGACAGAGCAGCTGAAATGTAAATGCTCAGGCATCCCAAAGAAGCTTTAAAGAAACCAGTAACAGAGAAGAAAGACAGAGCAGCTGAAATGTAAATGCTCAGGCATCCCAAAGAAGCTCTAAAGAAAGCAACAAGTGCATGTAATCCAAAAGACTAAGCACAACCAAGTGGAGAGCTGAAGCTGCAAGGAAGACTTGAGAGCTCAGTAGTGGAAATGCTTTGCATATGATGACACATAGAATGGTTACAGTAAAGAGAAATCAGTCTGCTAAGTCAAATAAGTATTGATACAAAGGAACTTTTTTTTGCATATATATCACAATAATGCAGTGGAAATTAGCAAAAATAAATGATTTACATAGTCTGGACTATCATCAGCTGCAAAGACAAGATCATAGAAAACATGGGGAATTTAAGGGCAGATGACAAGCTGACTACATGAAGATTCCCTTAGCATTACATGAGTAAGAGAGCCTGCAGTCAGGCTAACCGGTTTTAAAATCATATGATGATATTTTCAATAACACAGCTGCAAGCACAAAACCAAAGCAATGTATTAACGCTGGAATTTCAAGCATCTTTTTTAATACCGGAACAATGCTTTCAGATAAAAGGAGTTAATTAAAAAATTTAGTAGAGTTCAGGCTGAGAGCAATGATTCAGTGTAATCAAAATTTAAAAACATTGAAACCCCAAACACACAGAGCAGGCAAACCCACAGTGGCACTTGTTTGCAAAGGTTAGCATGTTTTAGAAAACCTGAAATGGCTTCTTCTGTGTTACATATGAAGATAGCTGAAGCAATGCTGCTGGAACAGCACCTTTCTTTTAAAATACCCAGTGCAATAGAAGAAAAAAAGTATACTGAGAAGAGGGGCAAATAAGGATGGGATAGATAAAGACATCTCTGTGAAAGTCAGAAAATACATGTTGGCTATGTAGTGTGGTAGATATTGAAATGTCAGGCAAAAAAACACATTTGAATAGACTGGAGCTATTTGAATAAAACACAAAATGTGTTCACTGCCAAATGTCTAGAGTCATGAAATATTGCCTAGGCAAAAGCAAAAATAAAAAATTACAGGAAAAAGACCTGGTGCCAAATTCCAAAATTTAAAAGACAGATATTGGCAAGTATTCCTAAGTAGGAAAAGTGTCTACCTCATCACATTCTGCACAACAGAAGTGTATCCAAATTGTCTGAGGATGTTCCCTGGAATGAAAATTAATCCAACTACATCATAGCTGATGTTGGACAGACACACTATTGTAAAGGGTATAGCAGACCCCAGTTGTAGGTTCTTTTGCATGATACAAGAAACAGGGAAATCAGTCAAAAACTGCATAAGTACAAGATGACTTCATGGTGAGCAATGCTCACTTCAGTATAGGTCACGTAGCACAGTCCTTTTTCCCCAATATGTCAAATCTAAAGTAGTAAATACAAAGTCAGAAATGTCTATACTTGAGATACTAATTATTCAAAGGCCACTGGTAATTACAAAATGCATTTATGGCGAGGGGAAACAACTTGTGTGTGCAAATATTTGAAGCTACTGCTGAAAGAAGATGTCATATGACAAACAGTTCGATAAAACATACCCTTTAAATGTATCAATACAGCAATGTGAACAAAGAAACTGTTGTCACTGTGATGCTAGTGAGATGGGACACAGGGTAGTACTCTCACAGAAGAGAGTTGTCAAGTCCAGGATTACTAGCATCACCCAAATCCAAATAAGTCAAAATAGAAAAGGAGTTTCTTGTAGCAGTGTTTGCATGCAAAAAGTTTAAAAAATATAGCCAAAGATAGAAAAACTATTCCAGTTGGAAGTGCCCATAAATCACTTGGGAGTGCTTTTTAAAAAACACTGTCAGTCACAGAAAGCCTTTAGTGTATGCTACTGAAACCGCAAAGTGTAAGCATGAAAGAGACTGACAAATACATTGCTGATTTCTTATCCAGAGCAGCCTTGCAGTGCACAACTACAGCAGCTTAACAGGAATGTGAAATCTCTAGCCTGATATTAATGCAGAAAATGCAGAGAGACAGAAGCATCAGCTAAGTCTGCTATGTGCAGTTTCAAGGTAGGGGCTACAACATTTCTAAGAACAAATGATACAAGACATAGATATACAAGTGCTTCCATCTATCATTCTGTCACACTCTGTCAGGACAGCCAGATGCTGTGGGAGAAGCCTTGTCTGCTTCCCAAGAATACTGCAACTGCCCAGACAAGCTGAGAATCCACCATAGCATCATATATAAAGTCAACTGAATCATAAACCCAAGGTCAGTAAAAATAAATTCCCTCAGGTACACACCGAAGCCCTACAGGTATAGCATTCCGTTCCTCCATAATGCAGTGACACTGCACGCTCTGCAGCAGTGCTGCACTAAGCCAAGATATTTGAGATCTCGGGAGTAGCTTTATCACACTTATGATGGAACAGAAACTACAGGACACCATGCTTGCTAAAGGTTTTTGCTGTAATGACAGTATTTGATAAAAGACAATGAAGTCACAAAGCATCCCAGCAGACTTTGGAACAGACCACAGCCATAACTGTAACTAGGAATTTTATTTGCAAGTCAACACAGATTATTTCTTCATTGAAGCATGCTATTTGGACATGAGTGGCAAAATTCAGATTCTCTCAGTTCTGTTGTTTGAAAATGTAGGCAACTACAGGTAATGTACAAGCTCAAAATCCTATTACAGTCACTGGAAATACAACCATCGCAGCCAAGGAAGACCTTAGGACTGTTCATCTGAAGGAATATATATGCCTGTTTTATAGAGCATAGCAATTCTTCAATCTCCAGACTGATGTGTTGACAGGCCTCTACCAACTACAATGGAATAGATAATAGATTTAGATACGTGGTGCACGTGTAGGTACACACGTACTCTGCACGTAGCTTAATTTAGGTATTTTAACCTTGAGCTGAAACATATACTAGTGGCTGTCATGATCCAGGGGTGTTCTGGTAGGGTGCTACGACCTCCCCAAACCGACTTCAACAGAAAGTCGCTCGGCAGCCACTGCATTCACACAGACACACACACGCTTTGAAGAGCTTCTTCGACAAGCCGACAGTAAAGAGGCAGGAAGGGTCTTTGTGTGGAATTCCACGGCATAGCTTTATTTGAGCCCCATCCACAAAGGGCACCAGGAACCAAAGACCTTGGAGGAAATGAAGGTTTCCACCTTATATATGGGGGCGGGGAAAGCATCAGGAGCAGAGGCAGTACATAGGCGGGATTAGGGTACAGGAACCAATGGGAAAATCTGAGTGAGTGGCAGGGAACAAGGTCCAATGGGAGAGTGGAGACGGGAGAACTTTCCAATGAAGGAGCAGACAAGGCACAAGGGGGCAGGGAGGCCAACTGGGGAAGCAGAAATGGGATCCATTACAGAACAGGGCATCCTGAGGGAGGCTTTTTTAGTCATTTTAACCTGGGGAGCTCTCTCGGAGTCTGTCCCTTTCACTGGCTCCCACAAGTGGCGTATTCACGTCACTTAATTTCCATTATCTAAAATTCAGTATACAGCCAAAGCATGTTGCCAGCTTCTTTCCATAGTCGGCAGAAGCTTGAGAACTTAAACATTTCAGAGGCTGACTCACCAAACCCACTAAGGCACTTCTCTTAAGATATCATGTGCCTATTCAGAGATGCTTATTTCTCCCCATCGACTTCAGAGCTAGTTTCCTGAAAGAGACTAGGAAAGACTAATGTGAAGTGAGACAAATCCCACCCCAAGACAATCCTATAGTCACCGTCAATGCTGTAATGATGTATTTTAGTAGGCATTGTATCTTGTATAATATCTAAATACATCGGAGAAAGAGCAAAACAGTTTTGGTTCCCTGCCATCCTCTGTGCC
Source organism: Rhagologus leucostigma (assembly GCA_013397725.1). Lineage (NCBI taxonomy): Eukaryota > Metazoa > Chordata > Aves > Passeriformes > Rhagologus > Rhagologus leucostigma. The sequence continues at coordinate 1,012,059 of VZTD01001325.1, read as the reverse complement.
TAAATGCTCTCAGGTGGGATACAAGGGCTTTCCCCCATGAATTACACCTTTCTAAGCAGCAGAAAGAAGAGTACCCTTAAGAGGTTCCTAGGAAAGAAAAATTAAAGCACAAGGAGAGGAGAGTGTGTTATTGAGCCTTGATGGTATGAATTGTCAAGCTCACTAAGGAGACAGGTGCAGAGAAAAATGTTCAGGGAAACCACATCAAAGAGAATCTAACATTCCATGCGGGGAATCAGACACTTAGACTTCACTAATTGAAACATTCTTTCATTCATCAGAAATGGATAAATGGTTTGCAAAGCTTTATTAACTAAAATGGTTAGTCATTTTTTAAAGATTCTAACAGAATACTAGGGAGCCTGTATCTATCAATAATAACTTCTAATGAGCAGATTATTGCCATCTATACAGTATTTATTAATAGTTTACCAGTATATTATGGACATTAGTACCATCTGCTGCAGATAATTATAACCATGTTGATAGGTGTTTGAACTGATTATAAGACACATATGATTCAGTTAGACTTCATTATAAATGATTAACCATTTTAAAGAATCATTTTGTAAACTCATTATAAACTATTCATGAATGAATCTTTTTTTATCACAAGCTTCAATTGTTTTTCAGGATCAGATGATATACATTTAAATGCATGTTTTGCAGTTAAGAAGGCTAAGATTAAGTGATTAGCATTTAAAAAATGTGTTATTGTGACACAATTAATAAAAATTGCCACAAATACACGTAAAAAGACTGAATTATGGAGTAGCCTTTCATGATATGTCCAATCTGGTATGCTGCTCATTTAAGTGATTGCCATGACTAGTTTATGTTTGCATTTAGGTTTTGTTGGCATTCAGAAAAATATGCCATTAAAAATTATACAAACTAAGGGCATATAAAAGTGTCTAGGCTGAGACTATTTATGCCAAGCTGTGTTCTGAACTGGAAAAAAAAATAGAATCTTTGGATAAATTACGTCACGAAATCAGTAAGAAAATTAGGGTTTACGATAAAAACACTGACAACAATGGCAGCATAAATGAGCACCACTAAAATATCTCTGTCTTTGGAAGAAAATGTTCATGTACAATACATGCTGGTACTACAGACGGGCACAGCTTAGCTGAGGCATTCTCAGTGCTTTAGCTGTTTACTTAGGCAGCAACAGAGTTCTAAGAAATAGTTGCTATGCCAACCCATCACAGGACTATATATATATATACATTCATGACCAGGGCTTATTTTGAGAGCTCTGTTACCCTTTCTTCCAAAAGTTTAAGTATGCTACTGCTATATGGTTTCCATTAAGGCAAAACTCTGTTGTTTGTGGGCTACAATGCACAACCCTGATTTTTTCTAAGATAGGGTGTGGAGTATCTAGAGTAACATGAAGACATTTCAAATAAGAAGCAGAAGAGCCCTTTGACGTCACATTTCTACAATCACTGAACAGACTGTTCTATTTGCAAGCCTCTAAAGATTTGGTGTTCAGATGATAAAGGGCACTGCTTTTTATAATCTATTATTAACTGTCATGTGTGAATTACTGCAGGAGTTCTCTGAAGAGAAAGCAAAGCATGGTTTGGTGGTATGATGATGAAGTGCTTTTTTGTACTATTTACCAGAACAATTTTCCATATTAACTCTATCCAGCCAGTCTTCTTTTTGAAATACAGGAACAAGGCATAGTAACCTACCTCTGGAGCTTAGAAGTGATATCTTCAGATAAATATGCATTTTAAAAGAATTAAAAATCATAGAGGGAGCTCTTTAATTACCTTATTCTGTTTATGTTACTATAGGGGCTTTTTTTTTCAAATGCACTTGAAATTTCAGTCTATTTATTTCGTAATTATTGGATGACTACATGCAGCACTGCCATTTCAATTAGATTTTGATCGCTGATAAAACCATTGTTGACAGCGAGTACACAAACAAACGAAGGGAAACCAGATTAGCAATGTTTGTGTCATTGCATTTAAATAAAACTAAATGTTCTGGCAGAAATGTGATCAAATCTAAAGAGAAAAGAAAAACAGTAAATGGCATAGTAGGGATGCCATCATGTCAGAGATAATAATCTTTCTTTAGACATCTGGATTTTCTGAAGAATAGTTATTTCCTTTGGAGACCTAATTTTAATTCCCGGAGAGTGTAGCCACTTCTTTTTCAGATTAGAAACCCAAAGACATTTATATATGTCTTCTAACAAGAGTTTTGCAAGAAGACACACTTCTTGAAATGTGAGAAAAGCAAGAAGATAGGAAAGATATCAATGCAGATACAGAGAGCTCAACCCACTAGAATTGATAAGGCAAGAAAAGCCATTGTGATAAATTCCAAAGGTTAAAACGTTTTGTCTATTCTAAAGATCAATATAAAGGGGAAAGGAGAGGATGAGTGTGATAACACCATTTAAGAATGACAACTTGCCAGATGAGAATCTGCATCACAAAGTTGTTCTTTTTAAAAGAGAGGAGCACTGAAGCAGCCGTCTCTTGTGTCTCTCTGATTGAAATGAATGACATACTTTGTATTCATTCAAACGGCTAGAGAGAAAATACCTGAAACTAGTGGACAAGAAAGAAAATTATACATTAAATGCTCTGAATTAAATTTGATACAGCTGTGCTGCCACAGGCTGAATGCAGTTCTCTGCTCAGTCTCAAAGCCTGATTCAGGTTGGTGTTTTTTTACTTGTTGCAGGGTTGGGTTTTTTAATATTTCTGTAGGAAGCAACAGATTAAGCCCATTTTTCAGTGAAATAACTTCATTTTAAGTATTTTCATCTTTTGATTGTTGGAGAAATCTTACATTTCTTGGTGAAAATCTTTATAAGAATCTGAGACTTCTCATAATTAATTTCCTTTGTTTATGTCTCACACAATTTCATTAATTCCTTAGCTTTTAGACTATTTTCTTCACACATTTTCTGCCCATCATTATCCTTTTTCTTGCTCTCCTTGCATGAGACAACATAGGCTTTGCAGGTCACATCCAGAAAGGATCTTACTCTTTTTCTTATCTAGGTCCGTACTGCATTTCACAGATCAAGCCAAACCCAGTTCACAGTTACAATCTGTAGATGTGCCTCCTCACTTAGGAATCACTGTAACACAACTTTGGGGAGCATTAAAGAGAAAATATACTGACTTATGTCTCTCACTAGCACAAAGTGTGAGCTTACTTGCATGATAAAAGGATCAAGACTCTTGAAATTGCTCCACTTGAAAATGCAACTAGGAAGGACCATTGAAGCCTTCCTGTTCAAAATCAATATGCCAGGTCTGTTGCAGCTGCAGATGCTCCAACAGTAGCAATACAGAGACAGAAGAGCTCACTCAAGGAGCACATCACATCTCTTGTCTGGCCTGCTAGAGCTGGTTCAAACTGTACCATAGGAACCAGTCATCCTCTAAACATGCTAAAAACATGTACCTTTGGCTGTCAACAGCATCATGGTACTAAAGTTCAGAGCAGAGCAGATAGTGAGAATTTCTATTGCAGCAGTATTACATGTCTTTGAGGCAAGGAACAGACAGTGCAGATACTGAATTAGTGGAGAAGGATAAGGTGGTTTTGATTAGCTCTTGAAAAGAATCTTAAAGTCTGGATGACTCCCAGGGTAACTGCAGAGCAAGGGTAAAAAAGAGGGACAGTTCTGAAGGACATCCCAATCCACTTTACAAGATAACAATAGAATAGATGTCCACAATTTAGCCAATATCATCAGAATGTATATATCCACCCTTACTTTCTCCTTGACCTTTGAATTGCTATTAAAGACAAAGTTCTAAATCAGTTTGGAAATTTTAGAAGTGATCTTAAAGAAATTGTATCTTTTATGCTTACCACTACTACTTTATTAGATTAAAAAGTGATGAAAAATTTTATACTTTTTGTATTGTTTTTTTAAATGCAAAGGAAAACTCTCCCTACGGTACATTCCATCAAATGGTCAAATTCAAAATGGCATGCAGGACTCATCCTAAAGCTAGAATACAGTAAATCCACAACTGAGCAGAATTACTGCAACACAGGGAGTGGGGCTTTTTTCCTTCTTTTTAAATTTAATATAACTGACTTTCCTAAATGATTTATGGGTCTGGGAGTCCTGCCTCTCTTATCCTTTCAAGAACAATCACAGTAGGCTAGAATGGTTTGAAAGGCTGAGCTAAGGGAGAATCTGCATCCTTATCCCTGTAACACTCTGGTGCTCACTGAACTGTTTCCTCAGACTTCTATTTGCAACAAAACTGCTGATCTCAAAACAGCTGCATTATTTCTGTTTTAGTGCTCAATCTGTAAAGAGAGAAAAACATGAGAGATTAATGAGATCTTTTTCTTCTCATGTTACTCCGTTTATCTCATAAAATCTATTTTTCAAGGCTTTCTTTCCAGATCTGCCTGATATCTCTTTGTATCCTCCAGCAGCTCTCTTCAATTTCTCATTTTCTTTTCCAGCGCTTCATCACCAGCTTCTCAAATTACCATGTTATGGGAGAAAAGGTAATAATTAGTTTCACTTTTCTTGATAGATTCCTCACAGTTACAAATATCCAACTACAAACTAAAGCTGAAGTAAAAAATAAAAAAATTCTGCTGGCATTAAGGAAATTCTTACAATTAACCATTCTGTGCCAGCAAATTGGGGTTTTTTAGTTACTCATGAATAGAGTGTAAGTCAATATAGTTAAATATTAAAGTCTCTTCAAAAACTCTTAGATCTATAAAGGACATCGCAACATGAACCTAAAAGTAAAAAACATAGTAATACATAGTCATTCTATTCTCTTTTTTTAGCATTATTCTGTTATACTGAAAATTGCTAGCATTGCCGAGTTCTACTCACCACTGTGATTATTCATAGTTCATATATTCCTATGAGGTAAATATCAATGAATCTTAGTGCATTACTGCACAGTAAAACTCCTATGCTACTGTACATAAGGAAACAGTACTTAAAAACAACACACACACACGCAACAAACACAAAGCCAAACCAACCAGCAAGCGAAACAGCAGCTCTACTCTGGAACACAATATGTTTGTATAAAGCTGTCTGTGGTCCCCTCTCAAAGCACAGAAGAAACTCCCAGATACTGTGATCATTACGTGAATTTCAGTGGCTGCCATTTCAAATCCAGTAAGAGTTTGCTTGATCTTACTTTCAATCACAAATATCCATGGCATCTCAGGCATGAATTATACAAGTATATGCATCTTCCTAGATCAAAAAACTTCAGATAATTTTCCACTTGAAAGAAAGGAGTGAGAATAAGATGTGACAGATGCTAGCCACATCAATTAGTGATCTTCTGGGATATACTCACATATTGTCCGGGTGAGGGCTGTATCGGAACCTGGGTAGAATAGAGCAGAAAATTTCAGCATAAGTAATTAAATACAAAACAGATTCCCTGCTGCAGTTTTTCAATTAGATACAATAATCTTCTCTACTCTCCATTATGCTTTTTCTAGTGGTGCTCGGTGTTGTTCAGCATTTACTGAATTTGTAATAAAAATGTGACATGTCTGCCGTTAGTCAAGATATTTTATATGTTCATTTTATGACATACACATTTTAATCTTTCTGTATAAAAAGTGTGTTTATACACGTAAGTCATTATCGTTCCCTCTATCTTTAGAATGTCTAAAAGTAAAAATAGTTTGAGATATGTATCTGTAGAGATTTTCTTGGAAAGCTGAGAAATTGTGCAAGTTATTTAATAAAGCTGTCACAAACTGCATCCTATCTTCCATCCCTTTACAGTTCAGGGGCCATTTTGGTAAATTAAAACTGGCTTCCAATGATGTAAGAGGTTCAGTCCATAAAATCCAAGAAAGGCTTTGATTTCAAGTACAGTGCAGCAAATTACAAACAAGAATACTTTTGTTTGCTTGTTTGTTGGCAGAGAAATTCTCGATTTTGAGATAGCCTCAGTATGGTTACAATCTCCCTCTATGCTTTTCCACCCAAGTATGTGTCAGTGCTGTTTTATTTCAACAGTCAAATGAAATTACTCTTCTGCTTCAGCTGTGCATCTAAAATTGCTGCTGTGAAGTCTTCCCTCAAAAGAAAATTAAAGGGAGTTTGAAGTGTGAGGAAACCTCAGTTGCCACTATTTGAGTTTCATATGAATTAGTGTATTTCATTTATTTCATTCACTGAAACAAAGTGGGTTTTTTTTCTTTGGTGTCACTCAGAAGCCTAGAATTCAATTCTAAAGAAACACTGAGATAGAAACTGTATTAGCCTGCTCTAAAATACTTACTGAAGATACTTCTTTGGTAAGCTATGTTTATGTCAACAGAAAAAAAGATGCACTAGAGATCACACACACAGCAACAGCAACAGAAGAAGGATGGAAACCTGTGGTTCAACTGTCCCCCTAGGTGAGTAAAATTTTATTACTGATATCTCACACAGCAACTGTACAGCTCGCCCCAGCTGGCACCAGCAAAATCTTGGCTTGTAAGGCATATAATTCCTGTCTTCTATAGAAGTATGTGCAGCTTTAGCAGCCTACAAAGCCTTTGAATGTCAACACAAAAGCTTCTGGGAGTTTCTTCTGATAGCTGATTAGGAGACAAGTAAAATGAAAATCCTTATTTTATTACTAAGTGTGATGCTTAAAAATATATGAACTCAGGGGAGATATTTTTTAGGTACTCATATATATTTTTTTCCTGCTTCTCTCTTTTCTATTTGAGCACGCTAACTTGTTATATGTTTTCTTCTATGCACAGCAAATATTATATAGGGGTAAATTAAACATGGTTTCCATGCCAAAAAGCAGAAATGATAGCGTTATATTTTTACCTATCTTATGATGGATGGCAAAGGAGCCTGTGGTAGCAGGGCTGACCATCTTGGTGAGGTGGGCTTTAAACAGACCAGGGGAGGGGTCTAAACTGGAAACCCCATTTCAACCAACTGGGGAACAAGCCAGGACAATCAAAGCAGTAACAAACATTCCTTAGCTGCCTCTCAAGATGAGAACAAGAAGAAAAAACATCTTCAGAGGGGGGAGTCTCTTGTTACAAGGAGTCATGTGGAAAAGGTGAGGTGTAGTGGGTACTAGTTCCTCCTGGGGAGATTCCAATTGAACGAAAGAGGAAAATTTTTCTTGGTAAGGACAATCAGCTATTGGAATTAACTGTCGATGGAAGTGGTGGATTCCCCAACACTGGACACGGTACTGGGTCATCTTGTCTGTACCATGCTTTTGCCGAAAAGAGTTGGACCAGATGATCCTTGGTGTCACTTTCAGCCTGGTATTCTCTGGTTCTCTGATTATCCCACATAAATAAAAACCAATCAGAACTGTTAGCTGTATCGACTGTCCCTTCTTTGCTCTCCCAGGAACCCCAGTGCTCCTAAAGGAAGAGATATGAAGAAGATGGGGATATACTTAACTCCCCTCACAAAAATGAATCCTATCTGACTGAAGGCAATAGTCACTTTCAAAGATGTTGCAGTTCCAACTACATATTCTATGCATACACTGAAAATTTTGAAGAGTTTTGCAGAAAAACTTCAGGAATTTCTCCTGAGGTGGTGTGGGTCAGGGGTTTTTTTTCAGATTCTGTTAAAATAGAGTCACAATGACATTAGCAGAAATTACACAGAGGTAAAAGTAAATTAATGGGAATGTGGGAGGAAAGAATTTCATCATGCTTTTGACGAGAATGCCTTAGGCACTGTACAATAATTAGTCCAAATTTGCTACATTGCCAAAAAATGTCCTGACTCAAATTTTGAAGCTTTGGCATATTTTGGTTGTCTTCATTTTCATGTTATTTTCTTGATAACAGGCAAATGTAAGTAAGATTATAAAGACAAATTTAAATAATATAGAATATGTACTGTGGCCCTAGTCTTCCATGCTCAGACAGGATGTTTATTAATGGAATGAATGAGTGACCCCTTAGTATTAAAACACAAGCAGTATTAGACAAGCAGAAGGTGGTCTCCCATTATAAAGGTAGCAGTTCTGCTAGCAGCACTCTATCTTACCCAGTGTGATATCAAAACTATTACTGAAAGAAATATACAGCTTACTGTCTTGTTCTAATATTTTTTGCAGTACTTTCAATGGTACCTTAGAATCTTTTGAATGTAATTTATAAAAAGATTCTAAAGAGACTGAGCTTGCACTTTCCATTGAAAAGAAATAGGACTCTAAGGTGCTGCAAAGTGCTCCTTAGCATTCTGTCTCTGGTTGATAAATCTCGGGATATTTTTTTCCTGTGGCAATTGTAACACTGAGAGAAAAGCTTCTGACTGGGAAATTATGGGGAATCTTAGCCAAGGCAATATTGATGCTTTATGGTGGATACATGCTCAGAGTCAAATTCTTCCTGAGCAATGAGATTTCTCATTTAGATGTAGCTGCCTAAGAAACACACATTTAACTGAAGTTTGATTTCAGAGTTAAAGAAGAGAAATAATCATTATTAAAGAGATTAAATTCCCCATTAAAAGTGATGTTCATAACAACTGGCCTAAACCTTTTGGAATAGGAGAAGACACTTTGGAGGTCAAGTGTGTTGGCTCCACAGGTTACCATCTAGCTCAGACCAAATACTGAACTTTTCCCTATCTGAAAATTTCCCTATCATGTCTCTATGTGACATGAGTAACAGCTGCTTGCAAGACTTTTGATTTTTGTGTCTGAAGAACATTGAGCTAGAAGTCCTAAGCAGGTTGAAATGAACTGTAGTGAGGCTGAAGATCACAGAAAGATTTGAAAATATAATGATCTTCAATTTCTGAGTATATGAAACTTGGGGCTGACTTTACTTTTATGGAAGTCAATAAAAGCCCTTTTTGTTTAAAAAAAAAAACTGTGACAATGAAATCCATTTGAGAAAATTACATGACAGGAGTAAAACTGTTATTGAAAAAAAAACCACAGAAAAATTAGATGAAACAAATAGAAAGGATGGCTACTGAATTAGGATTGTTAGCTACATGCACACGTGTCCAGGGAAGTTTACAGGACTGCTGGAGCATCCAGACCACAGTGCTGTTACAGTGGGATGGGTGTATGCATTTAAACAACTGTTACACTAGTGCATTATTGATCTCATGGATAGTTCTGAGAGAAAAGCTGGGTGTCTATTTTAAAAAAGCATTCCTTAATTCATTTGGCAGCTTATTTCTCATTCTTACCTTTTAGGGAACTTCAGTCCTCATAACCACCCCAAGATAACAATGCTGTTTTCTCCTTTGCTACTTTCTTGGTCACTAAAGAATAGCTATAGAATAAACTAAGAGAAGGAACCAAATAACAGAATTTCTTTCAGTATGTTCTCTAAAAACAAATGGAAATCCAGCCTTCTTTCTAGTACTTACTATCTTTTTTCTATTGCTCTATCAATCTTCTGTGTTCCAGTTTTGCCATTTACTCTCCTACCTTCTTAGCACTTTGATTTCATGTTAAAATCAATGCTGAAACAAGAGAAAAACATTTGCCTGTACCATACTGGCAAAAGTAAAAACAAACAAACAAAACCCAAATATTTTTAAAAGCCTAGAGACCCTGTGAAGGTAGAAGTGATCTTGTCACACATCCTTGCAGTCTTTTAGCAAATTAATTGACATCCATGTTCATAATCCACTTTCTTCTTATCTTCTGCTATTTTTTCTTTCTACATCCATGTAAATATCATGTGTTCTCCTAAGAGGAAATGTCAGATTTCAAAACAAAAAAAAAAGCATAGGGACAGCAAATTTAAATTAAATATTATTTTCTTTAAAATGGGAGTCAAAAAAACCCCATTTCTTCCTAAACATGTACTAAACCAAAGAAGTATAAAGAAGATTTATTCCTTTCTTATGTCTTCAGTATAACACTAGTAATCATTTTTAATGTTAAGTATAATTTTCATTTGATAACAAGTCAAAGAATATCAGTGGTGCTTGATATAGACCACTAACAATCAACAAACAAAAGGAACTTTAGAGGCAAGGACATGGAAAATCCTCAGTACTATTAGAAACTATTTCACAGAGAGGTTTATCAACAGATAGAGTATGACATTTTCATTAACTGAATGATCACTCGGTCAGTCCAAATCTGCTGAGGTTTATGGAAATAGCTGAGTTACAAGAAGTTGGCTTAGAGCTTAATGCAAGTCACAGCACAATGACTCTTACATTATCATTGCATCATTTCATTTACACAGACGCTCTAATTGACTTTAATAGGTTTTGGATCAGAGCAAACACACAGACAAAAAGATTGATTATACAAAACCAGAATGTTTTTATTAAACTTGCCTCAAGAATATACAATCTCAAAAAAATCTCTGTATCAGCAGCTACAGGCTTTAGGAATTTGTGGCAGCCAGCACAGAGACATTTTGTCAGCTTCAATTTAATTTTTAAAAGATAAGGTTTCCAGAAACTTCTTTTTAGAATGTGTTTAAACATAGAATCTGTCTCATGGACCACCCTCTGTTCACACTGACTACTAACAACTAACTGATGATTAGACACAGTAGCCATCATTTTCATCAAACCATAATGTTAGGAAATTGATATCTTAAATCTGATGATTTTTTTTACTTTTTTTTTTTTCTTTTTAGTATGACTTATAAGGAGAAAAGAAAAACAAGAGGGCTGGATTATGTCATCAGCAGCAATCTATATAGAAAAAGCAAGACTTTTCTGCAAGTCATAGGCAGTCCACAGGCTACAGTTTAGGAAACTGTTCAAGCTTCATTCTAGAGCATCATTGCATTGCTTCATTAGAGGAAGTGGATGTAAATCACAGAAAAAGCACTGCAGTCTGTTTTGTAAAAGGAAATAGAAAACCAAAACACAAAAAAACCCCACACCAAACAAAATGTTGCAGCTATACTGAGAATCAAAAATCACCAGTGTGTGCAGTCTTATCACAAAATAAGTAAGGCTGTGAGGAAGTTTGTCTTCATAGCCTAACTTTCAAATTATTTTCTGCTTTTGTCTAAAAGACATGTATGGATGCTTGTCTGGATACTTTTGTAGCATCAGTTCTGTGGAGGTCCAAGGACTAAATCTGCTTACATAGATCCATATATGTGGATATGTTTTACACATGGAAATTCTAACTCCAAGAACTGTCAGTGTTAGCATTTATCTGTCATTCAAAATTAGTCATTCTGGAATTATAAGAGTACAAAATCTGAGATGCATGAGTGATTGCTACACCAAAAACTTCTTTCAATCATAGTCTCACACATTTATATAGCATATATAGTATATATATATACTATATAGTAGTAGGACTACAGTATATATATTTTAGTCCTCTTTTGTCTACCCACACAATTTTATTGTTCTTGTACTGTTAATAGATAAGTGAAGAAGAAAAATGCATTCATAGAATTAATTTTTTTTGTAGAATAAATAGGTTCTTGTTTGTTGACCTTGTACACATGACAGTAGCTGATCTTGGAACAATCATTCCAGTTTAGGTTTTGACATAAATTTTTTTAGGCTTATTCTGCTTGTGCAAACTCAAGTCATGTATTGATAAACTCAGAATATATTCCTCTCTTCCTCTGCTCCACCTTTTCCCTCCTCTTTCCGTAACTGTTTTCATTCTGTCAAGGATTTTTACTCCTGTTTCTTAAGGTTTCTTTTTTTTTCTTTTTCACTGTGCTTTCAACTTCTCTGATTTTTAAAGACAAGAGAAATGAAATGAGATATATAATCAAGACAGTTTTCACTTCACTTGTTTCTCTAAGAGACATTTTAAAAGAGATTTTGATGAAGGGGAAAAACAGCCCTACTATGTAATGATCTTTTCTATGGTAATACACCCACAGGGGCATTTTAATATGTAAATCACGTTATTGTCTCACACATGACAATCTGACGGATTTTAAATTCCTCATTTGTTAAAATATAATGAACAGCACTTTTGCTGTTTTTTATTAGTGCAATAGCACTTTGTTCACCCAAAATGGTATAGTTGTTCCAAGCTACATAAGGTGATACTATTATTGAATCATTTGAGATCTGGAAAATATAAATATAATAAGGAGCTTATTTTCACAGGAATACACTCTAACCCCATGCTGGCAGCAAAGAGGTGCAGAGACATTTTCATGTCAACAAGCAGGTGTCCTCCGGCCAGCCCAGGCAAAATAATCCCCTTACTAAAATATACACAAATAAGTAAATATGTATGAACACATATATTCTCATTGTACAATGACTTTCAGAAGCCCAAAAAATAAAAACAAAACTAGACAAAGCTTTATGGACTGATGAATAGGCATCAAAGCTGTGACAACAGAAACAAACTCCTCTTCTTACACACTGCTTTCCCTTAACAACTCCCACATATATATAAGGAAACACAAAGAGAATTAATCTAAAGAAGAGATAAAAATAACTGGAGCATGTTTTTGAAGGATCTTGTAAATATACTTTGGCATGCATTTATTTGGTGACATTTTCTTTGCCCTCTTTGTGTCTTTTGGAAAACATACAGCATATTCTTTTTTAAAGATGTAAACATGAAAAACACAGCCTCAAAAATTATATGCATGCCATATTGTGCTCTTAAAAACCCAACTCTATTTACTATAAAGGGCAGAAGTCTCAATACTGCTAATATCAGCAGAAATGAAGGGGTTCAGAGTCAGAACAAGTCCCTTATTGACCTTATATTGTCTAAACCTTCAAACACTAGCAAACAAAGCAAAGCAAAACAAAACAAAACACTTCCACCAGATCACTGAAACTGTGAAACTTATTTTGAAAATATCAAGAGCATTTAAAGATCATAAATAAAGGTCACTTCTTTGTACTGTCACCACCTTTTCATACACTACAACTGACCTACAAAAGATCCTTTAAATGGTTTGTAAAGCCACAGCATTTCTTTTAGGTTCCTTTGCAAGCAGTCAAGATTTGCCTAGAAGTGAATGGAATGATAATTCACCACTGTATTTTTCACTCTCATTTTGGATACATAGGAGTGTGAACATTTCTGCAAGAAAATAAAAAATGTATATAGGAACCTTTTCAAATTACTTTAGAAAAGCATAATGGATCTAACACGAAACAGGTATCCTAATAAAGTCAAACTCTGAAGAATTCTAATGGAAGGCAAAAAATATCATTCTCAGAGGGATTACCAAATCTTTTGCAGCTCTATCTTACAGCAGAAGGGAAACCACCAAACAGCTGTGGAAAAACAGTGATTTACTAACATTATAACTTTGCCATAAATATGAGAGGAAAGGGCACAAAATATCATCTTATTGTGATTTTAAGAAGCATGTAACTAAACAGAATTGGTCAGCACCACAGAAGTACTGTAAAAATGTTAAATTAATAAATTGGCATACATCACAAGAGTTGGATGGCACATTAAAGAGGAAAACAAATTTAAGAGTACTGTCTGCAGGAATGTAATGTACTGGGGTATGATTCTCCAACATTTCTAATTACTGCATCACCACCAAATCTTAAATTTCCACTGGATGCCACACTTGTCCTCAAGCTGTTTATTTGAAGATGCTATGCATTTTATTACTTAATCACAGCTCTGTATGAACTGGCATGTTAAAGAGAGGGGAAAATGTCATGCCAGGAGCAGCCAAAACTTGGCAACTGTGAATTTATTTGTACCCTAACAGTAATTTTTTCCAAGTTATTTCCTAATCACATATTGCACATACAACAACTACTCCATGCCACTAAATGTCTTCTGCTTTACTGCAGTCTTGCATTTCTTTCTGGGTTTCCCCATGCTTGCAATTACTGAGGCGAAGAAAGCTCTGTTTCTTAATAGATGCCGTATTTTCAGATAGGCTTTGTCTAGGGTAGTAGTAGAGACAGCTGTGCTGTATGAAATAAGGATATCACACCAAAAAATTTCCCTACAGACTGGACAGAGTGAAATTATTTTTTTGTTGTTGTTTTTTTTTGCTCTGGGAAACTAAGCAATTTTGACATTGCCTTGTTGTTGTCCAGAATACTATAAACGCAAGGAAAGACCTTAGGTGGGATTCCTTTGACTAAATGCAGACAATCTACTAAGTAAACATTTATGGGTAGGGCAAAGTAAGAAAACAAGTCCTGGCCCCCAAGACTAATTGACATTGCCCAGCTCCTATTCAGTCATGTACGTGTTCAGTTTCTCTGGCAAGACAGAGCCGACTGGAATACAGAGCCAAGAACCTAGCTAGCACTAACTCCTGCTCAAAAGTTTGCTGCTTGGGTCATTTTTGGTGAGAAATGTACAGTTGCTTTATAACTGAGACTGGCATATTAAGTTTCTTTCCAGTGAATGAGAAGAAGGTACTTCTCAGGACTGACTCATCTACAGGAATTTAATATTTAATTTAATAATGCTTTAAAACACCTATTTCTCACTAATGATTACAAAAGAAGGCTATAGCAACTAATTGAGCTACAGAATATCGCAGTGGTGACCTAAAGTCAGCTGAGATAAATCTGACCTCTGTGGTCACTAGACCACAGAAGAAAAGGTGGTCTTTGAGGATTCTGTTTGCTCACATTCATCTATGTAAAGCCGCTATGTGGAGAAAAGAGAGAGGAAGTAAAAACCTCAAGCATGTTTCTTGTAAAAGCAAAGAAACAGGGATAAGCGAACAACTGTCTATGCAAGTTCAAACAATTCCAGAAAGAGTACTACGTGAGAGAGAGAGAGGCAAGTTCTACATTTAGTTTTTAGCCAAATGTGGGAAAAAGCCTTTGTACCAGAGAAGACTTTAGAGAATGATTAATATAATAATTTATCCAACCTAATAATTTAAAATTGTATTGTTTCAAGTAGTAATTTTAAAATATGATGTAACTTTAGCCCAACAGAAAAATGTTTGATATACTTGGACATACTTGTATGGCAAGTGAGAGATGATAATGCAACTTGACCTTTATAAAAGTATTTTTCAAATGAGTAATTTCATTAAAATAGTTATGGGCAATATACTTTCCACCTCATTTTAGACACCTATGGTGTCTGAATCACCTGAATCATTCAACTGAAATTCCATTTTCAGTCAAAGAAGAAAAATGGGCATTTGAAGGCACAAATCTTTTGACTTATTTTGGAAACAGATGATTCATGCCTTACAAATGCCTATTTCTCTTCATAAAGGGATATGACTTACTTGGATGTAGTTCACATTCTACGCTTACATTCAGTGAGCTGGCTCTCATTCTTCATAGTATCACTGCAAAAAATTTCATGATGTCTTCTTAGCCTGAAGAATTAGAGAAGATCTGAAAATTAAATATTGTGGTATTTGTTACATATCACTAACAGATGAGAGGAACTATTTCCATATTTTGGGTGGGGGAAGGGGTCATGGGGGGAAATTGTTCATGTGTGTATATATATATAATTCCAAAGATGATTTGGATTTTAGTTTTACATGGACTTAATTTCCTTCTCAGATGGTTTGAGCATAATGATTCTCAGAACCTGTTAAACATTTTTAATTCTTCCAGCCTGCCATGCATGGTATGTCAGATTCTTTCCACTTGTAAATTGTTTTCTGATCTCCTAAACAGCACTGAACCATATTTTTGTCCTTAGATAAAAGGAAAACTTCAGGAAAGGCACAATGTTGATTTTGGTACGCATTTTTTTAAAGGAAACCCTTCCATTTTGGACTGATGAGAAAAGTTAACTTACAATTTTGCACCATAAAATGTATCTAGATACTTATATTGTACTGTAATGATAAACCCAGTAGGCGTAACTATGTTCTTTACCAACCAAAATCATGTAGACCTCTCTTCTTTTTAAAAACTAACCTTGCTGGCATGTGTCACTCTTTCGTGTAAACAGATATGGTATGCAGAATGAAGTACAAATTTAGGTAGAAATGAATGATTAAGTATTAAAAAGAGAGTAGACCACACTACAGACAGAAAATGGCTAGAACAAAGTGTGCAGACACTTTCTCATGTGTTTCTTTAGGCTAAATTTCAGTTTTTGACTTAAATCAAATTGAAACAAGCCCTCTATTTTTATAGTAAAGAAAACAATCTATCTTTTCCAGCATAATACATTCATGTGGTACAGCCACATACATAGGATTTGGGACCTTTCTCTGGTAAGTACTGTTAAAAACAGGAATGGAGTTGCTTTTGTATGTTAATTGGGACTGTATTATCAGGAGTCATTAACTGGTTAATGAGATTAAGAAATTAAATATGACATGTTAATTGTTCGTGTTATAGTGTACTGGTTGTTATAATGTAGTTGTTGTAATGTCCCCTTTCTCTGAAACATCCCTTGGTTTATTATAATGCTCTTGTTACAATAGAAAAGTTTTCTGTTATCATAATTAACTAATAATGTTTAGTTGTTAATATAGGGAAATAGGGACAAAATGGCTGATGAAGGCCGATGAGCAGTCCCTAGAAAGTTCTATGTCGAATGTCAATCAGGACGCCAGTCAAAATGAGACCCCTCCCGATCCTGCAACTGAGCATGCTCTAAGAGGGTGGCCCCAGGTCGGACCTGCCCCAAAGGGCTGGAGGTAGGGGCGGGGTGAGAACATCAGACCCATGATTGATTAAATGTATCTAGGCTCTTTGATTGACACTCGGGGGTATAAAGGTGGCTGCACAGGGCCTGGGTGGTGTGCCTCTGGCCACCTCTGATGTTGGTTAAGTACCCAGCACTGCTCCCTTTGCCTTGCAGTACGGCAGATTTTTGGGTTCCCGATTGTTTTTTTATTAATTCCTTTTTCAATAAATTCTAGTGTTCTTAATTTTAATTGGTTACTGTATTCTTATCAGTGCAGTCCTCAGAATTTTATCTTTTGATACCAGTTTTAGTATCACGTGTTTTTTTCCTCACAAACCCTCACTTTTTCCTGAAGTTTCCTTGAATTTTCACCAAAAAATTTGGGTCATATATTTTTTTGTCATTCCTGTTATGCACCAGGTCGCATATTATTCAGAATCGGTAATTTCTACATGTTTAAATTTCATTAATTTAGTTCTTCTAAGTTTTTATATATATGGTTTTTTTCATGCTATATTGTCATTTAACAAATCAGTTCTCTTCTGACTTGACAAATTCTCCATTTTTCATTTTTTAATGTGAAATGTTTTGGATTCAGTTACAAATATTCAGTAACGTTTTCCTCTGGGGTAAGCATTCACTTCACAGTGAAAGAACAGTACCATATTCTCAGCAAAAATCCTAGACCACTAAATGTTTTTTCAGGATTATTATTGATAAAAAGAGGAAAAGAAATACATTTATCATCAATTTTTGGTCCTTCTCTTTTGTATTCCTGAAACTATGAGCACTATAGTAGACTTGGTACAGAGTGCTATGAAGTACTGCAGATGTACCCAGTGTAGTAGTCTATGTTAAATAAGTACCATTCATTACTTCCCCACAGACAAGGAATTTAAAATCCATCAATTCCTCACATGTGAGGTAGACTGCGATTTTCGTGTTAAAGTGCCCCTGTGAATTGATTTGCATAGGGAAGACTTCTGGCACAATGAAACAGAGGATTAGTGAGCATGACAAGAGTGCTATTAGTATAGAGAGTACAGACTCTCCTACAACACACCTTTCAACCAATGTAAATACATTCATCACAAATACTTAACATCTTGGTGGGTTTCCTAGGCAGGAATGAAACAAACGTCTCGTCTCAAGAGCAGTAAGACCAATGCTCTAAACACTTCATGAGCCTGTAAGCAGCCAGGGACAGGGGTCTGCAAACAGACCTTCCTTACACCATGCTTCGGTGGACTTTTGGGTTTGCTTCAAGATGTAAACATTTACGTCTGAGCTAATCTGCTAGATTTCCTTTTGTTGAGAGTATATGGAAACAGAATGGCATGTTACATCTTATCCTAAGGCACACCTCTAAAATAATCAGAATTTCCTCCTACTATGATGGCATTTTTTTCTTCACTCTTTTTTTTTTGGTAATACAAAACAAGTGTAGAGTTAACTGTATAGTTACCAAAGCTCTTGTTATAGACAATGCAAAACTCTTTAACACAGTCACTGGAGACTTTTCAGCAGGTCATTCTAAGACAGTTCATCACGGTTTCTCTGCTGCTCCTTCCTCCTCGAGGGGAGGACTCCTCACACCCTTCCACTCAGTGTGAGATTCCTCCCACACGAGATAGTCCTCCACGAACTTCTCCAATGTGAGTCCTTCTCACAGGCTGCAGTTCTTCAAAAACTGCCCTATCATTGGTCTCCTCCAGGGTGCAGCCCTTCAGGAATAGGCTGCTCCAGTGGATACCCCATGTGGTCACGAGTCCTGCCAGCAAACCTGATCCAGAGTGGACTCCTCTCTCCATGGGTCCATAGGTCCTGCCAGTAACCTTCTCCAGCATAGGCTTCCCATGGAGTCACAGCGTCCTTCAGTGTGGGGTCCTTCACAGACTGCAAGTAGACCTCTGCTCCAGTTGATCCTCCATGGGCTGCAGGGGCACAGCCTGACTCACCATGCTGCACCACAGGCTGCAGGGGAATCTCAGCTCCAGCCCCTGGAGCACCTCCTTCCCCCTCCTTCTCCACTGGCCTGTGTGTCTGCAGGACTGCTTCTCTCACACATTCTCTGGCTGTATTTCTGCAGTTTTCCACCTCCTTAGTTCGTTATCCCAGAGCTGCTACCACCTTTGCTGATGGGCTCGGCCTTGGCCAGTAGTGGGTCCGTCCTGGAGCTGGCTGGCACTGCCTTTGTTGGAGGTAGCAGGAAGCTTCTAGCAGCTTCTCATAGGAGCCACCCTTGTAGCCCTCCACTAACAAAACCTTGCTGGCCTGAAAAGGCTTTATAGATCAAGTGGTTAAAATTGAAAATTATTTCCAAGGACTTCAACAGCACAATGAGCGCTTTCCTGCAATGAGTAATGCACCACGAGAGAGTAAATAAAACCCAAACCTATAGCTAAGATATCCAAATTATGAGACTTAAAGAGGAGGCTCTGTAAAGTATTCACAAAGTCTATATTTTGCATTATCAAAAGTGACTTGTGTAGGCTTTGTTTACAGCCATTTAAAAGAGTGATTTCTTCTGCAGTTGATTCAGAATAAAAATCTAATTTTAGATGCTTGTAATCAGCCCTATCAAACTGCTGCCCTCCACTGTCTGTAAGGGCAGCCTTGACAAAATAGTCTTACTAAGTTGAGTTTAACCTTTGGAAATATTTCAATTTAACTTACCTCAGATGATTTGAATCATTATATATAAGTGATAATGAATACCTATGGCAAAACTAAATGCTGCTAGACCAGACCGCTTCCAGTTCTGGAGTGTCTCCTGCAAACTCTAGTTTCACCTTCTACTGCCTTAGTCCCTGCTGTAAATAATAGGCTTCCATTCAAATCACAGGGCTAGAAATATGGTGCAGCTGCAGTAAAGGAATCCCAGTTGTGCCCCTGCCTTGGTGACTTACCCAAGTAATCTTTACTGGGTAACTCACATTTACAACAGAGCTACCTTATTACTCCTCTCTGTCAGAGTGAAATGGCTGGTAAACACAGGACTGTGCAGGAGCAGGGAAGACACTGGACTGTTACACATTTCTTTTGAGGAAAATGTTGCCAGAGAAAAGTAATCTTCAGGCTGTGGGCTACCAGTTGTGAGGAGGCGGAAATTAATTCAGGGTCTTTGTATATTTTTATGCTACGCTGATTGAAAGTTCATTCTGGACTTTACCTAACCCAGCTTCTGCTGTTTCCTCTCCAGGAGGTTTGAGTATTAAATGGCATTGATTCTTCCTATGGAGATAAAAGACTGCAAATAAATTAACATTAAAAGGGACATGCCCTTGAGAAAGCCAAAACACTGAGCTAAAAAACATCAACTTTAAAAGATTTGGCTGGGGTTAGTGTTTTTGATGTCTTAGTATTGTGGCAGTGACTGCAATAGTGAAATTCTTTGTCTTGTGCAACATATTGCCCAAGGCACTAACACTGCTAGGATTAGAAACAAAAGTATCTTTATACACAGACGCCATCCCACTAAAGTCAGGTTATTTCAGGGTTAGATCCCTGTCTTCTCTTTTTTGAAATTATGCTGCACATCCTTGCATACTGCTATTGTTCTCTTTAATTACAGAAGAATTTTTTAAAAATTAGTGTGATTTTCTGATGGACACTTGCAGATGCTTCACAGCAAATCTTTTTATTCCTAAAGATTATGACATTGAATGTGCAAAAGGAATTGAGGAAAAACTTTATATTCATAAAGTTTTATAAATTATCTGTTGTATATGGAAGATTTTTAGCATACTTATTTTTATTTTTCAACAATAATAAGCCGTTTGATATTGTTTTTCGTCTATTTATAACACAAATTAATTGAGGTCATGGTTCTGTTAGGGGAACACAGTCATATTTCTAGCAAAAACACCATGAAAATTTAATCCGTGTCTGAGAGACTTTTGACCTTTCAAACTTGCAGGGTATTTATTATTCCTCTTTTATTTTATGTTGGGAGTCCTCACATTCATCTGTTCTCTTTAAATATTTACATTGTAACTTCTCCGGGTAAAGTACCACATGCTTAGCTTATACATAATGCTCATTATTTGTTCTGCTGCTCTCCTTGACGATTTTCCATTTTGTCAAGGGGTCTCTCCAAATTGCGAAGGAAAAAAAATTAGTCTTGACTACTGTTTCTTAATTACATATTATAAATTATCTTTAATAATTACTTCAATGAAGTATGAAAAGTAAATTATTGAATCTAATTGCAACCTTTTATTTCTAACATATTAGTCTCACCTTCCACTTTTCCCCCTTTTCCCTCTTTTCCCTGTGTGATCATTCACTTTCCTCTTTCTTAGGAAATAAATCTAAATCTTCCAACCTCATTTATACTTTATATTTCATATTTTATTTATAATCTTTGTTTCAATTGCCTTTACTGGTAATTTATTCTACTTGTTCATCCGTCTTTTTTGATATCATTAATTCTGTCCAAGTTCCCTAATTTTCCTGGTTTATTTACTATGTCTTGTCAGATCATCTAGATTTTAACCCTTACTTAACATAAAGACATGTGTCCGTGTTCTAAATTTTTCTTTTTTTTCTCTACTTACAGTGTTGTGTTTCCCTTTTACTGTTTTGTATTTTATATTTAAGAATTTTCCAATGCTTATTAGATCACACTGAACAAGAGTGCTGTAGTGTTAAAAAAGGATGAGTTACATTGATCACGTAGATGATTTGAGCAGATTTCTTACCAATAGCTTTTAAAATACTTAAGGTTCTAGAATAGAACATTGTTCAAGATCTGATTATTTTGTGTACATCTCCTCTTTAAAGCACTTAAATAATATTTGCAGTACAGTTACTAACATGATCCATAATATTCTAGATTGTTTTTTTTTTTAATGCTGTCCTTATTCTATAAATAAAATTGTTATATAAGAGTTTTCCTTCATTTGTTTTCTCTTACTACATATTATTTGATTTTATTCTAGGTTTCCTGGCTGATCCAAGACAGAGTATATTGCAAGAGGTTTTCACATCAGTTTATGTAAAAGATTTTTCTTCTCATTTTTAGGTCCTGTGTGGATATTTTGTGATAAGTATAAAATAACATGTGAAGAAAATGTTTTAAACATGATAATTATCTATAGGAATTATATTTATCTCTTCTGGATTCAGCCCTCTAAAATATAGGCAAGTGATCCTAACTGGTCATTTATACTACTTCTTTAATGAGAGTAGAAAAAGACAGGAATTTTCACACAGGGATAGGTGCCCACATTGAGGATTGATATGTGCTAATAAGGTAAGTAATGCACAGAATCCCTTTTGGGCAAGACCATTGGTGGTGTTTATTCAGACTTTGCCTGGCATGATTTTAGGCAATGCTAATTCCCGCTTTTTGAAAGAGCTCCTAGGCACAGTTTGGGAACTAGACTGTACTAGGGGCTATTCACAACAGGTATGTCACATGCAGCCACATGATTTTTGTTCCAGAACAGTGGCCACCAGCCTGCCTTGCTTTGTCAGTCCCAATGAGTATTCTGACAAATACAGCCTGGATGCCTAAGCTTCAAATTACTTGAGAAAAATACTGTCTCATGGGTACGTTTTGCAGTCACACAGAATCTGTTTTCCATGAAAGGAATTGCTAAAGTGACAGCAGGACTTTATTTTAAATGTTCGCATTTTCTTTAATGAAATTTAATGAATGAAAACAGGAGCCAAGGCTCAGATTTGTCATGTCTGGCTTCACTTATTAACTGGCCAGCCAGGCCAGAAGATGAATCTCTACAGCTAACAGGAAAAGGTGTTCTGAGTTATTTTTAGTGACTGCAATCAACTTTAGCCCACAGACCATAATTTCAAACTATTTTTATTATGGCAGCTTTCTTTCTAATATTTAATAAATTAACAAAAGGAAAAAATGGACCAAGCACAGGCTCTTCCCTTTGGGAACATTTTAGAGCTGGCTATAATGTCCTTTCATCATTTAATAATTGGCAATAATACTCAAATGGCAAGAAATCCTCTTTAACTTTCTTGTTTTGTTATATTGGAGAAAATGTCATCAGCTGTGGAAAGCATATGGATCAAAACTCTTTACTAGCTTTTTTCTTTGCATTATACTGTAGAAAGATGGTAATTCACAGCAAAAGCTGAAAGGCATGGCAGGAATTATTTAACTTAAATAACAGCAATTCTCGCCTGTCTGTGTACTTTTCCAGGCTCTTTTTGCTACTTCTTACTAACAGTCCAAAGATTTTTGTGGTGGTTTTTTGCCGATACAAATGTCACAATACTACATTTTTTAAGGAAGGGGGGGTGGTGGAGGATGGGTAGGGTGTTGGGGAAAACACACTTTTAAGACAAAACTAAATTGCACTTCTCATAATACACAAATAAGAAAAATGACACAAAAATTCAGGCAAAGGGCAAGATGTTGAAGGCATTCAATACACAGCAGGTCTACCTGAGAAAAAGCCTTTTGAAAGTTCACTTATTGAGGTGTTGCAGTAGGAGATGCCAGATTTGAATCATTTTGAAACTCTGGGCATTATTTATGCTTACTGTGAGAACATGAGACATGCCCTGGCAGACCAGAGGCTCACCTGTACTCTCTCTGGCTGTGGCTAACAGAGCTGCTTAGTGACTAACAACAGAAACAGGGTATATGTGACAAATGATCTCATCTTAGCTAGGTCTTCCTAAATGTCAATGACTGAAGGCACTTCTGATAAGGATGCTATTCCCTAGGCTCCGTGGCATGAACCAAAGCCCATTTATACAGATGATATCTCAGATATATCAATACAATTGTTTTTAAAGCCAGAACAGTTTGTCCTGCAGCAGTAGAAAAGGAGGATTCTAAAGAGAAACACGGTATTGTTGTTGGCTGAAAATGCTCAAATATCTAGATTAACTGCACAGTTACACAGAAATCACATGATTTTGGTGGCCTTTTCCCTACTTTGATTCACCTTACTTATTATATTATGAGCTTGTCTTCACACTTCATAAATGTGAAGGAAATTTTATATAGTTCCAAGTTTGAATTCTCTTTTTTCTTTATTCTACTGAAATATTTATAAAACAAATTCTATGCTTTTTTTTTTTAGACAAAGGAAATAGGAATAAATTAATTAATCCCAAATTAATTAATGCAATGAAGAAGAGATCCTTCTGCACAGTGAGGAAGATTACGAGGTAATTGTCTTTTCAGGCAATTATTGCCAAACCTTGCCAAGAATAAGATTTATAGAGGAAAGTTAAGGGAGTATCCATGTAAATATGGACACACTGACAATATTCTTTTATAAAGCGGGAAAGCAAATTTATGCACTCTAAGCACAGCTCCCTGTGCTCTTCAAAGGGAGTGACTTTCTTTTCCTTTTATTCCTCTGGGGTACTTTATGGACCAGTTCTCTCATCTCAAGTGTCTGATACCAAGACATAAATTAATTTCAGATGCAATTTTTATTCTTTGTGGCTGCTAAAGCAATATTCACTGTTTGTTTTGGTTACCATGGAGATAATTGACTTCCTGTGGTGGCAGGAGTCTTTTTTGGGGTATTAAAGGGGCTTGGATCTAGGGATTCTCTAATTTTCATGCAGTGAAGAAAGTAATTTCATCAAGAAAACCTTTGTAAGATTTCTCTCCTTCATAATTTGAGTCATTCTTGTTATAATCTTGTGAGTATTAGGGTGTTTTTTGCTTTCCCACATTCCTTTCATTACTCAGCCTGCACACTCCATGATGCTGGCTCAAACCACAGGAAAGGGTAGATAGCCTATTTATTAATGATGTACTTTGGTCAGGCAAAAGCTCCCAACAGCAAATTATTTGATAGAGCATCAACAGACACAAAGATAATAAAACATTTGGTTATAACCTAGCCTTCAAAATAGATTGGTTAGGACTCAGAGACAGACATTTCTGACAAAAAAAATCCCATACTGAGGTTGTCAATAAAGAACAAAACCAAAAGCCATTCAGTTTATATTAGCTCTCTCTCTTACAGAGCACTAAAATTTGGATGGCTCATACCAAACCTTCAAGCTAGAGACCTCAGCATCTGTATACTGAACAAAGAAAAAGGCATGTTCCAAAAGTATGGCTAACCAAAAAAATGCTGAAAAGTACCTTCTAAAGAATTCCAGAAGTAAATATGGTGTAAATCTTGAACCAAATCTTGAACTAAATCTTGTGAACCCTTGAACCAAATGTTTCCAACCGTAAAGTATGGCAGGGGACTTTGTGCAACATTCAACTGAGCTTGGGAGGGGTTTTTTTATTATTCGAAAAAGGATACTTCAGCAAATCAGCTCAGGCCAAGAAGGTACAAAGTTGGAATTGTTAATGTTGGTGAAATTATTGCATGCACTATACATGCCTTTCCTCATGCCATTCACAATAGCCATTCACAACAATTCTGAGTTCAGACACTACTGTGTTAACTATGAACAAAAACCTTAAATGAGCCAAAAACATACTGGGACTAATGCTCAGTGTCCTGTTTAAACAGCCCTGAGCCTACAAATGCCTACTCAGGATTTATACACTCTTCAGAGCAAGCTGGTGCTGCTCAGCATAACTCTGTAACAATGGTCAGGATCCAGGATGGAATGGTGGGATGGAGCTGGTGGCAAGCACTTCCCTCGTACACAGCAATGGTCCTCCTATATCAGAACGGAATGCAACATGATGTGACGCACAAACAGATGTGCTCCCACAACGCCTGTCTTGAACTTGAGATGGTACTGCAAGTCCCTGAGGAATAATACCTCTAAGTCCTCCAGCTGCACTGGTAAGCTTATGCATTTCCCAAGCATGAGGCTTTCACTCAAGACACAATAAAGCTTTTGGACAAATCTTCATTAATAACAAGAATTAAAAGGGGATTTGTCGTGTTTCCACACTAACAGTGGATAAAAGCATATAAACACAGGAGGGATTATAAATAACATCTACATTAATCCCACGATTAGCTCTCTGTTCTCTAGTCTCCACCTCCTATATCGAGGGTCATGCCCTTTAAAGTGCCAAATCTGTTACAGTTAACAAAAAAGCACGCACAATAGTAATTGTAGTTCTTTTCTAATGCATTGGAGTTTTTAGTCTAGTTTGTTTTGAATTTGGTATATAACACCAAAATGCTCACAGGTATTCCATGCAGGGGTATACTTTTGCTCCATGAAAATAATGTCTTTTGTTCCTAAAGCATTTCACAGCAAAGAAAAAAAAATTAGAATCAATAATAAAAATGGAAATGTTTGAGAACAAGTAACAGTAAAGCAAAACTTTAGAAATCTCCTTTTAAGTGTACAACACAAAATCAATTTGCCATGACCCTGAGAGTCAGCTATTCTTGCCCTTGTGACAGAAGAGGATGAAAAAGGAAAAGAAACAAATTAAAGCAGTACATGAAAGCCTTTTGCTTCCCAAAACTTTGGAGTGTTTTTGAGGTAGAAGGATGCTTAAAGCAAGCTTTCAAATTTTTAGCAATACCATCATAATTTCTCATAATTTCTTTTTTAGTGTCTGACATAGCTTCAGCCTTCTGGTGTATCAGTCATTTGTCTCTTGTTATTTGTACATGAAGATTGTTCTTTAGGTAGTCCGTAACCTGAGAACCACTACTGCTTTGCAGTTTCCCCGCCTCCTCTGTTTACAGTCTATCCATCTAAACCATTATTACTTGTTTAGTAAGATTCCTCTTTTATGTTCATCAAAATCTGAATGTGAAAAACAACACAAGGTTTATACTGGAAGATATCCAGACAATATTAAAATACTTAGACTGCAGAAGAGGATTGATCATAGTAGAGCAACATACTGGATTTTTTTTTCAAGAAATAGCAATGCAGTCTTCAACAATCATGAAAAAGCAATTTTTGAGCAACTGTCTCAAGGTTTCTGGGCTGCTTTTGTGTTCAGCTGAAATTTCTATTAATCTTGCCTTAAATTAACTGCACTGAAGCACTCAGGAATTCTTTCACAAAATATTCATTCCTCTGCAATATTTCTAAAGGAAGAGCCTAATACAATGTAGCTGTGAGAGATATGAAGAGGAGACAGAAATAGGAGTTCTTAATTTGGATTTCCTAAAATAAATGCAACTTGTTTTCTAGCACTGCAAATGCAGTTACTGTAAGAGATGTTTAAAACATTATGATGGGTGTTGTTTCCACATCTGCCCTGATACTGCATTTAGAAGTCCTGAATAGAAAAATCCTGTTTTCCTATTATAAGGTCAAGTTACACCAAGTTCTTTCTAGTAAAACAATATCTTTAGCATTCTATTGGAATGTTAATATATATAAAACCTCTGAGACTCAATATTGTGATCCTTCATGATTTACTGCAGACAGAACTCCTGTGCAGCTCCAGCAGTACTTTAAAACACAAGATTTTACTAAGTAGAAAAAGATTTTCAAGCTAAAGTAAGCACTGGAAAAGACTCAATCTAATGTCCCTGAGTTTAGAAACCTGTGTTCTAAGAAGCCAGTGTGCAGAGAGTGTTGGAACATAATATCTGCTCTTTCCCACACAGATATGGTAAACATGAACTTGCATCATGGTGTGGTTCGGGAGCACAGTACAAATTTTATGGTTGCAAACAAAGTACCAAACGAAAGAAATCGTTAGTCTCTAACACTTTCTTCAATCCTGCCCACATCATATTTATTCATCATCTTCTCTGAACTGTGAAGAGAAATACAGGTTTTCAAACTGCAAGCAGACAAGCAGAATTCCAATAAAGTTAGGGGATTCCCTTTTTTTTTTTTAATCAAATAAAACGCGCATAATTTTTGCACTGAAAGAATAAATTCCTCTTCCAACAGCATAAAGTTGGAGACTAGTAAAGGATTAAACTGGAAGCAGTAGCAGATGTTTGCTCTCCTGATTTTGTTAACACTGAAGGTTAATAACCAAGGGTGGCAAATCCTTTAAAAAAAATATTCATTCAAAATTGGAGATTTCCAGTTCTGCCACTGAAATATTTTGAAGAAATGCATCTTTCAAGTATCAAAAATAAAAAATTTTATTCTTACAATAAAAACACAGTGAACTGGACCCTTTTCTGATGAACATTGATACTATAGCTTTGTGAATTTTGGAAAACTAGTGACTTTTTTCCTAAAGTAAACCTAATTTGTTAGTAACCTTAAGTATGCATCACTTTGCAAAATTACCAATTTAAGGTCTGCTAATTCTCTCACTCTATCTCATTAAAAGCTTTATTAAGTCATTATAGATGTTGGAATAAATTCTTTAAGATTGTTTGAAAATGACTTCTACTCTAGCAAGTGCAGTATTTCCACAGAGAGCCGTGGTAAAGTATCCACATGATGGAATAAAATCTTGGTAGTCAATGATATGTTGGGGCTTTTAGCGTCAGGATTTTATATTTGGTTTTGAATCTATTTCTGCAGTATATATTGTCAGACACAAATACCAAAATCATTTTTTCCCTATTTTCCTTTCTATGCATTCAAATAATGCTGAGCCCCAGAACAGGCAATTCTCTCTTAGCCATAAGTAACGTGTTCAAGGGCCAGTATCTCACAACCACACGAGGCTATAAATGTGAGCTTCACACCATTGAAAAGGGGCCTCAGCTTCTCATAATGGAAGGTCAGGAAACATCAGGCCATAAAACATTGACATTATAATATATAGAAAAGCTATTTTACAGAAGGTAATTTTTAGAGGTTTCAAAAATTTATTAGCTATCATTTTCCTCTTGTTGCGTATCCCGTGATCTGGAGGGCATGGTAAAGAAGCCAACCTGACTCAAAGTAGAAGGGCATGAAAAATAGTAATAATAAAAAAAAGAAATGAGCTAAAATATTTCTAAAACTTTCTTCCTTTCTTTTTTTTTATTCTTTCAAATACACTGCATAAGCAACATTTATAATCGTATAGTTTGTTCTGTAGGATTTATGGCATATGATAATAAAGTAATAAGAGCAAATAAATTCTCAGCTGATAAAAATAGTTGTAACCATTACAGCCAAGCCATACATAACAACTTAGGAACCTTCTCTCTTTTTTTCTTACCCTACATATTCAAGCTATCAAAATCATGTTATCATATGCTAAGCCTCTGATATACGTAAATTAAGTAACACCAGTTATTTATGTGCTTCTACACACAGATTTTTGTTTTATTATTATTAAACTCCTACATCCTTCAATTAACCAGAAGGACACAAGGAATTGGCTGACTAAATACTTACAGAGATCCACAATGTGACTTCTTCTGGACGTGGGATTTAGCTCTAAACTCGTAACTACTGAATGCCATTTTTACTTGAATCTTTATGTATGTATCCCCAAATCAAATTTATCATGCATGAGTCCCTTTAATTTTCTTTTGGACATTGTTCTCTTGTTTCAGAAGTTTGAAATAACATTTGACCAAAATAAAAATTTTGCTATTGTCCTACTTCACCACTAAGTGCAAACGAGATTTTTGACTTACCAGCACATACCCTACACTGCACTACTGGGAATATCACCTTGTGCTCAGAGACTCTTGAGCTGATGCCAGTCCAAGCTGATGAGTGATCACGTTAATGAAGAGTGTATGGAGGCTCAAAATTGGAAAGACTTCTCTTTTTGCCTACTAGTTTCCAGAACTAAGCTGATACACTCACACAGCACAACACAACTCAATGTTAATATTTCTGCTACATATGAAACATCTGGAACCTGATTTTCTTTGATCAAAAGGCAGCTTCTTTCAATTTCATTTGAAATCTGTAGCTATTAGGATTTCTTCAGTAGTTTTCAAGATGGTGAACACAGAGGTCGACGTGATGGCAATCTAGTAACATCTATTCATTTCCATTGTCAGTAAAGGAAAACAATTTCAGTCATTCAGAGTAAACTAGAAGTGTTCCTTCTTCTAATGGAATAGAGAGTGAATGATAAACATTTATTGCATTATTTTTCAGTTAAGGGCATTTGTGGCAGATATATGTCCAGGGTGACATTGACTACATTAACCATGAGAAAAAATCGCTTATCTCCTCAGTTCCTTGACAAATTCAGTACAAACACACCAACGGGGTAGAGGGTCTTACAGGTAAAACCGCATGAATTTTACCAATCTGAGAAACTGCCCCAAGAAGTGGATGCCCCATCCCTGGAACTGTTCAAGGCCAGGTCAGACTCACCCTGAGCAACCTGGTCTAGTGAATGGCATCCCTGCCCATGGCAGGGGTTTTGGAACTAGATGATCTTTAAAGTTCCTTCCAATTTGAGCCATTCTGTAGTTCTATGATTCTTTTAGGTAGTCTCAAACAAATCTAGCTTTGTAGCAAATGAAGCAGGGGAACAACCTGAAAAATAAAACGTGATCTCACATTAAAAGGGTATACTGAAAGGCAGATTTAGGATTGCTTAGGGACCTTACATAATACATTTGATAATTTAAGTGCTTGACTTTGCAGTGCTAATATTCTGGTAGTTTAGTAACATAAAAAATGTAAAAACAGCACTGTATGATCTGAATTTCAAATCCATAATCTCCATCTTTTTGCAGAATCAAATTGAAAGTAAAGTCTATTTTCCACTGCAGAGAAATGCACAGACCACTCAGAGGAGCCATAAGGAGAGGGGGAATCTTTAGCTCCACAGTGTAATTCTTTCTCGCTTGAGCTAATGGACTAACCACGGATGCTGCCCCACACAGCCATTCTTTGTTTGGGACACATATCTGAAGGGAAGGAAGAACACATTTGGTGTGCTTTCACACAGCTTCAGTGCGGTTTCACAGAAACTGGCTGACAGTACAACATCGTAAATAATTTAGAGAGGAAAGTCTCTTTTAAAACTTATTTACTGTTCACACAGGTAAAAACCACATATGCACTCTTCAATCAGACAAAACTGAAATCAATAGGATTCAACCTGACAGAGAAATTCATGAAGAGGCATTAATGGCGCACTGTAGGCAAATAAGTGAAGAGACCTGCTCATGGGATGCTCAAAATTGATGCATATGATGGGATTTTTCACTGGTCTTTCTCAATAACCTTTTGTTATCAGCTTGCCCTTCATCATGATTAAAAATATTTGTATTTATAGAGGTTATTTACCCTAAAAACAACTTAAGACTAATGTCCTCTGTCCAGATAAAGCTTTTCATGAGATTAAAGCTTTTAAATGTCTGCATATTTCCTTACTGAACAATGTGGTTTTATTCCTGAAAAATAAGATAATCTTTCAAACACTATTAACATGTTTTATTACACTGTTTTTTCACATGCGGTTTAAACCAATGTTAGTTAAACATAATGTCCAAAATATTAGGAAGCATGTTTCTGTTTCAGTTTCTTTATTTTTTTAGGTGAAAAATTCTTACTAAACAAACTGACAGGAACATAATTAAAATTTCTTTACTTTTTAGGACATTGCATGATTTTTAAACATACTAGTTTGTTGCAATTCATTCAAAGAACAAAAAATTCACAAATGTCTTCAGTATAATTCCATGAAAAGTGACCATCTGTTTGCTGCCATTATTTTTAATAAAGTCCATATAATGCTTGTTGCCAAAATAAAATGAACCACCAAGCCTCAAACCAGCTGGCCTAACCTAACATGTTATTCAGAAATTTTCCTGCATGCATTGTCCATCTTCTCACACTTTTTGAAGAAACATGGCCAGAGCACTTTTGGACTGACACAGCACCTCAATACTATAATGGTTCCACTGGGCTTTCTGAAGCTGTTTTACAGGACTGGCCTGATGCCTCAAAGCATTGACAAACACAGAAATTTGAGATAGGTTTAATTTCTTAGTATGTGTCTTAGTATAGAAGTTTTGGCATGGAGAATTGACACTTTAAAAGGCATGCAGTGATCAGAGGAGAAAAATATTGGGGAAGCTATATGGGCATGACTGATTTAGATTGTTGGAAAGTATAAAACTGTTAACTTAACCATGTATAAATTCTAGACAAAGGACTGATAGCAGAGGTTGATCAATATTTGTCGTATTAAAAAACACAAACCTTTAAATGAATAATAAATTATTTCTTTAGTTATGAACACAGAACGGCCACTTGAACCTCTGCATTTATTCTCAGACAAGTGATGGCTATTCCAGAAGATTTCACGAAAGATCTCTTTTATATATTCTTTTGCCATGTACTATAAAATTCTTCCACACACCTAGAAACAAAACAAAACCCGAAATAGACTCTATTATATAAGCTTTATTATATAGTTACAACACATTTGTCTAGCATGGGCAGTGAGCTAAACACAGACTCTGGGGTATTCCCTTGGGTTTCTAGATGCTGGACCAGAAGAGCATGGACCTTCTGTTTCTTTTGATCCAAATCTCCCAGCCTCAGTTATCTACCAGATATCCTAGGAAATTTTGAAAAGTACTCAACAATTACATTTAGCAACTGAATAGTCCCTAATGAGACAAAGTAGTGGAATTGAGCTTACAGGTTGAGAAGACTGGAGATAGCTGTCTATCACCAGAGATATGAACACGTGAACTAGCTGAATTATACTCAGTGGACATCTATGGCTTCATTCAACAATATATAGATAAGGATCAGTGTCATTTAAGCTTCTCTATGATTTTTTTCCCAGCCTTTTGGAAGGACACATGTCAACCATAGATCTTACATAGATCTTATCAGTCACCCTAGGCAACCTCAAAGATGGAGGTATTTATCCTGTTCTCATCAGTACAGTCAGCAGAGTCTGGAGAACCATCCAGATGACAAAATGCACACAAACTGTGAACTTGTGTGTCAAAAGATAGCTGCAGACAGAAGTCTCTCACCAGAAATACCCATTAGAGTCAGGCACAGCTAGATATATATATTGTTAGTGGAAACCATGGTTCTAAGAACAGCAGAAGCTTTAGTCCTCTTTGTGGCTACATGCCTTCACTTGTGGAGATTATGTATAAAGGGCTTTGGTTCTACTGTGTGAGGTGTGCTCTTTCCTCCCTCTGCAGAAGATCTCAGCATACTGACATCTACTCCTTTCACCCTTTGACACTAAGAGAGACTGGCTTGGTGAGTGTAAGCATAAATGTTCCTTTTCACAAAGGATGATCTTTCTTTTCTATCTTTTAAAGTCAGGAAATGCAGTTTTCAGAAGGCCTAGTGAAGTGGAAAATCCATTTCTATAGGTTCTGTAGAATGAAATGCAGTTATAAAAAAATTCCTCTACAAAGTTCAGAAATTTAACAAGAAATTAGATTCTTTCTGTTCAAGGTTTAATCCAGTCTATAGAATTTAATAGAGAATTACATCCTTGCTATAGAGAGGCTTACAGTTCCTGGAGAAAGGTGATTATTCTCTATTTAATTCTACAGATCTTTTTCTATAAGGGTAATTTCAGATTCATTCAACTGTTATGCTTCTTTTGCCACCTTGGAAATTATCACACTTCCATGATTTTGGCATGGCTCCATCAATAGAACCAGAAACATGAAATTTCCATTCCTAATATGAATGAGCAATACTATACTGTTTTATAACTTTCCACGTGATAATTCATATGTAGCATCTTCTGTTGGATTTAGATTGTAACTTTTAAGTTATATTCAGAGAAAGGGCAAAAATTATTTGGAAAGAAGTCATGCTAGAGCTCTGGTATTTCAGTTTGCAGTACTGCTATGCCAGTATCTTACTTTATTCATCTGAGGAACAGTCCATTTTAGTCACAACTTAGCCTTCCAGACTACATGAGGCATGTAATCTCTTACAGAGGAAGTGAAATATTTGAATTATTTTTGTCTTGCAGGTTTTTGTGGTTTAACTCCAGCTGGTAACTAAGCACCACACTCACTCATTCACTCCCCCGCCAGCAGAAGAATATCAGAAAAGCGAGAAAACTCATGGGTTCAGATAAAGACAGTTTAATAGGTAAAGCTAAGCTGCATGCACAAACAAAACAAGGAATTCATTCACCACTTCCCATGTGCAGGCAGGTGTTCAGCCATTTCCAGGAAAGCAGAGCTCCATCACACGTAATGGTGCCTTGGAAAGACAAATGACATCACCCCAAATGTCCCCCTCTCCTTCCCCCAGCTTTATATGCTGAGCATGATGTGATATGGTCTGGAATATCCCTTCAGTCAGTTGGGATCAGCTGTCCTGGCTGTCTCTTCCCAACACCTTGTGCATCCCCAGCCTTCTCAATGGTGGCGTGGGGTGAGAGGCAGAAAAGGCCTTGACTCTGTGTAAGCAATGCTCAGCGATAGCTAAAATATCTCTATCTTACCAACACTGTTTTCAGAACAAATCCAAAGCATAGCCCCAAGCTAACTACTAAGGAGAAAATTAACTCTATCCCATCCAAAACCAGCACAGAGGTAAAATCTTATTAAATCTATAAATGTATATGGATTACAAGTTCATTAGTACAGAAACCTTCCCTCCTTATGTTATGGTAAAATGCTGTGTTGGGTTTGCATGGCAAGTTTTTGTTAGCAGGGTCTACCAGGGTGGCTTCTGTGAGAAGCTGCTAAAAGCTTCCCCCTACATCTGAGAGAGTCAATGCCAGCTGACTCCGAGATGAACCCGCTTGGCCAAGACCAAGCCTATCAGTAATGGTAGCAGCACCTGGGGTAACGGAGTTGAGAAGAGCGGGAAGCTGCAGAAAAACAGCTGCCAGAGAATGTGTGAGAGAAACAGCCCTGCAGATACCCAGGGCAGTGAAGAAACACAGGAGGTGACCCAGGTGCCAGAGCAGTGATTCCCCCACGCCTGTGGTGAAGACCACGGTGAAACAGGCTGTGCTGCTGAAGCCCGTAGAAGTGTGGGGTAGAGCAGATATCTACCTACACCCTGTAGAGGACCCCACAGTGGAGCACATGGGTGCCAAAAGTAGGCTATGACCCCATGGGAAGTCCACCCTGAAGCAGGATTCTGGCAGGACCTGTGACTCTGTGAGAGACCCACACTGGAGCAGGCTGTTCCTGAAGGATTGTACCCTATGGACAGGTTTGTGAACCCTATGGAGCAGTTTGTGAACTACAGGCTGTAGGAATGACTTGTGTTGGAGAGGTTCATGGAGGACTGTCTCCCCTGAAAGGGATCCCACGCTGGAACAGGGGATGAGTGTGAGGAGTCCTCCCCCTGAGGATGAAGGAGCTGCAGAGACAACATGGAATGAACTGACTGCAGCCCCCGTTCCCCATCCCCCTGAGACTCTGAAGGGGAGGAGGTAGGGAATTCAGGAGGGAATTTGAGCCAGGGAAGAAGGGAGGAGTGGGGGGGAAAGAATTTATTTTCATTAACCTGCTCTGATTTTGAATTGATCTAGTTGATTTGAGTTAAACTAATTTCCCCAAGCCAAGTCTGTTTTGCCCATGATAGTGATTGGTAAGTGATATCTCCCTGTCCTTATCTCAACCCATGAGCCTTTCATTATATTTTCTCCACCCTGTCCAGCTCAGGAGAGCGGTTCTCGTGAGCACCCAGTGTCCAGCCAAGGTCAACCCACTGGAAATGCCATGAATATAGAAACACATAAACAATAGGCAACAATTCCCTCTGTGTTTTGTTTGATACACAGTGACTTTTTGAAGACCTGTACATTTCAGTAAGTGAAATGCACTACAAAGGGGTGGGGAAATTGCATTTAGACAATTGTTAATATTTCTCACTAGCACTATGTAATTCTTGCTTCTATCAAAGATATTAACATGTATCTTTTGTATATTTCAAAATCAGGCTATCCCAGTATAAGTCACTAAATATATTCTGCTTTCTGTAACCGGAGAAGTACAAAAACATTCAAAATAAAGAAACCAGCGGCCCCTGGATTTCTACACAGTTTTACCTGATTAGACTGTAATTGTAAAACAGGGGTGCAAATGTTCGTCAAACAAGACAAAACTTGTGCAAAAAAATGTAAATAAACACTAAGATGCAATTATGTCATTTAATATTAAGTGTTTCTGCTTAGGAAATCCACCCCTGATCTAACAACCTAAGGTTTTTTTATTGAGGAGAAACAAATGTACATGTTAAGGTTTACATCAGGCATTTGACCTAACTAGGATGGGAGTGCATGTCCTGTGTACACCTGTGTCTCTCTACTGATTATAAAGGTCTTTGGCAACTGGTTCACTGATATTGTAGAGTTCAGCCTCCAGGCAGATTAATAACATTCTCTGTGGTTTTTTGCATTTTAGTAGTATTGATTGTAGTAAAAAGAAACAGAAGAGGCATCACTAGATTTCCATTTTTTTTCAGCTATATCCCTAAAAATATTTTATGAGGAATCCAGAAGAGCTCATGACCTGCATCATGAAGCATTGCTTTGTTTTAATGTAAAGGAGGTCCTGTAAAGCTGGTGCTGAGTAGCTCCAGTGAACTGTGTGCTGTTAACCACGATTTTTCTGCCAGTGTTCTGCCAGTGTTTGGGAAACTGCACTCCTAATGAATTAATAGACGGACATGCTCCATAGTTTCTTGAGCTAATATTTCAGACTCTGCCATTTCAAATTCAATTTGGATAGCAATTAATAATAGCTTTCTGTAAAGTTAGCTCCCATTTTAATAATACTCACTTCTCCTAGAGTTGGTTGATTTCTTCACAAATTGGTCTCCAGTAATTTCAAACAGATTTGTTGTTATAACTATATGTAAAAGTTTCTGTGAAACTACAGTACGTTTAGTTCTAGATTCCACTCCTTTCTCAGGGCATATGTGATACACACATCCTTCCAGTGCTGTGTTCCTTTTTTTTCTTTAGGTTTCAAATTTTTTGCGTAAGGTGAATCCAATGTAACTATACAATTGTCTTTGAGGATATGTCTTGTGTAGATACTTGCAAATAAAAATTTCAGTTACAGTTTTGTTAAGATCATTATGGGGTCACTGAGTGTTAAAACTTCACCAAACTTGTGCCAAGTTAAATTTTAAGGTGTTACTTGAAACTTAAAGTCTGAGTACAGATTTTGATATTTCCAAGACACTTCATGGTTTAAAAAAACTGTCTTAAAAGTTTTTAAATTGCATCATTTCAATCTGTAACTTTGAAATTTCTTACACTTAAAAATTTATATACTTCAAGAACTTCATATTAATTGAGCAAAAGAAAGTACTGCTAACACCATAACCTCACCAAAAATTGTTCGCTGTAGATGTTAAGGAATTAAAATAAATTTTAAGAGGAAAATCAGAGAAATTATTAAAAACAGTGCTAAAAGTAAAATTTAAAATACAGCAGTACAGAATTCTCCAGTACTATACAAGCAAAACAAAGCAAAACTAGATAATGAAACTTGAAAAATAAAAAAGGAAAAGAAATATTTATGAATTCACCTTTGCCTTAACATAAATGGCAGAGAAATGCTGGAAATAGTCCATGCTTTCAACATAGATGATAGAAAATTCAATATTGTTGGAAGAAAGAAATTAAAGAAATATAGGGGAGAAAAAAAGTTACCTGGTCTTGGCAGCTGCAGTCAAAATTTCTGTAAGAAAAATTAGGTGTAAGAGACTAATAAGTTTTACTGTTCCCTATCATGTCAATATGTGACACTTTTTGTCAAGCAATAATTATCTGTAACAATATGTGCATGCATGTGCATGTGTACACTTCTGAAAAAAAAAAAGAAAAAAAAAGAAAAAGAAAAAAACCTTCTTGTATGAAGAAAAGCAGTATTTTTTTTATTTCTACAACATGAAACATGTCAGGAAAACCAGGCACTAGTTCTGCTGCTAAGTGCTAGAGTTTCACTTTGCTGAGACAGAGATGAAGAGAATAATGCTAGTGCTCATGGAGAGAGGATACATTTTCTGCTTAAAATATTTGCTTCAGAGAAATTCACATTAGTATAAATTTTAAATAAGTCCTGGGAAGCCGGAGCCTTCATAAAATTGGGATTTTGTCTTTAGGTTCATATATGGGTGAAACAAAATTTCGTATAAATTAAAAATATTTCATTTTGCTTCCATTCAATAAACCTGAGGAATTATTTTAAGAACAGCCTTAAAGAATACAGTTTGTGTCAGCAGTTTAATAGAGTATATTTTTTTCCCCAGGCATTGCATTTTGAATGTGTCCTGATGTCTTGCACCACTCATAATCAAGATGGCAAGATCTCAGTGTGAACATTTATCACAAACAGATTTCCCTATTTCAGTACAGAGCTTTATTTTTCTGCTGTAGCAATATTCTCTATTATCAGTCATAGTTTATAAACCAATCAAGTCCATCATAAAATTATAGAGAATTTGTCTTCCACAGTTTTTTCATCTGCAGTCTCTGGATGAAATTTTGTTTAATATATACTGCTTCTTTACATTAATACTGTACTCTGGGTTTTAAAATTGTATCCTTCTTTATTAAACACCCTGGCTTCTGGTATGGTTCTTTGTGCCCACAAGTAGTATCACTGAAGCTCCCAAACGGAGGGATTCCAGGCCTACAAATAAATTAAAAACAAACAAACAAACAAACAGATTCACAGTCTGCATGTAAGGTTATTGATTCAAGGAAAAAGGAAGAAGATTTTGAGGAAAAACGTGTAACAAGTATTGCTTGCCACAGAAATAAAGGAGAACAAACAGTCCTGCTGAGTCACTAGATAGTTGCTCTCTATCCTCTAATTTTGACACAATTTCTCACTGGGTGGAAAAAAAGAAGATAAAAACTCCAAACAATAAAACCCAAATAGCAACCACTATTTAATTTTCTGAAACCTGGGAGAAATTGGAATATTTTTAACTGCTTCCTAGAGAAAAAAAAAGGTATCAATTTAGCAATTTCAATTATCTATGCTTTTCATGGTAGCGTGCTGTTATTGTGTTAATTTTATGGTGTCTTGATTTACGCTTTTTAACCCAAATAAGAATCATATGTGGACATATGTGATATTTAATGAATAAATTAAATCTGAGTTTATTTATCTGCTCTACCTTTGTTTTCAAATTATTATTCAGCCAGTAAGAGGCTAGGGTGTGTGTTTTTTATTTGCAGTAAGTATTTGAGAAGTGAGCCTTAATTTAGAATAGCTTCATTTGCATTGAAATCTTATTATTGCTATTAAAAAAGTTTAAATAAACCAAGAGTGAGGCTTTGGCAACTGAAAACGGTGAATCTTCATGAATAATTTACATAGGTTTTGCTTATACTAATTAAACCTCTCCTTTTTCTCTATTTTGTCCAATCAAATTGCAAAGATTCAGAGACGATAAAAACTAAAGGAGAGGATATGGAACAGATTTGTTGAATACTGTTTGGCAGGTAAGCAGAGTTCAAGGTTATCTTTTTAGCAAATGTTACCACTCAGCTGTGAATTAGTTTTGGGTACCCATCACAGATGGAAAGACTGCATTAGGACTGCGAGAAACAGTATCAGAGAGAACAGGGCAGAACATCATCTTTATGTATTCTGGGATTCATAAGGTGGGAGGACTGAGAGGAAATAGCACAGAGAATTACATCTGTAGATACAATTTTCTTTTAAATTGGACTGACATACTTCAGGCTATTCTGTAGCATGCATATTACACCTTTAACTAGATTTCTTTGTTTTAAAAGCAAAAACTGAAGCAAATCAAAATTAATACCTAATTTCTTTTTGGATTAAATTTCAGAATATATATCATTGGCAAATGGAGCAGCAAGATACAGCTGCTTCTCCTGTTCTTGCTAAAATGCTGTGAGGAGAATGGAGGGCATGTGAAACAAAAAGCTAATTTCTACGTATGTGCTTTTGCTGCAAAGATCTGATCTTCTCAAGTTGCATGTGTGGGCTATATTAGTGACAGTTTTCCAATGGGAAAAAAAAATGTTGCCATTCTGTGCAACTGCAGAACCCCCCTAAATATAAAAATGAGTTATCACGATGACTCAAAACTCAGTGCATCATATAATTAAACTCTAAGTATATTCTATTTTTTAGATGTACTTTTAAAATTCACATTTAATTAACATTTTTAAGGTATTAAAATGTATTTTTTGAACACTTGTGTGGAAGTTAAGTCCGGACACTCGGATTTGTTTTTCAGTAGGAACAAAACCTAAAAAATATCTTTTTAATGTGGGTTACAAGCTTATACAGAACAAATTTGGTGCAGCTGCTTTTGAATGGCCAAAGCAAGTTTCTGGGGTATTTCCATTCCTCTTTTTATCTTCTGTCACAGATATCAGAATAAAAAAAATACCAAGAGGACCAAATGAGAGAAGTGAAGTCTAAAACAACTCTTCCAATTTCAGCTTTCCCTCTGGCTTTATTCTTGCTACTCCAGGAATATTAAAAAGAAACGGAATGTTTTTAATGGACTGTCAGCAGTATTGTTTTCATTAACAAAAGAAAACTCAATCAACTGCTCTGCCAAACCTCTCTGTGTCTCCTTTGATGGGCATGATAAATGGTGCCAAGCATTGTCAGATTCTGCTAGATTAAATTAAAATGATAGGTGTTCAAAATCTTTTAGGACTAAGTCTAATGTAATTTTGATCATACTTCTTCCTGAAAGAAAAATAATAGTAAAAAGTAAGCAAGAAAGACAATAAAATTTTAGAGATAAAAATAGATTAATGGAAACATTCTATCATTAAATTTGCTTTCCAAGGCAGTGACACAGATTGTCTGAATCCAAAACATGTCTATTTATACATGACTGCCAGCACTAGTAAGAAAAAGATTAAAAATGGTAACTCACAATAGCACTACAGAAACAAATTTTTAAAAAGTGACATGAAACAAAAATGTGTATAGTGAGTGTTATAAAATACCCCACAGTTTATCAGGCTTTTAATCAGTCATGTTTAAACAGTAAAATTCTGTCTGGGATTACTGTCAATCCCAGCAAATAAGGAGAAAATGCAAAGTCGTTTTTAGAGGACAAGAGTTTAGTATTTACAGATACAGAGTTAAACAGCAGCAATAGTTCTATTTGTCCTAGAAATAATTGAAGTAGTTGAAATATTCAACTTGTTTTATAATGTAATGTGCTTAAAAAGGCAAATTCCATTAAGTCTTTCAAATCAATGAATTTTTTCTTCACACAGACACAAATTAAAACCTCTGGGTTCAATGTATTCACCCCTGGGCCTCTTTAAATTTTGAAGTCTGTCCTGCTGCCCCACTTCACTTTTAAAAAAGTAAATATCCTTAGAGGTTTCGGTCTGAGTGTTGTATTACCTGAATTTGCAGGCAGTATAATCCAGATTGTAAAAAACTCAAACCACTGTTACCACAGTAGTGGTATTTTCAC
The DNA here is from genome assembly GCA_013397725.1 of Rhagologus leucostigma. Classification (NCBI taxonomy): domain Eukaryota; kingdom Metazoa; phylum Chordata; class Aves; order Passeriformes; genus Rhagologus; species Rhagologus leucostigma. The sequence continues at coordinate 971,356 of VZTD01001325.1, read as the reverse complement.
ATAAAAATTCCAATGACAGAAATGCAAGTTTCAAAAAATGGTTTTGCATGGCTGCTGTTTTTGGCAATGAGGCAAAAGTGCTGGCCAAGTGGCACATCCTGAAAGTGGCTCATGTACCAAACAAAGCACTAACACAATGTGCAGGATTATATTTTGCTCAGAACTGAAGGCTGGAAGCAGCTTTATAATAAGTCTTCCGGAAGTGTTGTATGATTTACCACTATTATATTTATTGTTGGTGGTCGTGTGGGCCAGAGCTGGATAATACTGAAGACATTTATGAAATATTTTTTACCTTTCTAGCTCTATTTTATGTCAGTAGTTCAGACAATTTACAACTGCTGCTCTGTGTAAAACTGCACTCTGAAATGGAGCTTATTGCTAGAGCTCCAGGCCTCATGTCTCCTCCTACATAGTATGTGTCTTTTTAATTTGCAGTGCTGCTGACACCGTATGCTTGATTAGGGACTAGTGTTGAAGATAACTCCGTAGGATAAAATGCTGGCTCTCTTAGTCATGTTGTTATATAAATTCCGCCATGTGTACATGCCAAGAGAGAACTTGAGAGATGTAAAATGTAGCTTGGCGCAGGCAGGAATACCTCTATTTTAGTGCAGTTGCACAAAAAAATACCCTTTGGAGACTTTGACCCATGGCAGTCATGAAAGTAATAGAGCAGGATGATAAGAGGGTGTTCTATATTCTCTGTTACTGATTATGGAACAAATCATTGTTTTGTTTTATGCTAGGACCAAGGCCCTTGTAGTAAAGGGAGCAGTCCCACAGCTGGACTGAAATGCAGGTTTTTCAACGTCTGCTCTAGTGCAGTAAACAAAGACATTCTGAGAACGAGGGAGGAGGGCTTAGGACTAAAAGAGGTGTGTATTTTAACACAGATGTAATATAGATTATTCTACAGCATGCTCTTTAGAGACAGAAGAGATCAATTATAGCTAAATTGAGATGTGATAGAAGGAGATTTAGTGATATGAGGAAGCTTAAATTAATCCCTCCTAAGGTAATATCGACAAATGTTACTCGTTGGTGTCATCAGTCTAATGCTTTCAGCAGTCTGTGACACAGGCAAGAGTACTGCCTCACGTGAAAGGAAGGAAAAGCTTCATCAGCAACCAAAACCAGTTCACTGGATTGTCAAAACCCTGAACTCCCCTGATAATAAAGCCCTAAATGCAGCCTTAAGGATTGAATTTTTGCTGTCTCATCAGATAGCCCTTGGACTCAGCACCTTGCTTTCACTCCGGGTCAAACCAGTGGCCAGCCAAGGCTCAACACCTCTCAGTGAGACTCTCCTTGGAGACAGGGCACAGGCTGGAGCAGCTGAAGGTCGAGCCCACCTAGACCCACAACCATGCCTGGGAAACCCCCTGGGTAGCCCAAACAGTGACAGCATCAGCCCTCTTGGCTTCTACCAGCACTCCCTGCAAGCTCCTTGCACAGGGCGTGGTTGTCCTTCTCTCTGAGTGCTATACCTCAATAGCCCCTGGCCTGTAGAGTTCCATTCCCTCATCCTCCAGTCCCTTTCCTCAGACCTGGAGGTAGCCAGTGGGTAGAGGACAGACAAGAGCAATCTTTTACATTCCTATCCCCTCCTTCTCTCCTGGCCCAGGTTGGCTGTGGAGGAGAGGAAAAAGATGGCTGCAGATCCTCAGTGGGTTGTCCCCCAGACACTGTGGGACAGGTGGCAGCTGCTGGCACACCCAGCCCTCCTCCTAGAGTGCCTTCATCATCTGTGCCCAGATATCTCTATCTGAGATTAAAAATTAGAAAACTAAAACAAAATTTCTGTTTTTCCAGAGGGAAAAGAAACTATAGAAGCTGTGTATACTATACGTGAAGGACCATTCTGCTTTTCACCTACACCATGATTAAATGCTTGTTCTTATACTGCTGGGGTTCAGTTCCTTATGTGATCTTCAAAGATGAAACCTAAACTTCCCCCCAGCCCTCTAAATTCAATGCAACTCTTCATCCTCTGATGGTACTCCACATAAAACACTTTGAATATGTGGGACTTTAATTTGGTCTGATCCTAAAAGCCATCATACTAGAGCAGACCAAAGGTCTGTGTAGTCCCCTGCAGCGGCCGAAGCCTTCATGGCTCTCAGTGGATTTCTCTTCTACTTGAAGTCTTCCCTTAAACCCACTCACTGTCTAGATAGCCTGGCAGGATGGCACTGAAATCTCTCTGTCTACAGAATAAACAGCACCTTAATGAGCCAGGATACTTTTTGAGAGAGGAGACAGAGGGAGAATGCAGAAGCGATAGGTGGTGGAACATCAGATATTGCCCAAAAAACATGTGAAACTGCATAAATGGAAGTTGTTAATACAACTTTGGGTTGGATTGAGGGAAGGGGGGAGTGAACGAACCTGGTGGTCACAGAGTTGAGAGAGATCTAAAATTAGAAAAATCCCGTTTAAACAGCAGCTTTGAAAATTATAAATTGAGCTACCTTTTGAGGGCAGTTAAATACTAATCTCAGGGGGCTGTGGGCAGAACCTGACAGACTTCGAACGACTAAAACAGCATTTTCTCAAAGGAAGCAATAAAGCTCATATGCTGCTAGCTTACAACCTCAGACAGGGAAAGAAATAATAATTATAAAAAAAAGATCTATTTTAGCAATTAAGAACTGTATTGGAACTATGAAATATGAACCAAAAGAAATTTGTGAGTTCCTTGAAGATTTCTTTTAACACCTTTATACTTGCAAGAAACAGGTCTCTGGAGATAAAAGGTCAGATTGTGAAGGCTAATATGTCTGGTTACTCAGCAGAATAAAAGGCCAGATTGGACTGTCCTTTTGAAGCTAAGGAAATTCAAAAGTGATCTAAAAAATATGCCAGCAGGAAAACCTCCAGGACTTTTCCAATTCCCTTGTGATTTTTCTCTTTATATTTTCACTAAATACTCGGCAACACAGATACCTTGGAGGACAAATATGCCTTTCCATTATGATGGAGGCAAATTTTACACATTCCTGTAACTCATAAGCACATAATAAAATGTAGATATGGGTCCACTTTTCTGTTTGCCTAGCAGAGTGTTTTCCATTACTACAGACACAAGAAATAGAAATTGAGTTTCTACGTAGATGTTTGTTGAGACGTGCTTCAAATTTGGTGAATGCAGTGAATTAGATAAAAGAGATGAATTAGAAGAATGAGGGTAGAAAGGAAACTGGATATTGCATGGCTAAGCTCAGTTTGAAGGTGGGTTTAATTTTTTATTTGGAGAGACTGAAATTACTGACTGCAAAAAATAAAGAACTGAATTTATTGCTTTTGAATGTCACGGTACTTTGGTTCATAAAGAAACACATTACGTTCATCTTGAGCTCAAAGAAGCACCAAAACTGTTCCAAGAAAGCTCCCACAGAGAAAGGCTTTGCCTTAGCAATCAAGTTCAAGCAGACTCCAGACTGAAGAGCTGTGAGCTTGCATAGTGGGCACCCACCTACCAGCTGTTCGATGTCTAACAGAGCCATTTGATAGAAGCTGTGCTTACTCATCTCGCTCTTTCTTCCCATCTCCTGAATTCTACCTTAAGATCTTGCTGCTTATCTTCAACAGACTTTTCACTACACTGGGGTCTTGCCAGGGGTTTTAGATTTTCCAGATTCTGGATCAGCTTTCCCTGATCATGGTACATGGATCTAGATCCAACCCCTGACTGTCACTGAGCCTTAGAAGTTAGGTATGACTGCTCACATCCAGCCATGCAGATACGCTCAGATCTTACATATGCCATGATACCTCGTATTTCAGATATGCGGCAGAACTATTTTATTGTGATTGAAAGTTAATAGTGTAACATTCAAATATTTCCACAACACGCTAATGATAAGATCAGTTCTGACTTTGCTTTTAGGTCAGCAACATTATAATGGAATCCCAGAATAATGCAGAATGGCTGAGGGTGGAAGGGACGTGGAAGGGACCTCTGGAGCCCCTATACTCAAGAGGGGCCACTTAGAGCAGGCTCCCTAGGACTATGTCGAGGTGGCTTTTGACTGTCTCCAAGGAGACTCCACAATCTCCCTGGACAACCTGTGCTAGTGATCAGTCACCATCACAGTGAAAAAAAAGTGTTTCCTGGTGTTCTGACAGAGCTTTCAGTGTTTCAGTTTTGTGCCCCTTGCCTTTTGTTCCTGTCATCAGAAAGAGCCTGGTTCTGACCTCACTGACTGCCCTCAGGTATTTGTATACATTGATAAGATTCCCCTGAACCTTCTTTAAGCTAAGCAATCCCAGCTTCCTCAACCTTTCATCATAGGCGTGATACTCCAGTCCTTTAACCATCCTTTTGACCCTCTGCTGAATTCTCTCCAGTATGTCCATGTCTTTCTTGTACGGGGAAGCCCAGAATGAGACACAGAATCACAGAATATCCTGAGTTGGACGGGACCCACAAGTATCAAGTCCAGCTCCTGGTCCTGCACAGGACAACCCCAAAAATCATGCCATGTGCCTGAGAGCATTGCCCAAATGCTTCTTGAACTCTGTCTATCCTGGTGCTGTGACCACTTCCCTGGAGAACCTTTCCAGAGCCCTGCCCTCTGGGTGTAAAACCTTTTTCTAATATCCAACCTAAACCTCCCCTGACACAACATCAGGCCATTCCCGTGGGTCCTGTCACTGGTCACCACAGAGATCAATGCCTGCCCCTCCTCTTCCCCTCACAAGGAAGATGTAGACTGTGATGAGGTCTCCCCTCAGTCCTCAGTTTCCTCTTCTCCAGGCTGAACAGACCAAGTGAGGTCAGCCACAGCTTATCTTTATAAACTTCATGCAGACTCCCAAGTGTGTCCTAACCAGGGCTGAACAGGGGAAAAGGATCATCTCCCTTCTCCTGCTGGCAGTGCTCCTTCTAATGCAACCCAGAATACTGACATCCTTCATTACTGCAAGATCACACTGCTAGGTCATGTTCAACACAGTGTCCGCCAGGACCCCTAGGTCCTGTTCTGCAAAGACGCTTTCCAGATGAGCAGCCACCAGCATATATTGGTGCCTGGAGTTGTTCCTCCCCAGGTGCATGATGTTGCTCTTTCCTCTGTTGAGCATCTTATGGGAGACAGTACGGATACCCTGGGAGTGCAATTCCTTCACCAGCATCTTCTCTGCAGGCCTCTAATGAGATATTTGACTACAGCTGGCCCCATGACACATCAGATATTGCTATATAATCTTTACATATTTGTGTTGGCCACTTCAAAATTATCTTAGAAAATGAATCTTATTTCATTGTTGTATGAGTTTAAAATACCATATTAGGTTGACAAAGATTGAAAGATTTACTGTGTGTGCTCTAAAGAAAGCATCTCTCTCATACCTTTAAAAAATAATTTATTACTGTTTAGAGTTCTGCACTGATTGCTCTTTAAATACTTCTAACCTTAATAAAAATATCTCTGGCACAATCCTAATAAATGTTTTATCAACTTGTGAACTTCACAGAACAGATGACTTTGAGACTGACATGAATAAAATTCAGCTAGTGAAAAATTATCTGTAACACAGAAAGAAACAAAGTACTTTTGGGGAGAACTTGATAAAAACTTTTTTGCCTTGCAAGAAGTAGCAGCTCTTATCCAAACAAAAACTACTTAAAATAAGGGAATTTTAATACAGAAATTTACCTACATTTTGTTTCGTATACCCTCCACATTCATTTTCTGCAAGTTCTGTCCAAGGATATTGAAGTTTATGTAATTTCCAGTAGTATCGTAGGAGAGCAATCTTCAAGAAGAAGAAGAGCAATCTTCCCCTCCAGAGAACTGGTCTCATTACAAGGCTGCAAAGACAAATGTCTTCCTTTTTGTCTCCCTAAAGAACAAGCTGGCATTCCTTTCTATGCAGTAGTGATGGAAAATTATCTGGAAATCACAGAATCATAAAATAATTCAGATTTGAAAATATTTCAGGAGACAGTTTCCAACAGCTTTTCCGGGCACCTTTTGCAGTGCTCAACAGACCTGATACTGAAGAATATTATCCAGCTTATCCTGCCAGAATTCCTTCTGCTGCAGACTGTGACTATTGCCTCTTGTCCTTTACTGCTCTTCTCTATAACTGCCCTTTTAGACACTAAAAGCAGTAATTGGATTCATGCTTAACATTCACTTCTCCAGGCTAAGCAAACAAATCTTCCTGTGGCTCTTTTGGTATATGAAGTGTTCTGCACCCCTAGTCACTAGGTGACCTAGACAGGCATCCTAGTAACTCTGGAATGGATCCTTTCCAGTTTGTCAATGCTTGTGTTATACCAAGGAGCTCAAATCTGGACAAAATGCTCCAAACCTCAGAAGGCTGGAGTACAAAGAAATAATCCCTTCCCTGATCTGCCAGTTATCCTCTTGCTAATGCATCCTGGTATGTGGCTATCCTTCACCTTCAGGAGGCCTTGCTGCTGATTTGTGTTCCACTTGTTCACAAAGAACGTGCCTCCTCCACCAGTGCTGTTCTGCAGAGCTGCTGCCGGTCCACTCAGGCCCAGCACACATGGGCTTATTCCATCCCAAGTGAAGGATTTATTATTCACCTTTGCCAGGTGTGCCGAGGTTCCTGCTTGCTCATTCCTCCAGGCTGTGGAGGTATCGCAGTCCTGCCCTCCAGCTTACCAACTGCTTTACCTTGTCTGGTGTCATGTGAGAAGCTGACAAAGATGATTTCTGCCCCACTGCCCAAGCCGTTGATGAAGACATTAAACACTACTGAGGAGTTCACAAGTGGCTCAGCTGTATAGAAAGCTCACAGAGGTAAAGTGGAGGATGGTTAACTGCTCCTTTCTGAAGTATTCAGATACAATAATAATAGATGCCATAGGGAATACCCATGCAGAAAGTAATAATTCAGTCTTCAGAATGACATTTCAATAGTGTGCAGCAAATAGGGCCTGAGGCCACACATCAAATTCTACGGATAAAAGAAAAAAAGCTAGCATCTGCTCACTCTTTGAGCATTATCTATGTTTTGTGTTGAAAGGAGCAGAGGTTGAGTGAAAAATCTTCAGTGATCATGTGGTCAGGGAAAAATAAGCACTGGTCATTTACTAATGTGGGCAAGGGGACTGAATCCAGTATTCCTTATTCTATAAATGCTTTTCATTGCAATCTGCAATGCATGCATGTAATTGGAATGGATTAAAAGGCTGTATCTTGAAGCATAGTCTTACCACTATGATTCTATGAAACTACTGCTCTGAACAGTCTTCATCTTGGTTGATCACTTCTACAACGTCATAAGAGGAGGAGATTCAGGTACTCTGAGGAATAAGAGGAAGAGGAATATGGCGGAAGAAAACTAGCTATGCTGACTTTCAAATTTTGTGGAGAAATTGAGTGAGCTATAATTTATTAAGCTACAGCAATTATTAATAGATAGTAATCTCTTTCAAGGTTTGTATACTGCTGCTAGCGTCAGTGTGTTCTTCATTTTGCATATTAGCTGTCTAGGGATTTGATCCAAATTTCAAATCTGCATCTGTCTTTAATCATGGCTTTTACTGAAACCAATACTAAATGTACCTTTAGTTATTGTATAAATATCTGGATATTGAAATGGGCTGCTGATATGGCACTCTGACAATTCAAATATTTATTTGTGCTGTCTGCCAAGGGAAAGTGTGTGAAGAAAGCCATGTTTAAGACACTTTAAATAATTCCCTTTAAAACAGTCAGCATGTTAAGTGTCCTGAACACACAGATGTGTGCATGCAAACACTAGGCTGAAACTGGAAGCCGAATAAACTATTGCTACTTGTATTTTATTACACCTGATTATTATTTTATTTCCTAACTATTTTCAAATTCTAGCTGAAAAGGAACAACAAATCGTATTGCATAGGTGTAAAGGTACAGCCTTGTAATGACACATCTCTAATGCACAGTTCATAGCTTACAGTTTTCCTACAGAAGGCAGATACCAAACAGTTATTAAAGAACTGCACTTGATAAGGGAAATGCACAAATCTGGATGTGTTCGGATGCTGAAAAATACATGACTGCTCTTAGTTGACTAAAAATATGATTTATGCTCTGTATGATTTCTTCTGAAAGAGAAAATCCACTAACTTACTTGAAAAAATGGGACCTGCAAAGTTCCTGCTTGTTTTCTTTTCAAGCAGATCAGGGCTTTTCTCTTTTACGAGAGAATATAAAGGGCACAACAAAGAACGTCAAAAGAAAATTTGTTCAATTTGAAAGGTGCTGAAACAATTAATTGGAATGTCACTATTATAATGAGGCAATCATGTATGAACAACTATTACTTTTATTAATGATCTGCAGAAGGCTTGTATTTGCAGCTAGCTTGGGTGGACTTTTTACCCCTGAAAATTTGCATATCTCCCTGTCTCTTTTTAAATAGTGCTGTAACTATCTCAGAAATTTAATTTTCACTTGAGCAGGAGAAAAATCATTATGCCAGTGACAAATATATTAATAAAATCTTTGAAGAATTTTGATGTTACTTGAACAGCTGCAATGATCTCTTTTATTGTGCAGTCCCCAGTCTGGGGGACCTTAATTCTGTTCTCTTTTATATGAAAAGATGTGCATTTCTTTTCACTGGACATCATAATTGCCAAAATAGGTGGCTATGGCTTCATAAAAGTGTCATATTTATAAATAGCTTTTCCAGCTATCATATATATCTAGATATATGGGGGTTTTTTTTACTACTACAGTGCACTTCCAGGAGAGTGTTAGTGTTAAGTAATGCATTTTAAACAACTGGAAACCAGAAATTCTAATAGCAGGTTTTTAATATCTTTCAAAAGACAATCTTTTACTGCTGACTAAAAGATAATAGTGGGAAGATGCTCAGTGTTGCTAGCAAAGGACACTTTTAACCATTTAAAAGTAAATGTCGTATTTTGAGGTCATATCCTGAATGAGTGGGAAATACTCTTTTTTTAATTAAAAAAATTAAATGCCCACAGACTTTTTTTCTTTGTTGATGTCTAATCAGGCTCAGTGCATCACAGATCCTCTTGCCCAACTCTTTATTAGCTGACTCGTGTGCCTCTGCTGTGTTAAGAGTTAATGGAATGTGCCTCTAATTGACCTGCTGACCAAAACCACTGGCTGGCACAGGTGCTTGACAATGGCCAACAAAATGGCTCTTCCCTGAAGAGGCTGCTCAAAAAGAATTCTAAAGTTTCAGCTGCACAACTGGTTTCAAAACCTTCTGCATAATGCATCTCACCGAGGTTTATTTTTTCTCCTGTTACACTGCTGCACAGCACCAAGGTGGGGTGGGACTGTTGAAACTTGACTTAAAAGATGCAGCAATCCTTGTCTAGCTTCTCTGAATCCAGGGATGTACAATGCCAAATTTCAAGCAAACTGTGGATGAAAGGATTCCTACATGATGAACAAGTGAAATGTATACGATATAATATGTGAAAGCATTTTCCAAAATTACTCTGGAAGGGGTTTATATTTTTCTTTTGAATCTTTAACTAAGCGTATTATTTATCACACAAGTGGTTTCATGTCAAGTAGGCAGCGAAATTATGTGAGCTCTAGTGATTAAACACAGAGATGTTAAACCTTGTCATAGCCTTGTGTTTGTCTCTGGGGCTGTCACTGTAGGAGGTACCAGCTACTGAGGCCTGTCAAAATCCATTAAATGTGATCTGCTGCTTAATGCCCTGATCTGACGACAGGACAGGGAATCTGACAATGCAAGAGGAGCAGGTAAACAAAACAGTGCTCATAAAAAGACTCCCGCTGAAGTGCAGAGAAGTAAGTTTTCATTACCAGTTTCTGAAAATGATTTTTAAATTAAAAAAAAATCGTGAAATTTTGGAGAAGGAGTGGTTTATAACTGGACAAGAGACACTGATGAGATTTTTCTTTTTCTCCAAGAAACAAATAGGAAATACCTGTCTCATCCAAGCTAAGCAAGCACTGCTCTTCTGCTGATCAGAAGAATCTAAAGCTTTTATGTAGTTAGGAAGGTTCTAGCAGTCCAGACTGTGAAAGTTGTGAAAAAAAAAAAATCTCTGAGTGCACAGAGTTGGAACTAGAAGCTAGGAGACCATGGAGGACAAACACAACATCAGACTGGCAACATCAGACAGGCATAACCTCTGCTGCTGTATGCAAACAAAAGAGGAAAACAAAGCTTTTCCCAGTAATTCCTCAGTGTTGATTACTCACACCAGTGCAAAAAAAGAATTTTGAGGCATAGCTTTCTGTTTTCCTGTTCATTCACTTGCATTCAGATGTTCATGGGCAGAAAAAGTATGAGAAATTACACAGTGCCAGAGCCCTGGGGACCTGCCTGTACCTGCCCACCGCAGTTAGCTCCCCCAACTCTGCCCATGACTCAGGACCCTATTTCAGTCCCCAGGATCAAAAAATGCAATGGCAGGGCATTGTATGGGGAGATTTCCACAGTCTTAATGAGCCTTCATTAGTATGATCGCTGAAAGGAAGTTTTCCTGGTTTGCAGAGGTTTGTCATTTGACTGAGAAAAGCCTTACACTAAACTTTATTTGGTCAAAAGCAAAAACACGTGAAAAATTCATTGCATATACCCAAGCACAATAAGATGGGACATACTTAGATTTGAACTGGACTGATACTTGTGTTGTACAGCATGTTTACTCAGTGGCTAAAGCATGAAGGGTTTTCAGTACTCACAAAACAATTGTGCATCCTGCATTTTTTCTCTGGCTTCTTTTTTTTATTATCTTGTCATAAAAATACTACTTTTAGAACTGCTATGTCTCTTTTGATACTTACAGGACTATTAAATCTGTGCTAGTTCCTGAATTAATAAACATACGCACAAATGCACTAGAATATCAAAACCCCAGAAAATTTGTCCATCAGGAACATACTTTTATAGCCAAGAGATACTAATGTTTTACATAGGTCTGAAAGGAATCTCCTAGTCATAAATCAAGGCTTCTGCTTTTTCAAGCAACCACACACATGACTTTATAAATTTATCGAGTTCCATATTAGAAACTGGGATTTTAATCTCATTATTACTACTGGATGGCTGTTCAAAATGTCATTTCTATAGATGTTAGAAATCTTTCTCTAATTCGCAGCTTAATTGTTTTTACACAGTTAGATTCTGTGCCAGGCTCATCCTTTAATTTAGCTAGTCTTGCCTTCCCATTTTTGCAATGCACTTTCAGAAACAGGTGACATCACCTCAGTTTTCATCTTGCTGGGCTATAGACAACCAGACTTCTTTGGAAGGGTTTGCCTTTTCTGTCTTTATCGTAACACCTTACGTCCGAACCAGCTGCAGTTTTTCTTGATTGCAAATGGCCAGAATAACTTGCTGTGTCCTAGATAATAACTTACAGGTCATAAAAAAAAAATAAATCACTGATGAATTATACTCTGTTTTGGTAATACAGTACTTTGCCCTTTCAGAAGATGCATGGCTTCACTCTCATTAGGTGGAAACATGTTTCTCTTTACAGTAGTTTGAGTGCTGACTTCAGTGAGGCCAATATTTTAGCTCTACTTTTCAGCAGATTTAGGAGTCATGGACGCATCTCGACATTTTGTGAGCAAAATAAATCCCTTTAATTATAAGAAAATGTTAAAGCTCCACAAATGTTCTATGGATATTACACTACTGGGAAATGAGGCAATACTTTAAAAAAATTCAACCAAATATTTAAACTGAAGAAGAGATAAACGGGGGAATAATGGTGCTCTCTTGATAAAAGTACAGTTATATTTACAATTCTTCCTTCCCACTATCTCCAGAAACTGGAAGAACTATCTGGTTTTAATGACAGTTCTTTCTTTGATCAGTATATGTATCTTCTAAGGATGCAGTTTGGACAAAGAAAGGCAGTGTATGACTACACATGTGGCTCAGGTTATAATTAGTGGTTTATAGCATTGATCTAGACTGAATCAAAAGTGACTTTTATTTGCTAACAAGTTCAAATTCATCTTGCATCCAACCCAGTATTTCCAACTGTTGCATTTTAAGTACCAGTAAGCAGCATCTCAGCAGAGCTGTTGCACCTCCAGTACAGCAGGAACCTTTCTTCTATTTTACTAACGGGCTGCTGGTATGAGCAATAAAGAATTTTCCTGAGACACAGACTCCAGGATCTGATAAAAACTGGCAATATATCCTGATGGCATCCTGTTGCATGTCTTTTCTTCAGTAACCTCAATATCAAATTTAATTATGTAGGTTGAGCATTTTAGACTTGTCTCAGGATATAAAATTAATTCCCATAAATCTCATGCTCTCCACATTCTGGTCTGTGCAGAGGTTAGTGAACAACTATCCCCCTGCCTTGCTGTTCAAGAGGGCTTTCAAAAGGGCTGTAGTCTTAGGCATAAATATTATTGAAAGACTAACAGACTTCTGCAAAACTAATTTCCCATCCTCTTATCAAGGATTTGTAGACAAGCAGGCACCTAGAAACTGCTGTTTAAAATCTGAACCATGCAGGCTAATGCTTCTAAATGGAATTGGCTGCCTTAGGTGTATTTACTTGTTATTTTGCTTATTTCTATCCAGATTCTTTCTCCCGCCGCTCTTCCCCTGGAGACTTAATGAATAGTTATTCACTTTCAATTGGTTGAAAAAGAAACCAGCAGAGAAGATGAAAGCTCACCTGAGAGGCAGAGGAGGAATTGTATCACTCAGGTTTTCTGTAGACTACCAAGTCATTTCTCCACTGCTGAAGACTTGGCACTCAAAAACTCATCAAGAGATGGGCAGTGTCTTGCCAGTGTTAATCTGAGAGTTAACTGTCACAAATACAGACTGGGGGTATGACTTTCAGGCAATCGTTATCACAATTCTATATATTTTATTGTATTTTTAGGTTCTTCATGCACTCAAACTTTTGAGACTGGGGTAATCATCCAATTATCCACAAGGCGCTCAATGGCAGTTTCACAAAGAAATACAGAAGGCCTTTATGGAATAACATGAGAACAGAATGCATATCCAATAGCCTCAGCAGTGCATTTTAGTAGCATCTTGTAAACAATGGACTTAACTCTGCACTTATGTCTAATGTGTATGATTTGTCAGCACAGTGGTAGTCTGTTTTAAATATAAAGCAGTGAGGTTATAGTTGTCATAAATTGAACTGGCTAGCATTTTTCCAATGGGAAATTTTATTTGATGGAAAATGGGTTTTGTAGGTAATAATTCTTAAATTGCAGGTATTCATAGTTTAGTTTCCAAAGTGGTGGAATTTGTGATCAAAACAGGAAAGCTCTTTACCCACAAGAACAGCTGGTAGCCTGAGGTTTTAAGAATGAGGTGGGAGATCAGTATGAAGATGCTCTTCTGTGTGATTCAGAAGAAGAATTTAATCTGCAGACTTTTCATTGTTAGATGAGTGGCCTGATCATCACACATTTCATCTACTCTGGGTGTATCATTCCTTTCGGAGGGGTTCCACTTTGTATTAATAATGCATTGAGGGAGAATAAAAGAGACTAGTTTCAGCACTGCTTTTGGGTACAGGAGATGAAAGATCAGATACTTGTTCTGAAGGATATTTATTTATACATATAGCAAGTAGCAGCTCCAATAAGAGATACTAGAAAACCATTCAATTTCCTCAAATGCTTAGTAGCCTGGTGGGCTAGAGATTCATCTGGGATGTCAGGCTGAAGTTTCAATTGCTGGACTCAATCACCTGGAATAAGCACTTTCTTATCTTAGGAGAACACACAAATATGAATGTGTGAGAATCCCCATATTTTATGGTCTTAGCCTCAACCTCATGTGTGCTGAGAAATTTCACAAAGCATAAGGAACCCACAGCACTCTGCATTTTGCAAGTCCTCACTGGCATTTGAACCACGGTACATACCAATAGCAGGGTAGAAGGTAGCACCTTCTCAGTGGTACCATCCTTTGGTTGTATCAAGTGATGTTCAAGCAATTTCCTTTCTCCAGCAGTACACCAATTGTAACCGACAGCTCCCAGGGCATATTCTGTAGTGATAAAAAAGATAACTGTAGTAGCCTTGCAAGAATTCTCCTCTCACTCAATCCTGCAAATATATGCAGTTTAATATGCATAAGGTCTCCAATATTGTCAAATAAATTACCCATCTACAGCATGAACTCATGAACTACTAGATAGAAGTTCTACAAACAGATTTAGGATACCTGGGGACTAAAAGATGTGACACAAAAATTATTTTCATTCCTTTCCATATTAGGAGGAGTCTATGCTGTTAGTAACAAGAAAAGCACAGTTTTGTCAGCTAGGTTTTCTGAAGATTGGTGCTTTTTATTTTTCTTTATAATAATCTCAAAGTGCCAAAAAATATTTACACTTCTAACAGAAATAAAAAATTTGCACACGCCTAAAGCCATTTAATCTGAGTCACGTCTATTTTCTTCTCCTTTCTGCGTTCATCCTACTACATTTATTGTTGTTTTTGTTGTCAATGGATAGACATAAACACTGTTGCAGGAACAACTGGAAAACAGGAACATATATTTATGTAAACCGGTATTGATTCAACTTTTAAAAAATAACGGAAACAGAAAAAGAAACCAAGGCTTTTAATGCTGTGCTGAAAATCATTATGACCAGGGCTGCCTATGTGCACAGAATGCCTGACTGAGTTCTGCTGATATTCCTTAGGTCTACTATGAATTTACCGAGTTAAAATTGTTATATGTAGTTAAAAGTCTCTGTCCAACATTCACCATTAGATGTAGATCTTCATGTTGTTTTCTTTTGGTCTCTGAACAGTGATGGCTGTTTTATTTGTTTATGCAGCTCTGTGCTCTATAGCTGACAGCTCCACATTTGGGAACATCTGAAAAAGAGGTCACATGACCTTTCTAAACATGGGAAAACTCTGTTCTTCTCAAGATGACCTGAAATGTTCTAATTATTGGTTATTCCCTCTAGTTGGTGATGCAGCCAACAAGCACGTAAAGTTCAGTGAACCCACAAGTGTACAGCTGTTATCTTTGACTTGTGGCCAAAATAAAAATTGGAACAAAATTTACCCAGACAAGTATAAAGCCTCCTGTTTAAAGCAGTTATTTTCTAAGCCAAATAATCAAATTGAAGCTAAGGAAGAGTGAATCCTTTTTCTGGAAACATTGATTCAAACCAGGGTCAACATTTCAGACATGAGATGTTAACACAGATTACTGACTTGACTGCACAAGTCTCCCAAAGAACATCCAAGTCTCAAATCTATTGATATGTGTGCAGTTTTACCTCGTAATCCAATTGTTCCAATTTCATCATATATGTCATCTTTTATTCCAGACTGGAAGTCAATTTTATTTGTCTCCTGCATAATCAAGGTGAAGGTTGAAAGATGGCAGAGGTGGGTCAGGTGGAGTAACCTTTGACACACACCTGTGATATCTGCTCTGATGTACCAGTTTCGAGCAGCCAGAAATGAGAAAGCAGTAATTCCCTACTCTTTTCAACATTAATGTTTCTTAGGAAATTTCCAGAATTAACTAATCTGGGTCTTCCTATATGGGGTCAAAAATATAAGATAGAGATCAGAAACATAGCAGAAATTGCACGCACCTCCTCGTCCTACTGCTTATCCAGGCACCTCTGTTGATCTGCTCTTCAGATCAATTTTGTACCACCTAAGACTACAGGGAAGGGACACAATGTAATCAGAAATAAAGTTTCACAGTGCTTTTCATAGCTGTGCTTGCCTGTGTTGTACAGCGAGCAGGTATAAAAAGCTGATTCCTGAACATATGTAAGTCACATCCATAGTAAGCCAGAGGAGAGAGGTCTTTCCACTACAGTGAATGTGTGTATCAACTCATCCGAATGGGTATTTGATTTCTGTTGAACTGTATCATGAGTTGCAAATCAGCTCCTACTTTACAGGTAGTATAGCCTGCCTGACTGATAACAAGGCTTAATTAATGTGCATCTGAAAAGCTCCTTCCTCTCTCTTTATTTCGAGACAAGGCACATTTGTACAGGGAACAGTGCAGGTCTTACTAGCAGATGTAATCCTATCCAGAATTCCCCCTGCACTGTCTGTGACAATAACAGAAATGCAGCAGTGCACTGAGATAATGCTTTTCAGAATAGAAAGCATCTGGTTACATTGGATGCAAAACCAATTTTAACTACAACTTCTTACAGCAAATTTGATAATAATTCACATTTTTGGTCGTTAGCTTGGTAATGTCATCAGCAACAGTTTTCAGAAGTTCTCACTGTACACCTCAAAAAAATAAAAACAACCCAGTAGTGGCTGCCATTCTTTCAAAGGATGGGTTTAAATGTAAAGTGTTTTTAAAGGAACACTTTTTTATATTGGTGGGAAATTGGATTTTTCATCAAACAAAAAGAACATTTTTCAAGGTAATGTTTGATAGACCAACAAATAACTGGCAACTAGTCAGTGGTTGGACAATTCTGTCTATAAAGGCAATGCTGCAGTCAAAGGTTTCTACAAACATAGCAGGCCATCAGAACATTTCATTGCAATTTTTGTGCATGTTAGGGAGAAAAATGCTAGCAAAATACATCCTCTCCTAAACTGTTTCCTGTCTCTAAGTAGCCAACAATATCTTAGCCAAGAAATGGATTTTATCTTGTCTTTTTCCTTTGAATAAACATTTATTTGAATATATTAAGCAATCTTTCTACTTCATTAAGTTTTTACTAAGATATCTCCCCACTCTGTGACCAGACATTTCACAAATAAATTGCTAGATAGAGAAATATATACTACTGCAGGTAGTGAAGTGGACCTGTTTCTCCTCAGTATTCCAGGTATTAAATGCTTTCTTTCCTGTGTTGCTTTTTTCAGGTTTTGGGGTGGTTTTTTTCCCTCCTTCCAATGGGTCGTGTTGGTTGTCTTATCTGTTTGATGTTTTACTTGTGCTATTTGAAGTACATTTTTCCTAGAAGACAAAGGGATATGAAAGCTATAACCAGAAGGCAAATAAAATGGATTAATCTCTATGTGATAGAGTACTCATATTTCAAGATAGAAACAGAAGAATTACTTTGGAATGTTATGAGAGATGCACACACACTACATGGAGGAAGGAAAGAGTATCACATCAGATTATATATACTTAAATAAATTTGCTACACAAGAAATCTGTTCCTTATAAACTACACATTATAAGTAAAAAGCATACTAATACATTCTTTTCAGATCAATTACAAGTAAAAGTCTTGTATCATTAACTGATTTTGACCATCCAAGCTGGCTCATATTTATTTCTCCTCAGATCCTTCTGTGTACTTCTGGTGCAATTTCTTCTGCAGGAGAAGCGGCACAGAGTCAAGTGCTTGGATTAGGGAATGAAAGAGTCTCTTGCTACTTCATCAGAAGTCGTTTACTTGTGGGAAGACTATCCAGATGGGGAAGCTTGGTCTGTTGCCCAGAAACCCTGTTTGTGCATGACATGAGTGAGAGTTTGACAGGCACAGAGAACATCAGGTTGCAGCTCAGGTGGGTATGTGGCACGGTCCCACCTGATGAGCCATTCAAATCTTCCTGGTTTCTGCAGAGCTGATAAGATTTTTTTGTGTTTTGAGAGAGAGGGAAAGAGATGTCCATCAGGCAGAGTAACAGGGAGCTTAAACATTAGCTGGAAGGAGTGCTGGAGAGGAAACAGTAGTGAAAAGAGACAAAGACAGCATGGTCTTAAGAATTTGATGTGATATGATAGGAGCCATAGAAGAAAAGTAATGTGTGGATAGCTGTCATTGAGGGGATGACAGACAAGAATGCTTTGAGTTTGTAAGAAAGGCTCATATGCTAAAGAGAGGGTTGGGTGAGGGCAATACCAAATATTTGTGTCAAAGAGAAGGAGTGTATGTGTGTGTGTGTGTGTGAATAATCAAAAAAGTAGTTCATTGAGTGGTCAGGAAGAAGCCAGGCTTTTAGAATGGCTGTAGGAAAAAAGGTGCCGTGATGTTGAGTAAGAGGAGGGAAAGGGGGAGAGGCAGGAAACAGATGCTGTTTGTGAAGGATGATGGAATAGTGCTTTGCAGGGTCAGAAATGGCATGGGACAGGTACAAATCAGAAAAGTAGGCTGAGGTGGTATCTGGCATGGAAAGGAGAGGAAGATTTATGGAGGTTTATTTTAGTTCAGGTATCTGGTGACTTGCAGGGCCAAACGGTGGAACTGAGCAGTGTCCATGGAGTGTGTGCTCAGCTGAGGTAGATGTGCTACTGTTGTGTGTTGTGGCCACTGAGAGGTCCACTGCCAGCACACCTAGCCCTTGAACGTCAGAGAAAGAGATTTACTAAGAAGAGCCAAACAGTCCATACCACCATTAACTAAACAAGTTTGAAGAGTATTTGCTACAGTCTGAGAAGGAAAGTGATTTTAAACATTTAGTGTCCTAGATTTGCCATTATCCTCTGCACTGGTGCAGCACTGAGCATCATTAAGGTTCCTGGCTTCACACTGTAAAATACAGAACAGTAGAACTGCAGGGTACAAAGAGGCTGCAAAGTTTGTGATTTAAAAAAAAATAGTACTATAAACAGATTGAGGTGTTTGTCTGCTATAAACTATGGTAACATCAGGATTGTTGGTTATATGGCATAGTTGTTCTGTTAATCAGTTAAACTGTTGTCTTATTTAAACTGCCTACAGGTAAATTATTCTCTATTTTAGAGGAAAAAAGTATATATAAATGCATTAAGAAGGATATCTATCATCATTTATCATCTGAACAGAGGGACAAGGTCTACTGTACTTGTGATATGAGCATGAAAAGATCGTGTTAGATTTATGAGTCTGCTTGTAAAAGTATCTCTTCTATTTCCTGTCCTGCAGAGCCCCCTATCTGTGGGCTTGTTCTGTGCAACTTGACTAATTTTGGGGATGTCTTGTAAACTCATTTGATTTCCCCACATACAATGAGGTTTTCCTTGCCAAAAACAATGCTCTTTCTTATACAACGGCTTGTTAAGTTTTCTTTGTTTTGCTCTTAAATAAAAGTTTTTCTTTGAACCTCATAGAACTGCAGTTTTTAAGTTGATGCTGTTGCCATGCCAGGTGAAGGAACTTAAAACATGCAGAAACATAGTGCAACAGGTCCTTCTGAACATTTGGGCACTCACAAGAATTGATGCCAGTTAGTGCTCACTGCTACAGTTCTGTAAGATTAGAATGATTTTTAATGAAGCCCAGAATCAATGCTGGTCATGAGATGGAGTGAGTCCATTCCTTCTACATGTGACAGCTTCTAGTTGTTAGCAAATCAGTTGCCAGCAAATGTGGCAAAAATTTGTGCCAAGAAAAACACCATCAAAGAACTTCAGGGAAAAGTTTCTCTCCTGGCTGAAATGAAAAAGCGATATTTTCCTTTTCTTATTTACATTTTTAAGTGTATGCATGGAAAAGTGGACTTGTACAAAATAAATTACTGGCATAGTGACTGATCATAGTGGGTTTTACCTCCTTTTCTGCTTCAAATGTGCCTATGCTGAAGCCAAAAATGCAGTGCAGCTCCTGTGGGCTGCCAGCTCTTCTACAACAAAATGTAGTAAAAACAACACAAAGCTTAAAGCTTGCAGAAGAAGCCTGTGCAGACCTCAGGCTGTAACTAGGAAACATAACCCTGCTGGGCTCCCATCTGCCCTCATGACTCTGCTAGCAGGATCCAGCTTCACTAATCTTAAAGCAGCCTGTGCTACATCAGGATAAGCAACACTCTTAAGTTTGTATTTAAGAGTATAGTGACCAGAGAGAAGTCATTCTTGGCTCTGGTCCCATTTCAGTGCGGATGGTGGAACAATCCAGCACCCATGAACACAAGTGTGTGGCTACACAAAACTGGGCCAAGGAGCAAGCTTGGGCACTGCACCTTGACTATCATTGTATGATTATTAGCTTTTTACTTTTCTCTGCATTGGTCTGCTCCCGTTAGTTTTCTCCAAAATAGACTTTACATTATCATTTGTAGACAGACACAATACACTTTAATTTGCAGTCTGAGTCAGACAAGCGTGGGGCAGTGTCAGTATAAAAGCCATGCTGTGCTTTAACTCAGCTCTGTGCTGGTATCATCAGCATTTGCTGTATTTGTTTTTAATTAATTCTGTCAGCATCTCTTAAATATTTTTCAGCTTGGGCAGCTATGAGCCTGTGTGAAACCTAACCACGTCTGCCTGGGGCTTTGGGACTTTGGCAAGGGCTGGGTATCTGTCTCCCAAGGCATGGTACCACTGAGCTGTATCTAACTTCTAGGTGCCAAGAAAATGCAAAGACCAGTATCCTGTTTCTGAAAGTGGCAAAAGAGAATGCTTTCTAGGGAGAGCACATGGGCTTGACTTCTTTCTATGATCTTTCTCCTTATACTCCCATGGCATCTAGAAGTGCTGTATTAGAGTAGTTAAAGTTGTTGCATTCCTGTCTAGTCCTTTTAGTACCCCTTAACAGACATGCTGTCTATGAATTTACCTAACCTCTTTTAAATCCTGCTGATACTGTCTGCTCCCACAGTCTCTGTGCTCAGAACACTACCCACTGCATGAAAAAAAATCTTATTTTATTCAGTTTAAACTTAACTCCTACAGTTCAATCCAGTTTAGTATGCAATATTTAGCAAATAACAGTTCTGCATTCAGCTAATCTCTTGCCTTCATTATTTTGCAAACCTTGTTCCTATCCTCTGTCCTGCTTAGCCTCTCCAACATGAAGATTCTTAGCCTCTACTCCTTATAAAGCGGCTGCTCCTCATCATAGGCTATTGTAACTGTCCTTTTCTGCACCCTCTCCAACTCCTCTTACACCCTTCTTTGAGACGCAGAGAACAGAATGACACACAGGACTCAGTGTGTGCACAGCAGAGCTTTTGTACAGCAGCAAAGTGACATCCTTTCTTGTCCACAGCATCCATCCTGGTAGTGACCAAGATTTTGCAGGCTTTTTTGGCTGCCCCTGCACGCTGACTCAGTGATTCAGAGAACTGTCAACTCTGCTGCTTTAAAATCTCTTTCACTAGATTTAGTATCAGTTCTGATGTCAGCACCATGTAGACAGGGTTCAAATTCTTTTTTTCTAGGTGCATTACTTCATGTCTGTCTACACTGAAGTTCACCCGCCAACCTTTTTGCCTTAGGTGGCCTTGTGTCTGCAGACTAGGGAATGTTACTGTTTATTTCCTTCTCCAAGACACTGATGATCTCTGGGAGACCACTGAAGATTCTTTTTAATTTAGAAAAGAGACCAGTAACCTTTCTGTGTAGCTCCTATTCTTTAACCAGCTTCCAGTCTATAAAAGAGCATTTTCTCCTCATACAGTGGCAGCTTAATTTCTTTCATAATCTGTGAAGTAGAATCTTACCAAAGGCTTTAAAAAAACCCCAAATACATTATTTAGGCAGGTATTATCTTAGTCCAGGTATCTCCTGTTCAAGTAAAAGCAGATTAGAGTTGCAAGATTTCACTTTACAGAAGCTGTGCTGACTCTTTTTGCAGTAGTCCCTGTCCATTTGGGCTCTCAGTGATGTTATTCTCTGATGTGAACACTACCATCTTAACAGCAGTGGAAGGCAGAATTCCCAGTCTAGTCTGTAGCTCTCAGGATCTCCTCTAGTACCATTTCTATAGGTGGAGTTCATCCACCTGTATGTTGGCACAATAACTGCTTGTGAAAAGAGGAGTCATGACTCAGCCAGCACCTCTACAATTTCACATTCAAACAAATAAAATATGTGGTGGTGGAGGTGGTCAATTAAGTATTTTGGTACCTGGCTAGACATCTAGCTTTGCATTTACAGTGGTTTCTCCAGTAACACTTATAGTGCACGTCCTGTGCGTCCTTAGAGTCTCTGTGTAAAGCTGATACTGCCTTTGGCAACTACAGAATGTCTCTCACTCCCAGCTTCCAGGAAAATGGAAGATGCTAATACTCTCATGCTGTTCTTCACCTTGTACTTGCTGTTTTGCTCAGTATGTCGGTACTTGAAAAGTGCCAGGCATATGTTGGTTGCTGCATGTCACTCTTGCTGTCTCGGAGTCTTGAGACACATACATTAGATATGTGACATATGCTAAGAGTGAACTGTTGATGTTTGAAAAGGATTTCCATTGCTTAACACCAGCTTTGTCAGTGATAGCCCTCCAGCTTCTCCTACCTAACTCTCTGTGTGTCACCTGACTAGTTAGCTCTGTGCTCTTATGAGCCTGCACAGTACGTGGAATTTGCAACATGGCTATTCAGTGAGTTTAATCAGTTGTTATCTACCCTTTCTTTGACCTCTGCTTTGGGACGATGAATTGGGAAATCCAAAATGCTTCCATCCCCTGTCCTACTGTGCATTCTTTCATCTTTCATCTGCTTACTTTTCTCTTGCCATTTAAGTATTATATTTTTTTTAAATTCTTTTGTTCTTACTTCCCCTCTTCTCTGTATTTATAACACATTTTAATATATTTACAGACTCTTTCCTGTTTGTTTCCTTAATCTATCTTTCAGTTTTTTCCTTTCTCCAACTCATTTATTCAGTCTTTCACTCTACAGAGTTTGGGAAGCTGATATTTCCAGAATCAAATTAATTACTCGGGTCAGAAGGAGCGCCATTATATAATCGGGATGTGATGGGTTAGAACAATCTGGCAAAAAAGGCTACAGTCCAGTTTATTCTTGATAGGTCAAAATCCTGGATATCTCTTCAGTAGTTCTAAACTAAGCTTTGTTTGGACTGGATGATTCAATGGCACTTATACCAGCAAACAATTCAGCCCTTGATAATTTTTTAGTGAATGCCAGTTGTGCTGTGTGCTGGGATTTTTCTGTGCTGAAGCAAACTAAGAAATCTGAATCTAACTTATTTAGTTATCTAAATAACTAGGTAATGGCTGTATCACAAGGAAAATAATTCTCTGAAAGCATTGCACATACCAATTCTGATCTAAGCATAATCTTAATCAAGCCTCTATTAATATCGTAGAACACCTTGCTAGCATGAACAGTGACAACAGTCATTGAACTTAAAGTGTTGTAACCAGGCTTTTTACTTCATTAAATAGAACTTCTAAAAAAATTAGAGATAGGGTAGGAAGGACATAGCTGCTGTCTGCTACATTTTATCTAGGAGGAGCAAAAATGCCTCACTTACACGGAGAAATAATATTGTAGCCGTTATGATTCAAGGGCTATAAATGTGGTACATTTGATAAAACAGAATGGGGGGGAAAAATATAAGTTTGACAAGTATTTTAGGGTGATTTAGAACAATTTGCATAGGGACTGGGCATGACCCAGATTTGCCTTCCTTCAGTCACTTCAAGAATACATTCCTTTCTGGTCTAGGTATATTTTGGGTGAAGATGAATAGATGAAGCGAAGAAGGTAATTTTTTGCAGATTCGCCTTTGCATATAATGTCATTGTAATGGTCTGATAACCAGGGTTATGCATGATCTAATTTCTGAGGATGATGTCATATTTCATAAGCATCCAGCAGAGATGATACAATCATTTCACAGAGGGAGGTATATGATGTAATTGCCAGCAACACCACATGGATCAGTGGCCCAGCAGGCTACATTCAATTCATATTTTACATGGTGCTAATATGTCTTTTTTAACTGTTTTTTCATCTGAAGATGCCACAGTGAAGAACTTTTATTTTATATTCAGATTTTTTACTTAAAATCTGACTTTCTTGTTTGTTTTTAAAATAGAGTAATTCAAAATGTCATAAGATTTTTTCAACTTTAGGGGTTTCTACTTGCTTTGCCCACTTTATAACCTGATACTAATTGAATTTGCATGGCAAGTGTTTGATAGCAGTGGGGCTGCAGAGGGGGTTACATGGGTGGTTTCCCTGAGGAGCTGCCAGAAGCTTCCCCCACATCTGTCAGAGTCAATGCCGGCCGACTCGCACGTCTCCGCTAATGCCCGGTCATTCCGTTCCACAGCCTTCCTTCTGCCAGCTAGGTACTACCAGCTTGTAGGTAATCATAGGATGTAAACAAACAGAGGATCACATCATTATCCCCTTGCTCAGATTTTTGTTGAGTCTGAGTGCTCTTTGAAGTCTTTAACCGTCCTGCCTAAATAAGGATTGGGTTAAGTAAGAGCTGGTCCTCTGAAACTAAGAATAATAGAACTAAAATTGCTTCTACATGCAAACAAAGCAGAGACCAAGCTCAGAATTCACACAAAATCGTGAGGCAACTTTTGCTTCCTGGGCCTTCCCTCCAGTCTTGCCTCATTGCCTTGCTGACTGTTGAGCAAATTAATTTCTGTCCTTTCAACTCCTTTCTTTTTTCCAACACTCTTCTTTGCATGTACACGTTCAGTTGCACTGATCTCTTCTTTATGCCCTCTTTTCTTTCTTTGGGTATTTTTCCCCTCTCCCCCATCTCATTTATTTTCATGTTTCCAAGTTCTGTTTCTGAGATTATGCAAACAAAAAGTAAATCATTCAGGTTCTGTCTCTGAGATGATTGCTACTGTGGTGCTTTGCACATTCTTCTTCAGATTCCAAAGAACAGAAGCCTAAAAACCAAAAATTTTGTTCCACATTCAGCATGTGATCATAAAAGTGGGTACTTGTGCTGTGCAGACTTCAGAAGATGGATGCCAGTTTTGTCTTCTAATTACGTTTTAAAAAAGATCGGCAAATTTCAGTGTCATACACTTTTTTCAGGTGGCCAGTCCCAGATTAAGAGGCTTTGCTAGTGTCCAGTCTTTACAAATTGCTTAGTCATAGATGTCCACCAGGGTTCTCTTCCCATAGTTACCAAAGGAAAAGTGGAGTTCTCCCCTAACAGACATCTCCCTCTTTGGCTGTATGTGCATTACAATACCACTCTCAGCTTCTGTAGCTCTTACTAAGGCTTCAACAGCAATGGCTAATGACAACACCCATTTGCTGATCAAAAGAGTTTATCAGAAACAGGAGTAACACTGCTCTTGTTGCACCCTTGCTCTCCACTGATAATGGTTCCGGTGGGGAACTGCTCTGTGCAGCTTTCTACAAAGTCACCTTAGGTAACACATGCACTCTCTGAGCCCTGAGATTACTGTCCAGTACACATTGCTTGTGCATTTTGAGTAGGAGAATTGAGTGTTTGTTTGGCAGGAATTCACACTAGGAAGAATAAAATTCAGCACAAGTTTTGATGAAGTGGGCATTGCTTTGTCAGCCAAGTCCAAATGCAAAATGTTATAGGAAGAGCTGTGAACAAAACAGACATAAAAATATAGGTGTAATTTTTTTCTTCTTCTCACTTACAGGGAGATTGGTTTTCTACCTCTATTTGGATACGCTGGAAAGACACAAGTATTACTCTGGTCTGATTGCATAAGTATTTAAAAGATACAGATCTCGTTGTTGGATGTTCAATCAGGATTAAGGAAATTCCAAAGATGCAGCAATTAAAAATTAAATTTAAAAGTAAAGATATAGAAAAAGTGGAAAAGTAGTCAGGCTTTGTTACAGCACTGTCATCAGAAGTGCAAGTTGTGAAGAAACTCAGTTTACAAAATGTTGTCAGTCCAAATGATTAGGAAACATAGGTATTAATCCATCTTTCCTGGTATCCACAGTATCACCCTTGTATTCAAACTGAATTTACTGTTTGGTAACCCTGCTCAGTTATAGTCAGATATGAACTAGATTTGACATCCATGTTTTAGAATTGCCTCTCCAATCTCATATATTTGTTTTAGTTGTTTAAAATTGCACTGGGATCAGTTTGGCACTTTTCACTTGTAAGCATATTTACTCAGAAGTTGTTTCATTTTCTTATTTTTCGTTCATCTCTGCTCACATTTAGGTGGTCACAGTCCTTTATGAAGTAGCTGGTTTTCCTGGATGATATATGTAAAAAAATTGAAAAAAAAGGTGACATTCAGCACCATGTCCATAAATATTTCTTTATGATATTTCTGGATAAAAATATATTTCTTCCTTATTTTTAGTCAAGGGTCCTTCAGGCAGTCACTGTCCATTTTCTTGGAAAGAGACAGACACTAATCACTGTTGCTTCAGAGACTAGCTGTTAATCAAATGCTTTAAAATGCAATTCATTTAGTTCCACATTGCATAAAGAACTATCCTGTCCATTTCTTTCCCATTCTGACCTTGTGCAAAATTTGTGTACATTTAGATAGCCCCCTTTCCTTGACCATGATCTGTCCACTCAGTTGTAGTGAATTTCTTTAATGATAAGAAATAAAAATGGCTTGCTCCAGAGCAAGGGGAAAGAACAGAAATTAGAGAATGTAAGGATGTTGTAGTCCGTTTGATTTTTACAATAGATTTCCTGAATTATTTGGGGATGATTGCCCAATTTATGCTTTTACAAGAACTGAAATCAAGTGATTACTTTGAAAATATGTCTTGACAAATATGGCTGTGCAAAATGCAGTCTCATGCCTGTTATCTGTAGTTTGTTCTCTTCAGGAGAAAAAGAGGTTGTCTTCTGTTTAGACAATGATATTTTTTGTTCCAGCACAGACCTTCAAGTAGAGAAAATGGATCTATCTATAACTGCAGGCGTCCAACTCATGAAGCTCAGTGATACAGAGCAATATATACAGTATGAAATTTTCTAGTCAGGCCTGAACATAACAGCTAATATAATCCACTTAACAACTTCAGAGACATTTTTGAAATGTCTTAAAGTAGTTTTATTATTTGGTTACAAATTGCAAATTTAATAGTACTTCCTTCTTTTATCACAATGTACTTTCCTTTAAAGCCTTGCTATTGCCATCTTGTTGATGTTTTCTGGCCACGGTACTAATTGAAAGATTGAGGTATTCTTCTTTCATTCAATATCCTGCAAGAAAAAGTGATTTAAAGAGAGACACTTAGCATAGAAAACTCATAAACTTCCACATAAATAAGCAGTTAGAGAACAGCAGATGTTTTGGATTGCATCGGTGAATGGTACAGTGTTATAGACTCACCAATACAGTTAATGCTAGTTGCAATGTACTTTTGTCAAAAATGGTGCTTTTTTTCTTAAACTTAATTTCTGATTTATTTCACTTCCCATAGAGTAATTCTGCAAACCTGGCACCGTTTGCATTTCATGCCTGCTAATGGAAAGCTGGATTCACCTGTGCAAGATTCATCTGGCTCAAGTATATTAAAACAGACATGCTTGATGGAAAAGTATCTCAGATATTTAGAGAAGACCTGAGTTTTAGTTTTTCATGGTATTAAGTTACTTGGCTTGGTATAAACCATACAGTGTTCGAGCCCTTTCAAGGTCTGAATTTCTTGAAATTCTAATCCCATGCACTTGTACAGTCACATAACGCTGTTGGCTTTGGAACCTTAGCTGTGGAATTAGAAGCATATACGGTATTTTTTTCTATAGAAAATACCATTAAGTTTTTGCCATTTAATTTCTGAAACATGTTGTTTAAGCTTTAACATAAGATCTTTGGGACAGAAGCAGTCCTGTGTTCATTGTGTACAGTACCTGGGAGTGGAGCATTTTTCAACATGAGAGGGCTGCTGCAATATCAATTGTAGCTGTTCTGTGAAGTAAAATGGTTGCTTTTTAAGTAGGTCACTTTATCCTACTCTGCTTTTCTGGTGACTCAAATAACATTTTATGGGCCATTTTTTGTTCATAATGCAATACAATACAGAATGTGATTGTGTAATAAAGGGGCTCATATGAAAGATGAAAAGAAGGAAGAAAAAATGGCTAACTGTTATAATGAAAGCCAAATGTCATTAGGTAACTGAAAATATTAAAGAGCTATTATGTTTCTGAAGTATCAATATTTTCCTCCATCCATAAGACACAACATACACCTATGCTACATGTACAGAAGGTGAGTTTCTCGTCACAGTTGCTCAAATTTAAAAGAAACACAAATGAAGTTAGTCTGGGCCTTCATCAGTCTGCTGCTTGGCCTGTTGATTTAGCACACTTGTATTTTATATGCACTCTGTTATTTACATCTGCTCAGACAGTTCTCCCACTATTACAGTCTAATATTTCACAACCTGTATAACAGCACTTTTTTTTTTTTCTGATAAATACTAGCTCAGAACACTTCTTTTTCTGCCCTATTTTCTTGGAAGGAAATAGTATTATGCAAGTGCCTACATCCATACCGCTGTGACAGAAATAGAGAATATTGCTCTGACTTCAACATACTCCCTGAAAAATGAACTGAAAATACACTCTTTGTGAGAATGCCAGTTTGACTTTTTACTATTGCTTGTAAAAACACTGGCTCTGACCAAGGAAGGCTCTATCTCATACCCCCATCATCAATCTGAAATCATCTCATTAGCCTAATGAGGGCAAAAATGGGCAAGACTTCACAGAGCTGATATGATCAGCAAACATTAGAATTATTCTTTCTTGGACAGTGGCAGACAAACACATACTGTATAGTGACAGACAGGTCATCTCTGAATTTCAACATGAAGGAAAAGAAAGGTTCAGTCCAGATTTTCACCTGACTTTTTAACACTGCAGGTCTCTGTGTTCCCTTCTGAAATCTCTTAATGCATTCTGATATTATTTAGATTAAAAATGTCATTCACATTTGGATACAGCTAGACCTCTAGTGTTCCCTTCTGTCAGTGTTCTGTTTTCACAAACATGGCTCTATTGACTAGGTGAAAATAGGGCTTTCTTATATTATTAGAAGTATTGGCAAAATGACCCTCTACAGTTACTGGAAATGTCTCCCTCTGAAGTACTGAGAGATACAGTATGAAAGTTTCTGAATAATTGAAGTCTACAACGTATAGATAGAAATTTTCCTCTCTCTTGGACTATACCAGATATTTTAATCCAGGGAAGAGCTATTTTGTCCCACACAGGACTTCTGGGCAGGTAAAGATGTAGGGAATGACAGATGTCTAGTGAAGTGCAATAATCCTGAGACAGTGTTTGCTTGGAAACCTTCCAGATCTAGTCTTACTTTTTTGCGGCCTGAGATCATCAGACTTGAAGCCAGAGCTAAACAGAGGTCCTGTCTCTCACAGACGGTGAGTACGAGTTGTTCTTCTTTTCTGCCACGACAGTGACTGAGAGCCAGACTGCCCTTTAGACTCCCCCAGCTGGGGAACGTGACACGAAACTGTGATGCCTCCCTGACATGGCCCCTGATGTAGGAGAGGAGTGACTACCCCTGACTTTCTCCACCTACCTCACACTGGTGAGGGAAAGGGAGGTGGGGAAGGAACTGGATAGGAAAACTTGCTTCAAGTGTTCTATATTTAAAAGATTTTGCTGGAAATCTGAGTGGGTCTGTGAGAAAGGAGATTACGGGCAGGCTTGAAAAGCCTGGTCACAGAGCATGTTATCTGTTACACAGCTGTACATTCACTCATATTCTGCCAGCATCGTATTTTCTCCCTTACCCATCCCTGTACATGTTAAAACTAGTGAGTCAAAGACACAGATCAAAACTCTTTAGGTGGTGGTTCCAGTCTCAGTTTTCACATAAAGGTAGATATTCACAGGCCTCTTCACGGTGTATTCCTATACAAGGTATTTGCCATGATCTTCCCTGGAATGGGAACAGATCCTGAGCACACCTCCTTGAAGTCAGAGAGACAAGAATTTATCATTTCCTAATAACAAAGTTGATTTCTCTGCTTTTCTTCAAGAAGATACTTTCTGAAGTATTTCAGGATGCAGCACAGATTAAATTAATCTAAAAATGATAGAATGTAATAAAGGATTATACTATCTCAGTGATGCAACTTCACAGCCGTCACTTCTTTTCAGACTCTTTAAGATTTTTCAGAAACCACAAAATGTCTGCATTTTAAAATAGTTTTCTGAAAGGAGTAAAGAAAACATCAGTGTCCTTAAATCTTCATATAAATCTTCTTTTACTGTCTGATCATGGCAGAGTGATGACAAGCAGCTTCATTTTAGCCCAATTAATTAAATATTATTCCAGCCGTTCTGATCTCAACCTAATGACAAAGGATTGCACCCAGGAAGAGAGCTTTTGTGGGAGCCACTCAGAGACACTGTGCTTGCTTCAAGGATATATTAGTGCTCAGTTCACAGAAACATGCTAACTAGTTGGGGTTTTTCCCAGCAGCATCTTGTTACAAGAAGTTTTGCACAGTGTAGAACTCATGTGGCACTTAACACCTGCTAGTGTGCCTATTCTGGCCAGACCGCAAGATCCTCGTGAAGATATTTTGCATGAATGTTCTCTGAGGAAGGTGGGTAGGGAAAATTTTCATAGAAACATAGAACAGTTTGGGTTGGAAGAAACACTAAAGATCATCTAGTTCCAACTCCCTTGCCACATGCAGGGACACCTTCCACTAGATGAGATTGCTCAAAGTCCCATCCAGCTTGACCTTGAACACTTCTAGGGATGGGACATCTACGTCTTCTCTGGGAAACCTGTTCCGGTGTTTCACCACCCTCACAGTAAAGAATTTTGTCCTAATTTCTAATCTAAATCTACCATCTTTCAGTTTGAAGCCTCTCCTCTTGTCCTATCACTACATGCTCTTGTCAAAAGTCCCTCTCCAGCTCTCTTGTAGCCCCCTTCAAGTACTGGAAGGTGCTGTAAGGTCTCTTTGAAGCCTTTCTTCTTCAGGATGAAAACCCAAACTCTTTCAACCTGTCTTCTTAGGAGACATACTTGGATCATCTGATCATCTTTGTGACTCTCCTCCGGACTCTTTCCAACAGGTCCATGTTGATCCATACAGGCCTACTGGTAGTTTTGTCTGAATTACTCAGGGTGTGTTCACTCCTGAGCTTGAAGGAGGTGTTCCTTGATATTAACCTTGATATTAACCTTGATATTTCTTGGACCCCCACTATAATGCTACCATGCCTCTGCTTTGGACTGCTCCTCATCCATCCCCAGGTGGAACTCCATGCACTCCAGCAGGTCACTGACATAGAGGGTGACACTCCCTCCTGGTTTCCCCTGCCTGTCCTTCCTAAAGAGCCTGTATCTTTCCATTCCAACACTCCAGTTATAGGAGCCATCCCACCACATCTCCATGATGCCAATAAGATCACAGCCTTGCAGGCACGTGCAGTCTCTGACTCCTCTTGTTTATTCCCCATGCTATATGTTATGGGGCACTATTAAATGTTTTTATAGGGGCATTTAACTGGCTGACAATGAAGCTGACTTGCTGCCTGAAGTGGCTGGAATTCCTTTATGCTGCTCCTCAGGTGCTCTCCTGAATTGCAATCCCTCTACAGCTGCTGAGCATTTCTCACTGGCCCTGGCATCAAACTGGTAGGAGTGGGGTGAAGTTCCCTTCCCCTAGCAACTTTAAAGCTCTGTAGTGTGACAGCATCAGCCTCCTCTATTGTTCCTTCACGGATATAAATAAAGTAATAGTAAGAGAAACTGATGTTAATCTCCATAGGCCCCATTAGCTCAACAACTTGCTTATTCTCTAATGTGTGATAGCAGGGTGCAAGAGAGGTTGTTAGAGTGTTAGCCTGGCTTCCTGTGTGTCTTTTCGTCCTAGCAGCTTTGCAGAAATGCCAGCATAACACAAAAGTAATTGTTGTGCTGTGATAATCAGGATTGCTGCACTTTGTCAGCTCATTAGGAAGGCAAATATATCTCATTTACAAAGGAACTTTTTCACTGATGATTAAAGTACAGGACTGAAAGTCAGCTACCTAAAATCATGTTTCTATCTCTGTAGTGTTTGGGGGATTTTATATGTCTTCTTTTATTTTTTTAACTTTTGTGAAAACTTTGATTAATCATACTGTGCCTCAGTTTCCTTTCACATACAAGGAAGTTAATATATAGGAAACTTTTGATTGACAAATTTAATGCTGGTCAGGTACTTTGACATGTTTAGATTAAAAGGGTCTCTTGAAGTGCAAATCACAGAGGTAAGCATGGCTGAGGCACAAGTGCCCTATTCCTATTTTGGTGTCAGCATCTGCCAGTCTTTAAACTGATTTTTTGTGAAAGCCTGTCTGGCAGCACTGTCTAATGTTCTGTTTCATTTCATTTATGGGGAGAGAGCCTTGTTTTGCTTGGAAGCCATTGATTTGTTTTCTTTTCCCTATGGAAAAATTATTTTTATGGAGTGTTTAAGGATGTCCATAAGTGGGATATATAATACATACTGTATATCAGAGGTCTGGAAAAAGTATTGATATTTATTGTGCTAACGTTTCTGCATGGAGTGTCAGATTATTATGGTCAATTAGTTAATGTTTAGGCCTGGGTCCTTAAAGCTTGAAGTATGCTAAGTCCATACCTAGCCATACTTCAGACAAAAGTCACTGTTTGGAAACATGACCTCAAGATGTAGAGTTGAGGTGTCTTTGTCCCTCTTGAGCCCTCTCCTTTCTCAAGTCATCAGGTATCACCTTTGTTGGGTGGGATCTTCTTTCTCCATTCATGAGTAAGGATTAAGTAGGAAGCTGTTCAGTGATTCCCTCTCTTTGACTTTGGCATCATGAGTTTAGCTTGCAGGAATAATAGAAGTGAGTCTGTTAGAGACTTCACAATGTCCTCTGCCTTCCTACTAGCTGCTGTTTCTGGCTACATTCCCTTGGCATTACCTTAACACAAATGAAAATGAATATGCCTACAGGAATTCTTGGAAAAATAAAAAAGGCAGATATTTTAAGGGGAAGGTCTTCATTAGGCGCTATGAATGAACTCTTCATTTTTTAGAGTTTGCACAACATTAAAGGGAAAATTAGACCTTATCAACCAAAAGGGATTTCACGTCAGGGCAGAGGATATGTAAATTAGCTTTAGTCTGTTCTATCAGAGGCTTTTTCATCATATCTGCATAATGCTAAAGAGAGGCTGGCAACTGGGGGAAGCTATTAATCTTGCATTGTTTTCACTGTACCATGTCTATTTTTGAAAAATTACCTTTGATTTAAGTGCAGTACTTTGAAGAAATAATTATAATTTATTAACCAAAACCTCTTCCAACCATCCACAGCAATATAAGTGTGCCTGTTTACGTGCACCCATATGATCTTCTAGCTATTACTCCTGCAGGAACGAGTTTGACTTTGTGGCCTTGGTGTGTCTTCTAACTGATGAGGTCAGCACCTTGCAGGAATAAGTTAGTAGGTCACCCACCAAGTTCATCGGTCATATTGACTTTTCACTGTCATATTTGAAAGGTCATAAGTAATATTTACAGCATTAACTTTAAACTGTTCATTGAATATAACTGTCTATAATAATTACTCTCAGCAATGTCTCATAGAATGCAACTAGAGGTTTCCTGTTAATTATCATAAAACCTTGCACTCTCCTACTTTTATACCTCTAGAATTTATCAGAGAGGTGTTCAGTTCCCAGGAATCTGCCCTAGTCTCCACAAATGAGGCATGCTAGGAGTCAAGAACACTTCAAGATCAGTGTATTTCAAAGCAAACGAGGAGAAAAGGTAGCTCTATCAGAAGCAGAGATAAGGAGGCCTGGTATCTGAAGGGATTTGGTCATCTCATTGAATTCTGTGATCTAATTCAACTGAAGTTTTTGCTAGCTGGAATGTTCCTAACATGTATTTTTGACTGCAGAAATTTGTTGTTGAGTAATATCTGCACCTTTTCCCTTGGAGAAGATAGGATAGTAATGGAGAACCTTCTTTACTTAGTTGCCCATTTATGTAAGCAAGACTTTCCTGGAAAACGTCTCCATTTTCAAAAATTGTAAGAGAAAGGACAGAGAGATGTGCATGCCTACTAGCACTTGCACGTATTTTGGTCCTAAACAGGCTGAGACCTAAGGAATCGAGGAGGAAAATTAAGCAAAAAGCAAAGAAATTAAACAAACAAACAAACAAACCAAACCCCAACCCTTGCAACTCTAGCAAAAAGTGTTTTAAAGTAACAGTAAGGTCATCTTGATGGCATTATGCCTTAAACATTTTTTGCAATCTCCACTGAAAACCTTTAAGTTGGTGTGAAGATAGGAAGTGCTTCCACTTTCCTTTCTTCTTCCTTGCCTTGAGAGAAAAAGCAAGACCACAGAAAAGCAAATTTCCCAGAATTCTAGAATCATAAAATCCTAAAATATCCTGAGTTGGAAGGGACCCACAAGGATCATCAAAATCCAGGTCCTGGCCCTCCACAGTGCTACACCAATAATTACACATGTGCCTGAGAGCACTGCCCAGGTGCTTCTTGACCTCTGGCAGGCTGGTGCTGTGACTACTTCCTGGGAGACCCATTCCAGTGCCCTACCATCTACTTTCTGGGTGAAGAACCTTTTCCTGATATCTAACCTAAGCCACCCCCAACTCAGCTTCAGACCATTTCCTCAAGTCCTGTCACTGGTCACATGAGTGAAGAGATCAGTTCCTGCTGCTCCTCACAAGGAAGTTGTAACTGCAATGAGGCCTCCCCTCAGTCTCCTCTTCTCCAGGCTGAACAGACTAAGTGATCTCAGTCGCTTCTTGTATGGCTTCCCCTCATCCCATCACCATGGGTGGCCCAGATTAAAAAGGTGTAGAGGCACTAATCTTACTGCCTTGCTGTGATCTACTTGGAATGACTTTTCCAACCCCAGTTTCCCCGAAGCTGTAAGCTTTCTTGCTCTTTAAACCCTATTGCTAACCCAGTTTACCAGGTATTGTTCAGAGGTAATGAGTGTAAGAGTCTGTCATTATGCTATTTTGCTTTTTCAAACTCTGGTAGGAAAAGTCAGCACCATTATGAAATCCACTATAATCACAAGTGCCAGTATGTCGGAGTAGCTGCGGGAATTGTTGAATCCTCTAGGGAGTGTTTATTTCAGTTGTTTCATTTGTTCTATTTAGATTGTCTCTTGTCTGGATTCTTTCTCTATTTTCTGCACATTGAAAGCAAATACATACCTCAGAGTCCCAAGAGCTGACAGCTCTCTTGAGTTTAACAGAGGAACAATATTTTTCTCCCCCACCCTGCACTCCGAATAACTTCAATGCAATGATATGCTCTCTTGGGCTTTCATGTTTCCTAACTATATATAAATAAAACAGATTATTTTTTTAGAGCTGGGTTCCTGTCATTTTCCATTTGTCTGTAAATCACATCAGTATTTATCTTTAGTATTATCCAAAAAAAAAAAACTCTGTCTTGTATTTGATAAAATACAGTAAATAAAAATTATTTCTAAAATAAATTAAAAAATAGTAAATTTCAGTCTAGCTTTAAAAGCATCTCCAGCTCTCTCAGGATTACTAAAGCGTGTTCTTTCCGTGTGTTGTGGTTTAACCCCAGCCAGTAACCACGCCCCATTGAGCCACTCACTCACTCCCCCACCAGCAGGATTAGGGAGAAAATCAGAAGGGTAAAAGATAGAAAACTCATGGGTTGAGATAAAGGCGGTTTAATAGGGAAGGCAAAAGTGGCACACACAAGCAGAGCAAAACAAGGAATTAATTCACTGCTCCCCATGGTTCAGGAGGTTCCCGTTATGCTAATTCCTGTAACACAACTCAGATCATGGCTCACAGCAACTGAAAGGCACACCCATTACAATCTCCATCCCTGGCTGTTTTGGGCCTGGTTTTCTGGTTTAACATAGCAATGAACTCCTCCCCTTGTTCCCAGCCTGTTTTAACAAGGGATTCCTGCTGGAGTCCACCATTAGTATAGTCCACATCACAGTCCTCCTCGGCCTGCAGGGGCACAGCCTGCTTCACCATGGTCTGCACCACAGGCTGCAAGGGAATCTTTACTTCTCCTGCTCCACTGTGGGGTCCTAAACACAGAAGACACTCCTCCTTAAACTCCTCCAAGATGGATCCTTCCCACGGGCTGCAGTTCTCCACAAACTGCTCCGGCATGGGTCTCCTGTGAGATCACAAGTCCTGCCAGCAAACCTGCTCCATCACAGGCATCTCCCGGGGTCACATGTCACATTCTCCTACAGGCATCCACCTGCTCTGGCATGGGGTCCTCCACAGGCTACAGGTGGATCTCTGCCCCCTCATTCACACATCCCAGTCGCTTCAACTCAAGTTCACACTGGAGTTTCAGTCTGTCCAGTAGAGCAGCACAGAATTACACACCATGTAAATGACTTGATTACAGATACTAAATTTAACTCACTCATAATTTGCATACAGTTTTTGTGGGGTTTTAATGTCTGGCTTTAAAATCATCCCAACTATTCTTGCAACCCTAGTGAGTAGATGGATTTTTTATTTTGAGTCAGATATTTATTTCAGCAGTGTATTTCAGTATCTTCCTGGGATTCACAGGATTTTATGTTTAGTTACACTATTCAGTTACAAGGATTTCCTCGAGGACTTCTATCATCAGGCAACAAACACCATCCTCCAGTGGTTCCTTACCAGCCTCTGAAAGTGTTAAGAAAGAACGCTACCTGATTTATAATGTTATCGAGCTCTTACATGACCATATTTCCCTCCAGCACATGAACAAAAGGTTACAAGGATTTCATGATGCTGGAATTCAAGTGAAATTTAACTCAGTTTGCAAGGGACAGTTTGATTTTGCTCTTATACTCACTAGTCCTTCTGCAAGTAAAATCAGAAAAGATTTCTCTGTTGGTTAAACATCCAAGTCCAGTCCTTAGGGAGAATGGTGGGGGCAGTCATAACTTCTCAAATACTGACAAATGCTGAGCAGCGTAGCTCATAACATATTCTCATCAATAGGAGAATCCATCAAGATATGTATTTTGAATTTTTTCTTAGCCAAGTCCATTTTTAAACAGCAGATTTGATTTACTCTAATACCCAGATCATTTGGTAATTTTTATTTTTTCTGTATTGAACACTATTTCATACTAGTACTGCCTTGACAAGTAAAAATGACTGCCATAGAATCATAAAATCGTTAAGTTGGAAAAGACCTCCAAGATTATTGAGTCCAACTGTTAACCCAGCACCAACATGTTCACTAAATCATGTCCATAAGTGCCACATCCCACTGTTGAACACTCCCGGGGATGGTGATTCCACTACTTCCCTGGGCAACAGTCAGTATATCTGCTTTAGGGAGAAGAGTGAGAAAATATTTTCAAGTTTGAGTGTAACCTTTCATTTTTCAAGTATTAATATCCCCTGATTTACGTCACCTTAAGATAAAAAACTATCTAGAAATGAAAATGGAGATTGATATCCAAGGACTTGTGTTTGTTATTATGAGGTGAAGTTTGACAGGTTCTGTCATGCTTAGAGTGTTGCTTGACTCTTTAGAGCATTGCTTGACTGAAGGCTGCAACTTTGGATGAATCTGGACATACTAACTAAAGGAAGATGCTTCTTTTTTTGCTGTCAGTGTCTGGCAAAGCTGGCTGCATTCCAGCACGTGAGTAGATATCAGTGTGCATTATCAAACATACGTGTTTAGATATTTTTCAGGTTAACAATATTTAATTTTCTGCTTGAGGACTGAGCTTCTGTTTTCAAGCACTGTTCACTGGTTTAGCATGACAGGTAGAGTGTTCAGGCTCCACCCAAATTTTTGAGCTCTGCACTTGCTGAGTTATTAGAGTTTTTAGGCCAGGTATCATGGCTTAAGCAGTTCTCCAGGAGATTGTGTGGACTACCCTAATGGACCTGGGAGTCACCACATCCCTTTCCCATCACCGTGCCTTCTCCATGGTTGGGCCACGTGAGCCTTCTTGTACCAAGTCCACCCTGTGTCCACCTGCCCCACTTCATCCTGCCAGCCCCAAGGTGTGAGGTGCAACTCAAGCAGTGTGACAAAACAAGTTGAGGTGTGCAGAGATTGGCTCTCACTCTCCTGCTCTCTCTCTCTCTCAGTGTAGGACCCAGTGCTGACTCTGAGGTTAGTTATGCTTGTGGGATGCCTAGTCCTTTCCATCACAAGGTTGCCTTGGTGAGACCTAGATGAAGAAGTGTGAGGTAGAAGTATGGCATGAGCCAAGAGCAGAATGATGAGGAGCCCACTGATGTGCCTTGTTCCTTGGACCTTTTTTTATTCCTCTATTTTTATTTCACTCCATTAGCTGGAACTTTTTTGTGTGCTCCTGAGAAGAAAAAAAGAAAGGTACATACCTTAGCATCTTAGTGACCTTTCCAAGAAAAGCTTTTTAAAGTATTTTTTGAGAACACCAAGGTGGCAGAATTCAACTTTGCCTACAAAGGTGAGAAGTCTTGAACCAGGCATGCTCACTGATAAAATCCACAGATTCTTGCAAGCAACCAGAATAGGTCAGTTAGTATTTATATTTCTTTCAGTGTTTTCAGGTTCCCCCTGCAGGTCACAAGAAAAAAATCCTTGTAAAAAATCTCATTGATTTGCACTTCTAAATCCTGTTCCCAGAAGTAATTTAGGAGCAAAATGACATTAACTGTCAAGGAGAGTTATGATTCAAAATGTCTCCCCCTTTTGAAAATGAGCTTTAGCTTCAAAATCTGGTACTTTTTGGAAGTCTAAACTGGGCAGAGTACAAGACATTTTTTCAGAAAGAACAGATAATAAAGACTAAAAGATAAATGTTTTGATAAATATGCATGGTAACTATCAAAAAGCATTTTAGTTTTTCTTACATCTGTCTGTGGAAATGTTTCCATTTCTTGAAAAAGAACATAAAGTAAGTGTTCATCAAACAAATAATAACCAATGCTTAGGACCCTTAAATGCTGAAAGGCAAAGTCATCTGATGCTGAAAATATTTATCAGCAATTAGTTCTGCCCTTTTTCTGCTGTATGTATGTCTTTGCTATAGCTATCAAAATCATTCACACCCAGGGCCTATGGAAATAACAATAATTCACCTGTTACAAAGAAGACTTTCTTAAGGGAGGCAAAAAAGGATTATTTTTATTCATTTCTCTTAACTCAAAGGCTTTGTATAAATACAAGGAAGAGATACGTCTCTTCATCTTCTCTGTATACTTGCCAACAGTTTCCAAAATTTTTTCAGACTTTCTACTGGTATTAGCAACCAAAATCTCTGTTCTTCATAACATATTCAGCAACAAAGACTCGAAAAGCAAAATCCTTCTTTGTCCTGCATAACCTGTAGTGCGTGCACTGGCACGTCTGTTATCAGTGCAGTGCACTGTGCGACTGCAAACAGTAATACAATCAGGTTTTCATTTATATTAATGTGGCTAAGCTCTGTGTTTGATCATGTTAAAAGATATGCACTTGCTAAATGTAATTCCCATATATTAATATATTACCTACAAAAGGCCATTGTTTACGTAATGTGATTCACATGAGGATTCTGAATGAAAATTTATCAGTGAGATTGGTAAATATCCTCATTTAGTTTTAGGTTAGAAGAATTTAAAAAAAAAAAATCACATGAAATCAGTAAATTGCCATCAGCAGCAGACTCACTATCAGCATCTCAAGACAAAACTCATCATCATGTATAAACCAAATCCCACAGTCCTGTTCAGGAATACATCCATTATTATTGAGTGAAAACTGAGCTTTGTATTTCTCTTATGGAGAAATTGCCTTCTTCATGCATGAGGAACTTTGGCAAAATAAAATCCAGATTTCAGCACTGTGGCCCAACACGATCCCTACATTACAATTAGGATTGTACCGGTAATGGATTTTCCAGCAGCTGATATTCATAAGGTTGAAACTAACCAGCAGCCTTTTCTACAGTAAATCAGGAGTTAAAGAACATTCTCAAAAGGCAGAAAACCCGGCTCAGTGTCTCCCTTGGCTTGGATGGACTCAAACTCTCATTTCCCGAACAGGTCCATTTTGCATTTTTTTTTAAATTGAGCATGAACAAGAACAAAGACTTAGATACAAGGATTCACATGCTGAGATGTCCTACTCTCTGTTATCATAATCTTCTGCTTTTCCTCACTGGAAAATTTTGTGTTTAGGTACCAGCACTCTCTTCAAACTCTTTCAAAAAAGAGAAGGAATTTATCCCAAGACTAACCATGACCTCAATAAGAGCGCTCCCTACTGAGGCATGAAGCAGAAAGGGATATATGCACATACTTAACGTAATTTAGCTCTCCTGAGAACACAGGCAATTGCATTCTTCTGGATACCTCCTTATGACTTCTTTTCACATATCACAGATGCTTAATTTGTAATAACTGGAGTCCTGTTAGTAAATTGGAGCTGTGTTCCATTTGCTTCAAAAATGTATCTGAGCAGCATTTTATATCAATGTTACTTGGCAGAGGATGAAACAATACAGATGTGATTGGTAGTCAGTTCTCTGTGTACCTCCATTTACAGGTAGATATCATCCTGCCTGCCCAGAGAGAGATTTTAAGAGGTAGAACCAGGAGAACAGGGAAAGCTATGGGAGAGGGAAAAAATAATCAGTATTATACTATAGGGTTTTTTTTCTGGAGAAGTGAGTTTTTTAGAGTAGTTTAACTAGGCTGAGAAATTTTAGTCTGCCTTACTAGACCTAAATTTGGAGGAGATAATGAAGCCTTAAAGATGGCAGGGTTTAATGGGAATGAAGATGAATGAAGTAGTTACCAACAGGTGGGTAAGAGTCTCTGACAAAGAAAGGGGTGCATAAACTGAAGGAAGTGTATTGAGCTGACTGGAATGTATCAAAGCTTCAGCAAAAATTTTCTTTGCGAGAGGAAGGAAATATCCAGAAAAGGTTATTTTATTTTTAGCTCTCTGCTCTGCATGTGTGTACCTTTGAAAAAGAGAGTGCTTTGTTCTGAAAAAAACTGCAGTCAGCTCAGCAGTCACAAATCCCTGAAGGAAGAAGGGCTCACAGATGCCAGATGCACTTGTCATGCTACCAGAGCTGGAGAAATGGGAATGTCTGGCCAGTGATCCATTTCAAATTTTATGTTTTGAAAGAGTGGCCTGGTCACTGAATACATGGAAGAAAGATGGAAACAGTCCAGAGGGAAGATCTCCCAAAGACAGTGGTGCTCGGTGTTGTCCAGTGACAATTTTTAGCTGGTAACAAAGACAGATGAAGGAACCTCTGTCCCCAGACACTTGTTCTACATCTTACTAACCCATCAGTTTTGCAAACATTACTTTTACTGGGGCTGCACTGTAACCTAAAGCATCAAAACCATCAGGCTAAAAAGAAACCACCCAACATGGACTGGGAACTTCTTTACATCTCAGCTGGTTTTTCTCCTGACCTCCATGTCAGCATGGCCACTCAGACACACTCAGCATTACAGAGGGAGACAGACAGTGGTGTTAAGGTCTGAGGGAAGAGCTACAGGTGGTGAAGGGGGTTAGCACTCTGTTAGCCCATCCAGCCAGTGTGGTTTACACTCCCATGATGCCCACACTGCTCACAGTGTGCACCAGGTCTGGCCACATATTGCAAATTGCTGCACGGGTTCCTAAGTTTCAGTATGTATTGGCTGATGGTTTGCCATAGATTTGAGAATATACGGTCAAATGACCTCGGGATCAATGGAGACACAGCTTAGCTTTGTCAAGAGAGTGAAGAATTTTCTTTGTCTGAAAGCATATAATACTCCTGATTTTTTGCGTGCATTCATTTACAGAAAAGCTACCATGTAAGAGATCCGATTATCCTGGAGGTAATTAAAATATTTTTCTTATCCATGAGCAGGGAAATAACCTGGGAGGTCCCTCTTATATTTTATGGAGAACAACATAAAACCACTGAAGCAATATCAGATGACTCTTTGACAACATATTATGTGGTGCCGCCACATTACTGGAAAACTACTGACATTTTTTAAAGGGAAAATTGTGGTGCAGTTTTCCATGAGGTACTGATTAATATGCTATTGAGTCTATAAATAAGGTGCCAACCAGCAGCAGTTGTGACAGCATTTCTGCACCTTGCTAGGCTGGGGCTGAGATCAGTAAGTCAGTTCACATAGGCCAGTTATCTACGATGTAACAGTAATGAATGGTGAAAGGCAGGATATGAGTTGCTATTTAGAGGGAAGGTGTTCAGAAAAATAAGGACAAAATGAGAATTTCTTCATACAGCTTTAGCCATGTTACAAACATACTCAGACAGAAAAATGAGAGAAGTGTCTAAGTGCAAAACAAGCAATAAATCTGAAGATAATAGAAAGCAGTGAATGGCAGTCCAAGGCCACACACCACATTTCATCATATATGCCAAAAAAAAAAAAAACAAACCCCACAGAGAAATAAGACCCTAAGCAAGCCTCTGATCTTTGTTTTAGGCTTAAGGTAGTTAGTCCTGTGAGCCTGTATCTTTTCTTATTCAGCCCCGTTTTGCTACAGACTCAATGAATTTTGATTAGGCAGCCGTCTGTATGCAGTTTGTCATTCTAAACTCTGTTTTTCCAGGAGATTAATTAAAGTCCATGCGGTCTTTTTGTCTCAATTAGAAGTAATGAAATGGGGGACCTTCCTTAAAATCACAGCATATAGTGGAAAGTCTAAGACAAATGGACACCATAAGAAAAACTAAGCTCTCACAAATTATTAGTATAGACTGTTGAAATAATAATATTTTCAGTATTCAAGACAGTGGTTTGTTACTACTGGTATGTGTTAAGTTTTCTCAAGGCAGTTGTGTATCCTAACCAACACTAGTTTATAAAAACCCTTATTCATATTTCAACAATCTTTATCAACAATTTTTGTGACATTTCTTTTGCTTAAAGTTTTGTAATCAGTCTTCTCGAAGCAAACCATCCTCAGGTCTATCTAGTGCCTTATTACACCCATGGCCTTTCACTGGACTCACTCCAGCAGGTCTGTGTCACTATTGTACTGGGGAGGCCAGAACTGGACCCAGCATTCCACATATGTTTCACCAGGACTGGACCTGGGACCTGCACCTTCCAGAGGGCATGGATCACCTCCCTCCATCTCCTGCCAGTGCTCTTCTTGCCACAAGAGCCTTCCTTGATTTCCTTCTAACTAAAAAAAACCAAAAACAACAAAAAAAAACTACACACAAACACATAAAAAAAGCCCTATCTTTTTTTTGGATAGGTCTTTAAGAAACATTACATTGTATGCAACTATCAGGAACAATAACTTGTAAACTGTAGTGGAATGTAGACACAGCATATGAATTTAAGGACTGTCATACTGAGGGTATGGACACTGATTGATTTTGGGCTCTGTGTGTCTATGTTTAGAGAATAGTCTGCACCACATAGCAGCTATTACCAAATGCTTGTAGGATACCAAATGATGGTAGGATATCATATGGTTCCTAATATGTTTACTCCTTACAGATCAGCCCTGAAACTCTAAATTCCACCTCTTTATTTTTGTTTGGCATTGCTGCTTGACGTTATAGATGGACAATTTTATTAACAGGATTATGTGTAGACTTCCTTTAATTTTGCTGGTTTATTAATCTCAAGAGTGCCCTGTGACAGTCTGTTTAACAGGATGGTCATACTTTTTTGGTTTGCCTACTCAGTCAAACTGTTCTTTATTCAAATTTGGACTTGTTGTCTTCCAGTGTATCTGGATGTTGTTTCAGTCTTATGGAGAAAAGAAGACAGCAATTATTTTCCTCTCCACTATTCAATATTTACATTCCTTATTATTTCTTGCCTCCCTTGTGATTTAAATGCTTTTGCATTAAAAATACTATTTTCTTTTTGAGATTTTTTCCATGTATTAATCATTCTTGTTGTCATAAGTGCTTTGTTTTTGCAAATGATGTCAGCAGAGTCGTTTTATGGCATTTTAGCTTTATGCTTAATGCTTGTATATCAAAGTATATAATCAGCTATGTCTGATGATTGACTGATTACTGTTTTCTGTGTAAACATGCACAGAGGTATTCTTTGTATTTCACCTTGACAGTGAAATTGTAGGCTATTTTCCTCTTGTTAAAGAACTACAAAACCTGTTTGCCTGCTTTTTTGTATTTCTTACCTTTCCTAAGCAAAATTTCCATTCTGTTCTTCATGATTTCCTTGTTGTTTACCAGAGGGACATCAATTAAAAAGATCAGGCATTATGAAAAGTCATTATTGCTTAAAGACTTTTAAATCCATGCTTTTGTGACTCCCTTGTTACCTATTTTCATATAAACTCTTCCAAATTTGCTAAGCTGATACGAATTGAGATAAATTAGATCATTTGTAGCCTAGTCTTTACTGCCAAATTTGAATCAGCAGTCTGTGTGCTTCCCTATGCAGAGTATGGAATTGTGTGCTAGGTCCTCTTGGAGGATGAAATCTCAGATTTGCTCTCAGTCCAGACAGCTACTTTGCTTCCCCAGCATAGCTAGCAGTCATTGCTTCCTTCATTTTCTTTCCACAATTGTCAACAATTACTTTCCATGTGCTGGTTCTCTCCAGTGCTTTCCGTGCCAGCAGTTTGATCACAGTATCCCACACTCCCCGAGAAATTTTAAGAATACATATTTGAG
Source organism: Rhagologus leucostigma (assembly GCA_013397725.1). Lineage (NCBI taxonomy): Eukaryota > Metazoa > Chordata > Aves > Passeriformes > Rhagologus > Rhagologus leucostigma. The sequence goes on along the minus strand of VZTD01001325.1, from coordinate 927,132 downwards.
TACATCCCTGCAGATAATGGTAGCAAGAATTCTCTGCTTCATAGTGGTGGCAAGGTAATTCATTGAGCTCACAATTTTTGTTTACAAGGAAGGTGGAGATCTGTTAATCTTAAATTAAAATCTTGCTGAAACTTTGTTGGAAATATTACCTTGACTTATTTTGAGCCAAACAGTAATTTTCAATTCGAGCATCTAATGAGGCTCAGAGGAAAATATTTGTACTTTGTGTGAACTGTGGTTGATTCAGTGCTGAAATAAATGGTTGATTCTGCAGTATTTAGACCTTCATTTTGGCCTTGATCTACATTTTCTTTTAAGAAATATGTATATTGTAGAGTTCAGTTCTGTCTGTGGGACTCTTTGAAAGATTGGCATTTCTGTATTGTAAAGTGGAATTTCCCAAATTTTTATCTGAACTTTCCAAACTGCAGTGGTTTTGAATAGAATCTGCTTTCAAAAAAGCTCCTAAGTTTGGCTTTGTAACAGCTGACAAGAGTTTGAACAAGGGAAAAAAACTGTTGTACATCAAACTGTACCTGTGAAAAGTACCGAACGTAGATTTGGAGAGCAAGGCTGGGATTACTCTAGGAGGCCTGCAAGCTGCTGGGTATTTTTTACTATGGAAAATCAGGTATCTTCCATCTCATTTAAGAATTCTTGATAATGACAACTCAGCAATTGTTTACAGAGACCTGGTCCCAAGCTGTGTTTGCCCAAGGCTTCATCGACCTACTTAAAATGGTAGGTTTGGTTTTATTTGCAAGACTCCTGCCTGCTTCCAAACACCACAGGTGCTCCAGGGAATAGGTATGAATGGATCATCTGTGGTTTGAAAGGTTGTTAAAGGTTGATTGATAGAAACTCTTTCATGAGATGCCTTGCAGCATATGTGAGTAGCTGTTTTAAGGTGGATCATGGTTGAGGCCACAGTTTGGAGGTGGGCAACACCTGAAGGACTAAAGTGCTGCTGCATTAAGGATTGTTCAGCACACACACACACAAAAACGAAGTATTTAAGCTCAGGATTAGGAATCACAAAATAACCAACAAATGTCATGGAGACCAGATATTCCACCTCAAGACAGCTGTAGTTCACTAGCAGCATAAGCAGAGTGAGTGAGGAAGGTGAAGAATTCACATTGTGTTGGAGCTAATCTGATTTACAAAAGTGTTAGCATGGCTACCGTACTGAAGCAGTGCTATGTGGCTGTACTCATATAAATAATACCCAAAATAAAACTTTATTTTAAAACTACTTTACAAATAAAATTGTGTTTTGATGTTTTCTAAAGTTTTCTAAAATTGTGTTTTCTATTTCTTTACAGCTTTTGGAGTGTTTAGGGCATGACTCACACTTGCCTTCATACACAGCAACTGTGAACCTACTCTCTACTCAAGTTAGGGCTCAAGCAATGAAAAATCACCGTAAGTGTTTCAGGACTGTGTAGCCCTGTACAGAGCAGAGTAATAAAATGTCACCCTATGTGATGTAAATTCTCAGCATTAACTTTTCTGAGAATACAAGTATGCAGTCATCATTTATCATCATGAGTTCAGGGGAAAATGGATAAACACTTCAACCAAGTCACCTGAAAAATAAAAATAACTCCAAAAGCTAGGCATGGCTGATCGTACAGCTAACTTCATCTGAGGAGGTGGTGCATAAGTTATGCTTTCAGAAATCAATGACTAGAACATACACAAGAAATAAGTAAGCCTCATTCTAACCTTAATTCGGCCTAAAATAGGTTGAATACCAATCTCTGATAAACTTTGAGAATGCTCTTAGTTCATTGGAGCATTTGGTGGAAAAAGACTTTAAAAGCTCTCTGTTAAATGTATAGCCAGGCATGCAAGAGAGCCCTTTGCACAGCTGGCAAAATAACCCACCACCCAACAGAGGCAACAAAACCCAAAACCAACAGCAACAACAACAACAAAGACGACACCACAAAACAAAACAAACAGAAAAAAAAAGCCAAACAAACAAAAAAACAAACAAAAAACCCCAACCAACCAACTAAACAAAAAATCACCCAAGGAAAAAATATGAGAAGACCTTCTTTAGCCTTGTGCCTAGGACACCTAGCCAAAGTGATAAAAAGCACCTCAGGGGTTTATGTTTACACTTATGTAATACCATGAAATGAGGAGCAGACCCCAAAATCTCCCTATCTAGTGTAATGCCCTGAGTTAACTCTGGACTGCCTTTTCATGTCCATGAGCAGATCTAGTGCCTTTTGCTACCCTGGCTGCACAGAACACCAGCTATGAGACATGCTGAGAGCACCCCACTAGTGACTAAACCTCTGGGGAAAGTTACATTTCTTTCTGTTGAGTCTGAGCACCCCCGCATCTTCCTGAAGTGAGACCTTTGTGCAGTACCTTTGTCCTCCTGTCACAACACTCTCCTGCCTTTCCTGCAGAGAGAGCCACTGACCCCGAATGCTGACCAAAGAAGGGAGGAACACTCAGTCTGCACTGCACTGACAGCCAATATCTCACCACCATCTCCTCTTCTCTCTCCCATCCCAGTATCTTTTCCTGTAGTTGCTGTGGGCTGAGCAGTGCATGACAGCACTCTGTCTCTCTCTTTTCGTGTCCCTGTCCTTTACTTTCTGTAGCTGACACACCACAGCAGGCAGCAGAGCTGCTGGGCTGGAGGGTGCCGTGAGGACTTCAGCAGTGTTAGGGTAACAATTGGACTCAATGACCCTAGAGGCCTTTTCCAACCTGAGTTATCCTATGATTCGGTGAATAATGAGAAGGAGAGGTGGGGCTCCGTACCAGTGGTAGCAGGGAAACATCCAGAAAGACTTGGAAAATACAGAAATGGTAGTGGCCTAGATTGTGATGGTTTCTATATTATGCTAGCTGCAGCATTCAGAGAATTTCAGTGAGATCTTTTCTTCTGTGAAATGATATGCAGGATCCTCCTAGAGCATGTGAGTTCTTGCTGCAGATGTACCAGCTTCACTTGCAGGTGTATTGTGCTGGGCCGAACTGACCTCAGCAGTGACACGGTGGTCGACAGGGAGAAGCTGTATGAAAATCTCTGGCATAAAGGGAATAATGTAAAATAGACTCATCTATGTTATTCAGCAATAAGAGCATTCTTGCACAGTAGCTGCTGGAAGGGAATGTGATGTGAGCAGTTCTGCTTTGGTATCAACACTGGAAAACATGACTGGAAGACTTAAGTTTTACAATGTCTGTTCACAGCATGTCAAACTGATGCAAATAGACAAAATGAGAAGACTGTCTGACAAGAATTCCTGCTACTGAAGAGATCATCAACTGTAGATTTTGAAAACAAAATTAATGGTCAAAATGACTAAAAATTGGACGCTTTGAGGGCAGGGGAGGGGTATGAAAGGAAAAAAAAAGCAAAAAGCCCCTGTCCAACAGTTTTTGGAGCAAAGTTGGAAGAGGGATAAATCACATGGCTCTGAGGAAAATAAGATGCACATGTTGCATTGTTGCGGTGATGGGTTTCCTGCAGTGGCATGGCAAGCCACAGCCTTCCCGAAGAGCGCTGCAGGGGTCTCTTGGGGAGCAGCTATGCCGCATCCCATAGCCTCTTCCAGGCTGTCCCTCACATGCTCTGGCTAGGTGTAGGCCCCACAACACGGTGACAATAAAGGAGGAGACAAGGCTCCCCGCATGGGGACTGCAGAAGATCTTTATTCCATGGTGACAGGCTGATCCCCAGAGGCAGAGAGCCAGCACATGGCTCAGTTCCCCAAGGCAGAGAGAGTCACATGGCAAATAGCCCAGGGTCTTACCTGGGGATGAGGGGGGCGGAGAGAGCACATGGACTAATGATTTCAGGGCATAGGGGTGGTACACGGGCAGAGTTGGGGTAACAGAACCAATAGGAGAAACCCGAGGGAGTGGTTAGGACTAGGAGCGGGGAAGGGGGGAACTCTGTGTGGGAAGGGCAGACAGGAGTGGAGAAATACAGTGCCACATTGCATTGCTCAGAGAGGAAGAAAGTGAGGAATTACCATGTGCCAGTGGAGCTGAACGACCTCCACAGCAGATGTGAGCTGATATGATCTGTGAAGACGCACTGTAACATTGCAGAGCAGGACTGAAAACTCCACTCTTTGCATATATGTTAGAAAATCTGGTGATACATGCTTTCTACTGTGCAATAAAAAAGGCAAAATAAAAGCATACTACAAAGGGAAAGGCAGAGACTGTTTGCAAGAATGAGAATTGAACTGGCATCCTGTTTGCACTCACAGTGTGAAAACAGTCAGTGCCAGATCAATCACTTGTTCAAGCAGAGTTACGGATCTCACTGGGTGTAAAATGTAGTGTGTATATCCAGGACGAGATCTAACCACAAGACCAATTATTTTTGCCCTCAGAGTAAAAATGACCTAAAGACCAATTTAGACTTGCTGAGAAACGGGATATCACTTTCCTAGTGTGGCTGAGTGGATGGCACTTAGGAATAAAAACATGTTATTTTTAATTGGCTGTGAGTTCCTTCATTTAACAAGGACCCTCTCAGGGTACAAAATGTAATAAATTGGCCAGGCAGGACCACACAGGAAGCTGGGGGACTGTTGGAAGGATTGGGCTGGTACAAACCCCTGGAGGTGTTTTTGTCAGTCCTGTGCACTGCAACATGGTAAATTAGTAAGATAAATATAAGTTAGGAAATGTGTTCATCCTCTTGCTCTGAGGAAGAGTCCACCCTCCCTAGAGGACCTTGCACTGGTGTTTGTCTAACCTTTTCCTTGAAAATCATTGATGATGGGTGTCATGCCTGGAGGTGAAAGTGTAACTGTTGGCTATACATTTTCTCATATTTTTCATCTCGGAGGATGACAACTTGCAGCACAATCATCCTTTGCTGGCTCCCTGCGAAGTGTATTCACCAGCCACTGAACCTCTTAAGGACTCAGATGTCTGCACTCTGCCTTAGGATGATCATTTCCACAGAGGCAGTGCTTCCCAGTTTATCATCTCCACCCTGGTTCATCCCATGACATTTGGCTCATCCCGTGAAACTAGGCTGTCTTCGTAATGAAACAAATTACAAGTGTAATTATCCAGTTGTCATATGTCAAAGGAATAGATACACAGGCTGAAAGAGAAAAGACTATAAATGAAGTAAAATTCAGCTTAACAATGGAATACATCCCTTGTTTCACTACTGGCCTGAGATGCAGACTGCCTCCTGTTTCCCCTCTTTTTAGTGGAAGACCTCTATGCTTCAGGATTAGCTGCTTCTCTCCACAGAAGAGTCATACCTGTCTTTAAAATCTCTTAGATTTACAGCACTCTATGCATGGTGCATTGCAAAAGTGTTGGTTGTACATATGTTCGATTTTGTCAGTGCCCCACAGCACATTCTCATTTTTTTATTATTAAAAAGGTACCACAGGAACAGATGTTCTCTCACGGCTTGTCTCTAAGGTCAGGCTGTTCCCTCAGCTACTCTGGTGTGGCGGCACAGTGAGACTACAGCACCTCTGTCATACCTAGTCATTTGGTGATATTCAAATCCACGTTTGCTGTGTTGTGACCTGAGTAAATCTGACCCTGTCTTTTCTTTTAGTGAGTTTGGACAATGACTGGCTTTAGTCACTTCGTGTGTGTGTGTTTAGGCATAAGAAAATTATAGAGTATATACATACACAGTAAGTATGTATCTGAGTGAATATATAAATAAATACCTCCCAAAATGCAAAAAAAAGGGCACATTACAGTGGTAATTTGTTGTCTCAAAATAGGATTTCTTAACAGTACACTATTGTATTAATCAAGCTTTCCACATTTTTATTGTTATATTAATCCTTTTAAGTATTACTCTTTGTTTCTTACTGAATAGCATCATGCTTATTTCATAGCATGTCCCCAATTTACAGAATAATTTAAGACTTTAATCCTATTATTCCAAATGCTTGCAAGGCCTCATGGCCAGGTACCATCTGTACATTTTCCAAATGTAACCACTCCTGTAATGCAACCAATACAAAGTAAACCTGGCGTAGAAGTGGATCCATGGTCAGTTTCTCAGGATCTGGTGAAAAATGTTCTTCTCCTTTTATCAGTGAATTACTTAGAACAACTCCCTGGTGAGGCCTTTTTTGAGCAGCAATGAAGGTACCACATGGCAATTTCACTTAGACAAAATTACATGGGGTTTGGTTATAACAAAGTAATCTAGATTAACATCAGAAACCTTAGTAAAGTTAGAGTATCTCAAAAGACATACCCCCTCTGATCCCCCAGATCCTGTCAGAGAAGTGAGATAAGGCACACAGTTTATCCTCCAACAGCTCTCTGTTGGTTGTCCATCACGGCCTCAACCTCCAGGCCAGTGTCTGTCAAACTGCTCATGGTCCAGGACACCACTGTAAGTGGGATGGAGCTGGTCCATGGTTGGCAGCTGGTCCTTAAGGGGCCGCATTTTTTGTTGTCCTCTTCCCCAGCATCCAGCCTGCCAGGTCTCATCCCAGATCTACCTGCTCTGTGAACATGTCTGAGATAAAAAGGGTCGGGAGTGCTATTCCAGTGCTTGTCAGTTGCTGTGTAGTCATTTGTTCTTGTGTGTCATCAAGGATGAAACTTTAATTATTCTTGGTTGCCCAGGGTCTTTTTGTTCAACCACACATGGGCTATATTTACCTTCCTCTTGATCCCTTCAGCCTGTCTTGAATCCACAAGTTGTTGAAGACCATGAGATTTAGAGAGTCTGCTTTGTCTCAATTCTTCAGTACCTTAGCAGGCATTTCTTTGAGGAATACCAACAATAATTAATCTAAACTATTTAAGTGTTATTTGTTTATCCTATTCCTCTCTTAGCTTATGTTTCTGTCTCCTAAAACCATTGCTCTAGGTAGCTGATCACACAAAATACTATTTATGAAGGCTGGTGCAAGAGATTTTTCATACAACTTTGTACCATTAATTATTGCTCTCTGATTTGAATAATCAACCTGTATATTCTGTTGTCTTTTTCACACTTCTATTTTATTTCTAAACCTTTTCCTAGTTTCCTTTTATGTGCTTTGCTCCTTGAAAAATGACTTTTTCTGATTTTATCCCTGCATGCCTTTTTGCTTCCTTAATACTGGTATGATCAAATAAAGTGGTAGGTTCTTGCCTGTAGTTCTAGAACTAGAGTGTTGCTTCTTATTACTGTAGGCAAATATGGAAGTCCAGAGTTAAAATCCCATCTCTGCAAGATGTTGAAATGGAAATCTTCAGTGCCAACACCTTCTCTGAATGTCCCAATGAGTGTGGTCTTTAATGCTTAAAGAAAACTGGAATTTTTTTATTTTCTACAAATACAGTGTGGACTTACCACACTGTAGTAGAGAGGAAAAAAAACTTTCATTAATAATCTTGAAAATTTGCCTATTTAAATACCAACTGAAATAATCCTTACATTATAATTTTGATAGAGTTGCTGTGAGTTTGTTACCTTTCCACAGGTATAGCACAGCTGAGATGTAGCCAACCTGCAGTGAAGGGCGATAGCCAGGGAGGCTGTTGACAAGACAGAGAAAACGTTGGTGAAGGACAATAGGGCAATCCTTCTTTTCATGAGAGAAGTGTCACTCATTCTTTAACATCCTTGCAGAGCAGACAAGGCGTCATTTTCTACAGTTCGTATTACCATAATGGCTCTTTGTTACACACTGAGGAGTTGCTAACAAGGCTACCCCCTGCCCTTTCTTTATAATTACTTCCAGGTTAATGCATCACGTTTCATTTGGGTTCATTTGCCCCGGCCATGTTTTTCCCTTCTGGATGCCCATTCTGGCCTCTCTGTGCCTCAGATCCTGACAATATGAGTATCAGTCTCAAAGCAGAGAGATTTTTCTGCCTCAGACAACTCTGTAATTTACATTTAAATTTATTTAATTTCCCAGACTCTGCAAGTTACAGAGCTGGGAACATTTTGGCCTGCAAAACCTTTTTCAAATAGCTGAAGCTGCATTCTTATCCTCTTTTCAAACCATCAGACACCAGGTGCTGACCCAGTCCCATTAACCAATTATTCACACGTCACACAATTAATCTTTCATTGCTATTCGATCAAGTTCATTCCCATCTCCATATTATTCTTTACAATCCCACTGTGTAAAACCTCACACTTTTGTCACTGTTCATTTTGCCCTGGTTTGCACTGCTTCTGGCTGGGAAGTGAAGTGACTGTAAATGTAATTTAGAGAATCATTGGCTGTATAGAAAGTCTTTTCACTCTGACCTGATGCGACAGGTTGTAATCGTTTCTTTGGAGCCACTCTGGTTTGTCAAGTAGACAGGCTTCTTTCTTTAAATATCCAAAATAACAGATTTGTTTGAGCAGGATTAGGTGGTGTTCAGAGTTCTATTGCTGTCTTATCCTTAGTCTCTTTTGTTTCACACACACCCTTTTTCATGCAGCCGTCTGCTCATACAGAGCTTTGGAAAGAAAAGGAAAGGAATTCTAGCAGGCAAAACATAGGTATGGAAATTGAAAGTTCCACCCTCACCTTCACCCATTTGAACTGAATTCAGTAAAAGCCTTTGCCATATTTGGGGTGCAGCACCACGTGCTGCCTCTTGTGACAGAAACAGACCTCTGTTCCCATTTCTCTCCCAGTATCCACATGCCAGGGACAGGGATCTGCATTAGCATCACATCTGCTGAGCACAGGGCAGTCAAATATTGTGGTTTGGTTCCAGAGAAAGAATAGCAACGTGGGACACACATCTGGGGGTGATCTGCACTAGCAGATCAGCTTAGGTGTCAGAGGATTATTCTGGCTACAATACCATGAAGGAGGAGGCGGATGAAAGCCCTGTTTTCTTAGATGGACAAAAAAACAAGAGGGCAAGGAGAGATTGTTTACTTAATCCATCACCCTGCCATATGTCAAGTTCAGCTCTAATTATGTAAATCCTGATAGATGATCCACTAAGCAGTTAAAAGACGTCCAAAGTGGGGACTGCACATCCTCTGCAGTGAGGGGTGGGTGTGATGGTAGCAGGATGTATGGTGGAATCACTGCCCTTCTCCATATGGCTAGGAATTCTCCTTTATTGTCTGTCTGAAGCACTGTCACTTCAGTTTGTCTGTGACTTTTGTCCTGACCATCAAAGGTTTGAAGAACAGAATAGTCCTCTTTGTGATCTTTTTCCCCACATTATTTTACATCCCTCCTCATTTTTGTTTAGGTAAACAACCCCAAATCTTTCAATCTTTCTTTCCAGGTAGGCTTTTCTTTTCTTTCTCTGATTATTGTCCTTGCTCTTCTTAGGATTTGTGCCTGGATTTAGTATTGAAATGCAGTGCTGGAAAACTGGACACAGCTTTTCCCAGGATGTTTTAACAGGACTGGACAAAATGAATTGGTAACTTTAAAAGTGTGCCATGCTGTACAAGTATCTATAATCGCCAGTAGGGCGATTGCCTCTTTTCTGAGGCAGTGTGATAACTCAAGTTCACTTGTGCTTGCTTTGGTTCTACAAAAACCCTTACCATGTTTTTCAACATAGCTACACTTACAGCAGTTTCTTTTTTCTCTATTTGCACAACAGATTACTTCTACCTACAACAAAATACATTTTTATAACCAGCTTTGTAACCATTTTGGACTGGTTTTGCATAGTCATGTTTTTCTGCAAGAAAGCTCCAGAGCATGGTGTGAAATGCCATGTGGAATCCAGGGTAAATTACATTCTAAGGTTGTGCTGTAACCGTCTTTTCTGTTAGGCATCATGATTACTGTTTCCTATCCTGATCTCTGATCCCTCATGAACCCTTAGGAGTTCTCAAGGATGGTCACTGTACCAACTGGAATAAAACTCGTAAGACCCAACTGATGTGAAAGATTTTAACTTCTTTATGCCTTAAATGCTTCCTAGACTACATTTGCCTGCTAAAAAAATGTGGCATTGTCCCTTACTCACACCTGTGAAATGGCAGCCACATGATCAGTTTTCTCTTTTCAGCAAAGGCATGCAAGAAAGTTAAAGAGCTCTCCTGAAGCTGTCTCTTGATTGCTTTCCTTCTCCATTGACTATCAGATCAACAACTTTTCTTACTCTTGGTGATAACCTCAATGTTCTTACAAATCATTTTCTTGCTATCTTCTCTTTTTTCTGTGGTTTTGAATGTTTTTCTTTTTTTGTTGTTTGAAACCCGACTTATGTTTGTTCCATCATGAAACCTTTCCGACTCTCATATCCAACTCACTCATACTTGTATCTGATAACCCTTTCCTCTAAAGAGAGGTACCTGTTCCCATGTTTTGTTTGTTTCATTTTGCTGGGATATTTTCCTAGGAAATGCCATCTTTAATGCTTATTTACTTTGGATCAGAATCACAGATGATTTTACTGTGCAAACATCTAAATTCATTAAAGTCTCCCTCCCAAAACCCTACAGCTTATTTTGTTATTCTCTGTCTTCTGGTAAGCATTATCTATCTGAATGTGTTACACTGATTCAGTTACAGACTTGATCATGTATCTACGTTTCCATCATCTCCTGTCAAGGTACTTGCAGTAGAATACAGAAACCGAACTGCTCTGACCAGTTTAACATCGTCCTCTATGGCCCCTATGGGATATCCTGATTTCCCCTCACTTTAGGGCAGTTTGTTTATAGAATCATAGAATGGTTTGGATTGGAAGGGACCTTTAAAGTTCATTCAGTTCCAACCCCCCTGCAATGAGCACGACGCCTTCCGCTACATCAGGTTACTCAGAGCCCTGACACACTTCACCTTGAATGTTTCCTGGGATGGGTTCTCTACCCCACCTCCGGGAAATCAGTTCCAGTGTTTCATCACCCTTTTCATTAAAAAAATTCTTCCCTGTATCTAGTCTGAATCTACCCCCTTTCAGTTTAAAATTATTACCCTTTGTCCTGTTGCAACAGGCCCTGCTAAAAAGTTTCTTTCCCTTTTATAAGCCACCCTTAAGTGCTGAAAGGCTGCAATAAGGCCTCCCCACAGCCTTCCCTTCTCCAGGCTGAACAGACCCAGCTCTCAGGCTGTCCTCTCAGGAGAGGTGTTCCTGCCCTCTGCTTGCCTTCATGTCCATACTCTGGACCTGCTCCAACAGGTCACTGTACTGAGGACCCCAGGGCTAGATGCCATCCTCCAGGATGGGTTTCCCTTTTTCCACTATCCTCTGTTAAATACAGACACACTCGTTAAGTTACCTTAATCCTTACCCAGCTGCTCACTAAGCAACAGCCCACAGATGAGAAGCCAGTACTCCAGTGCCACCCCCAGAAGCCTGTTTCTGCTGTTACCCAAAACATGATTCTTGTTAGAAACAATTGGCGCATGCAAGGGTTTCCAAACCCACGCTCCAACTCCTTGTAGTCACTTTTGTTCTGCCGTGGTCATTCCTGTCAGTGTTATTAATACCATACGGATGAGCAGCACAGGAGCAGTTGGTGTTAGCTTTCACTGGATGCCATGTCTGGTTGACAGATACATTCCTCTGTTGCCCTTAGGAAAGAAGCAGCAATCACCACCACTGCTCTTGTGCTTCTTCCTGGAAATTATGATGAATTGCCGAGCCTTTGGAGTGCGCGGCTTTTCCTAAACTGCCAGTGAGATTGGCGTTATACCTGCAACATGAGAATTAGCGCCAGCACATGGTGTCAGTAGGAGTCAGGTTCAAAATAAACAAAAGGAGATGCCGAGGGGGAGTAAGAGAGTTGAGTTCCTTGCCAAAGGACGCTGTGTACAAGAGATGTTTACATGACTGGAAAAACAGCAGAAAGAGAGATCAGCTGGGTACTAGACATGTTTACAGGACTGAATCGTTTCCATAGCACATAGTTCCAACTGCTAGACACAGGTAAATCCCTGCATTCCCCTTCAGGGATCAGAGATGGTTTGTTTTTGTTGTTATGTTCCTTTTACCAGTATTCAATTACCTTTAGAAAATCTCATGGTTTCTTTTGTGAGCTGCTGGCATAAAGGTTTCTCTGCCTTCAGTAACACGGAGATCTTTGCTTAGGAATAAAATCTCATTGCTTTTTGTCTTGACACCACGTCTGCAGCAGTCTTGAAGGATTGTGCGTTTTGCTTTTCCCATTACTGCGAAAAAAAAAAGCAAACATATCAACACTAGGTATTTTGCCATCTGATAGCAGTTGTGCTTTTCAGAAGCCCTCTGTGCAAAACTAGCACTCTTCACCCTTTTGGAACATGACACTAGACAATCCCCTTCTGGTTTTCCTGAAACAGTGCAAATCTGCCGTAAATCCAGAGGCTTTCAGTGTGCTGCTGCACCTATGATCTACAAAGCATCTTGGAATACTGTAGCAGGGGATTAGGCAGTTCTGCATGTCGATATAATTAGGTGAGATAAAGGTGAAACTGGGAGGTCAGAATTCTGAGATGTCCTTGTTTTTGCAAGCTTAAGTAATTTATCCTATTATGTTCACAGGGCTTTCTGAGATAAAGTCTCTAAAAACACAGATAGCAAGTCCTTTGCTGTGTAACACTTAAGTTGTACCTTCTCTTTGCTTTTTTAAAAACCCTAGAGTCATATTATAAACCCGCAAAATGAAGTTCAAGGAGTTATTCTTGTCATCAAGAGCCTGAGGTTAAAATAAAGCCTTCCATTGTACATTTTATATATATTATTTTTAAGAGAGAATTTTCATAGCTGCAGAATATGAGATGGAAAACAGGTGACTGCATGCAAGTGCAATGCCAAGACATTTGTGGAAGTTGATTATTCCAAACATATCATAGGCCATGAATAGCTGTTGTACCAGCCAAAGTCTGATGCAAAGCACAGAAACACACAGGAGGAAGAACAAAACAAGACACCTTCTTGTCAGGTGATTACTACAAATTTATGCTGCTGGGTTTTTTGACCTGCAGTGCCTGCTGCTTTGCTGGTGGGTTGGTTTTAAGTGAATCATTGTTTTGCCATAGGCTTAGTGAGTGACTGTTGGTGGATGGGTCAAAGGTGGGAATTTAATTTCAAGGTCCAAACTGAGCAGAAAATCCATGGGACAACAGGCAACGCCACAGGGCTAAGGTCCAGACTAAAACACACAGTCTATGGGATCATGCTTAGGGTAGCCTTTGGGCTGTATATCCAGCATATCATCAACTGAAAGGCAGACAGAATGCCCCCAGGGAAAAGAATTGTCCAGGTACTTGTGTTACGTTCTAAAAGGAAAGAAACTGTGCCAATACCATTCAAGGAAAGAATTTTTCGCCAAGAGGGCTCGATTCACCTCCTTCTTTTGTGTACAGGAGAGACATCTGCTGTTTCAAGCCTGGCAAGAAAGAACAAAGCACATAGAGTTCGTGACATGATGCTGAGCAGGGGCTCTGTCTTCCCTTTATTCTAGATTTAGGTAGCACACTGGTTTCTCTAATCATTTGCAAGTGTTCAGATTCATCTGCCCACACCCGAGCTGGTCCCCTTAGGCTCTCTTTCTAGTTGAAGGAGGGAATAGGCATGGCTGCAGACTGGCTTCTCTCTTCCCGACATATGCAGTTGAAAGAGTTCAAATTGGCCTGTTCTGTGTAGGAGGAAAGCCGTGATGAGTGATAAAGAAAAGCTGAGATGAATGATAATCTCTGTTGGGGATTTTTACATCAGCAACATCTGAAGTGAGGCAATATGAAGCCTGCACAAGAGATTGTGTATTGTTCCAAGCAAAAAAGAGCTTTCCTTTCATTTTTGTTATTAGCAAGAGCAATTTGTATAAAACGCATTTTGCTCTCCATTATAGCTGTATTGTGCACAGGGACCCCAGGCTTCAGTGGCAGTGCTCCCCTGCAGCCCTCAGCCTGATGCTGCTAACAATAAACATCTTCTTTTGTTCATGACATCTCCCAGGGAAGCATGGAGAGGTGTCATATCACAGACTTCTGGGCCCCATTTTTATATAATTAACTGGTTTGCCACCTGAAATGCTGTAATTAAGCTTTCATGTGTAAAGCAGGAACATATGCTACTGTCAAAAGAATGTGAATGAGACAAGTCAAGCATTTCATGTTAATTTAACTTTACCACGATTAACTCTCTTCCACTTGTTAGTGGTGACCAAAGGCAGAAACTACTGTTGCTTGCACACAAACCGGGCAGGGCTCTCAGTGAGGTGCACTGCGCCGTGCACTAACAACGTGACCTACCTTAAAGGTGAGAGTTGGTTCTGTCCAGCGTGACTAATCTCAGTGATGCAGGGAAATTTTCTGTTGCTGGTCAGTAACGCATGCCTGAGTTAGTTTTGGATGGGCAGGAGAAGTGTGCTAACATACTTTGTTTTTATAAGAATACTGGATTGTAGATTTCCAGTTCACAAAGTCTCTGTGTATAACAGTATTCTACAAGGAGTCATAGCATGGGCTGAGGCACTGGCCCACTATCCCCCACATAACATAATTGTTAATCTGTCCCTAAAACAAGTTTGCCCTATGCCAATACACCCATGCACAGTTTGTGGGGTGACACGACAGCCAACACAGAGACCATGTGTTCTGGGACATGGCCTTCAAAATTGTTTGCCCGTTGCTTTGTTCCTCAGTTGGTTCAGCCACTGACTGGAACACTGCCTTGCAGACCATGTGTTTTCTGTTGAGTGGTCTTTATGATTGTGGCTCATTTAAGGAAAATTAGAACCGTACACAATCCTGACTCCTGCGTGACATAAGAAATCTGATTACAGGATCATTTTTGCTGGTTAAAATTTCAGGCAGTAATTCAACTCTCCTATCCAGCATGATATTTATTGGGCTGGCAACAAGAAAATTATAATTATACTAAAAAACTGCACAGATTGAAGCTGGAAGCAATGAGACAATAAAGCCCCACAGTATCAGCTGTATAGCTGCCTCCAGGCTAGAGCTGCACTTTGAGTCATCCTATTTAGGAGCTGTCTCCAGCACTCACTGAAGTCAACAGAAGCCTTTGATTTCTTCTCAGTAGGTGCTGGATCAGACTGTTACAGTCTCCTTTTAAAGTATAAGAACAAGGGGGCAAAAGGCAAGCTTAGTGAGCCACATTGTACCAATGAAATAATATCACTTTAAGAAGAAACATTCTCCTTGGAGGAACATAAAATTTGCAGGGGGATGAGAGTTCAGGGCACTGCAATTACTACATAATAGTAAAATTTCATCAGCGAGCAAGGACAAAGCTGAATTTCTGGGGCAATGCTTGGTGTGCAGCATGGGAGAGGTCTGTCAAAAACCAAATCCATGGCTGGAAAATAGGCAGCATTTAGAAATAAAAACCACAGCAATTTAACAGTTCAGTTTGCAAGCAAGGGGCTTGAAGTTAAAAATGTATTATATACTCATCTAAAACTTTATGGTGCTTTGAGATGTATCTGCTGTATATATGGTGGAACATGCCAATCATTTGGCAAAAAATTACCCAAAAGTTCAGAGAATGAATTAGTTAGTTCAAGCATTATCCATTTCTTTCTGAAGGCCAGTCACACAGGGGTCAAGTTGTTCTGCCAGGAAAATGTCCTAAGAGGAATATTTTATTTTACCTTCGTCAGCACATTGGAGAGGATTTCCCTCAAGTCACCTTTGTATATTTTATTCATTAGGGCGTGATCCTGAAAGGCTACAGTCACCCTTTGATCAGAGTAATTTCATGCAGTCTGAGGATGACGAGTACTTGAGAGGACATGCCAGGGACCTCACAGGATTAGGTTTTGGGCATCTGTGTTCATATATTGGACTTCTGAGTTGGAAGATGGGACAGGTTAATTATCTGATACAAGGTGCTGAAGCTGTGCTAATCAAAGCATCGGTGCAAAAGGTATAAGATGAACACCAAATCTTCTTGGTTTTATCTAATTAAAGGCAATTCTAACTTTAATATAGGTTTGTGTATTTATTATTAAAGATATTGGAGATGGAAATGGAAGACATGATCCTGCACAACCTCTTTCATTAAGGACTTAATTTGTTCTTGCCTGCTTATTTTGACGTTCTACCTAGGTGCTATTGAATTTTAACTGTTTATTAGATAATGGAAAGATTTGCTGTAGCGCAGTCCTTCTGAGAAAAATAAAAACATCTAATCCCTCCTTGGGGATTTGGCAATCAAGGAATAGAAAATTGTATTCTGGAGTCGAAGTTAATGAGAGCTCATTCTGTTCCTTCTGGACAAGAGTGCCCCATGTCCCCTGCTGGGGGGACAGGGAAAAAGCTGGCTCTTCACTGTCATCCAGAGGCTTGAGCAATTAATTTGTAGCGTGGGATTGCAGGTTGGAACCCATTACATCCCAAGTGAAAAAAATTCTCATACTGCTATGGTTACTGTTCCTTCTGATTCTCCAGAATGTCAGTGGATTCCAGGATGGAGATAAAGACAAGGCTCTGGTTTTCTTGCCATGATGCTGCAGCACAAAAAGGCAAGGTGCCACCAACTACATGGCAGGATTGTATTTTTTCCTGTCCAAGCATTTTTAATGCAGTGTCCAGGCACCTCAGAGATAAATTCGTCATAATCAATTCCCCTTCTAAAGGGGTGGAAATCTCTCATCCCATTTTTCATTTCAAACCACTTTTTGTGGTTCCTCTACCTCAGTGGTTGTCTTTCAGGAGCAGTGCTGATGGGTTGTGCTCCAAGATTCATTACGGAAGAAGTGGTGAGTAAAATTGATGGGTCTTGCATTCCACTATCAAGGTGACTTGTTTGACTGGACTGCTCTGCTTTTCTATCCATTAGCAGAAAGTACCCTTTGTTAGTAAGGAGTTCGATCAACAGACTGCATAATTGCCATTTCTGTCTTAGTTAATGGAAAGTCGTGTTGCAGTCCATGTTTTCAACTATGTGCAACAACCCTCACATTAAAATGCAACAAATTAAACAGAGCTTTTACAAAAGCCTCTTTTTTAACTAACAGTTATAGACTGCAAAGTTTATATAGCTTGCTTTGGACTGAAAATTTCAATTCAGGGCAGAACTATACACAACAAAGAAGCCAAAATAATTCAGAATTGAAGCTCCTTCTGTGCAGCTTGCATGCAGTCATCAGACTCGGAGAGTAGATGTAATAGCTGTCTTTAGGAGGCATAAGGAATATGTGCACATTCTGGTGCTGTTTTGACACCTGAATAATTTAGAAGACTATCTTCTTTATTATGCTTAATGTATGGCTCTAGAACTTTTTATGGTGATCCTATGATTTGAGGCCACATTTGCTGGCCATGGTTCCTTTGTCTTTCCACAATCTGAAACACTGGCAGGGCAGAGTGGCATCTGCGCCACCTTCGCTATGCCAGGCAGGGCAGCCGCCAAGAGCAGCAGTGTCTGGCACAGCCATAGGGAAGGTATGGCCACCATGTGGGCTCCTCTCTCTCCTCATGCTCTTCTTTTAGCTACCAAAGTGAAGGGGAGCAGGGCTTGGATTTAGGATTAAAATATGCTCAGGTTTTATGGTAGCTCATATTTATCTCTGCCAGACTTTTCCTTCCTTTTGTTCATTTGAGGGCTTTGAGAACTAACAGCCCAACAGCATTGCTATTCCGAGGATATTCTGATGAATGTCTTCGAAAAGACAAGACACCTGTGGCCATACCAACTCTAGATCACCCACCATCATTTCCTTCATGACCTTTATAGATGTCAGATGAGACTGGGTTCTTTTCCCCCTAGTTCCTTCATTCTGCACTGGATGCAATTTCAGGTCCCAGAAGTGAAATCAGGCAGCACATTAATCAACTCTGCTTCCCAGTTCTCTGCACTTATGTCCTTCCATAGTTTATTTTTTCTGGCTAATGTAACACAGATTTAAAAATAGGGGTACATTATCCTCCCAAAATACACAAAATTCTGGTATCAGCAGTGGAATAAGCTCATTTAGATGAAAGGAACCATTTTCTTCTGTGGAATGAAATACCTTATCTGCCTGTTTGGGTGACATTTCAAGTGTTATGCCTCCTACAGCATATAGGGCTGATGTTGCATGCAAGTCATCTGCTCAGTGTCTTTTTGGTATGCTGCTAGAAAATATGTCCCTTAACAATTCTTCAGTGTATGCCATCGCATGGATCACAAAAAGAAAAAGCTGCATTATGGAAGTAGAGGCACAGAGGGGTTTAAATGTACTCAGCTAACGTATGAAACTTAATGGCTATCTCTGCAGCTGGGAGGGAGAGAAAAAATTTTTCTGAACACCTCTAGTTTATTCTTCACAGCTGTCAGAGTGACCAGAATGCTTTATCAAACATGTTTTTGCAGTGAGATGTAGAGCCCTGTTCTAAATACTACACACAGTAGTGCAATGGAGAAAGTGTATTTGGAAAAGAAGAATCTATGCTTGTTTCATGTGTTAAAAAAATGTACACCAAGTTCATTAGTTGGTGTCATAGTTAATAGCAGATGGTAATTTTTGAATTTCTTATATATAGGAATCTTGGCATAAAATTAGATTGAAAAATTGAAAAAGTGCAATTTGTCTAATTCTTTTTATCCATAAACTAGAGAAACAGTTCCTCAGACTCAAGAGAAGTTATTTTTCTGCTGCAGTTCAGTTGTGTAAAACCCACACATCACATTAAAAAAAATTAGAAAATGGTATAGTAATGCTTTGTTTTGTTCTGGGGAAAACAATGTTGTCATGCAATTGCTTTTTTGCTGAGCTCTTTCACTTGACCCTGCTTGCTTATTATAATGTTTTAGGTGCCATAGCTTGGGGTTTACTGACCCCTGTTCGTTGCCCATTTGTTTTATAGTTACTGAGTATTGTAAGGCTTGGAAAGATAAGTGTAAAAATTATAATTTCGTCCTGCTCATTAGAAATGGATGTGGAAAAAGTGTTAGCAGTAAATGTCATCTTTCTCAGCTTTTACTATAAAAGCCTGAAGGGCTGCAGCACCTCAAGCTGGTCAGCATTAACTAATGCAGTTCTGGAGAGCGTGACTTTTTAAATGGGCCAGGCTGAGGAATGGTTGTAGGAGGGAAAACAAGGAAAACTGTGTGTTGGAGAAAAACTGTAACAGCTGCATCTGAGATATTTTTTTCCTACATGTGGTCCTTTCAGTCTCCTAAGCAGGAGTGTTGCCATATTAATTGGGAACTAAAAATAAGTAGTTTCTTTCAGGTTGCTGGTCCATGCTTCTTTAATGAAGTGCCCGATCCAGAGGAGCATCACATCTCATGCCAGCCACCACGTCCTGGTGCTCTTGGACTTTTTTGTAATGAAGGCACTTTCTCCACTTTTCCTCCTGGGCTTACACACACTGGAGTATTACCTACGGCCTGTGAATCAGGTGTCAAGCTTGGCTGTGTGCAGCTTGAAGAGACTGCTCCAAACATTCCTGCCTTGCTAAGGTCAAAACATTAGAATATTACGTACAAATTTAGACCACCACCATGAACAATACAGTGTCTACAGGAAATAAAAATTCATGTAGTAATCAGAATTCTTTTACTGAGTGAAAACTCATCCAAGACGCATGTGAAGAATCACAAAGATGTCTTAGACCTTTACAGTTGTGGCAAGAAAAGTCATGGTTGTTTGTGCCTTCTGTCTGCTGCTCAGGTAGCGAAGGAGCAGTGAAATGTGCCTTGCAAGATTATTTCAAATGCTTTTATCCAAACAGTCATGTTTGAAGAAATCAGGAAGCTCTTTTTATAAGGATTTAATTTTCAGGTGTGAATTACAGAGGGGGTGTGGCACAGTATATGAAACCTTTGTCCATATCTAACACAAGTGGTTCATGGCTCAGTTGTAGGAGTAGACTTACTGAAACCTACTAAAAAATGGCTTACTAAAAATGACTAGCACATACCATTAAAGGTCTACCCGAAGTATTTCGAGATTGAATTAACTTTAAATTTTAAACTGAATAAATGAATTAATTTTTAAATTTAATTAAAGCAATTTACTGTATATAATTTACAAGCTGAGTTTTACACTTTAATAAAAACATAAAATCATAAAAATAAATACAGCTGTAATATTTTCAAAGTTATTTTGCCCTGAACTCATTAGGCAATACAAGCATTTTTCGTATCAAAAATGTCCTGTGTATTTGTTTGTGTCTAATGGAAATTAAAGAAAGATAAAATGTAGAAAGAATACTTACTGTGTACTTCAACTGGACCATGTGCTTTAACTCTGAGTACATTACGTTATGATGGTACAAAGAAGCACAGAAGGAGGAAAAAACCTGGATACGGTATTTATATAGATTCTAAGAAGTTGCACAGTTTTTTATTTGCCTTGTTACAGAAAAAAAACCTCTGCAAATTAACTTGATGGCTGCTTGAAAAGATTAATTCGGAAACACAATACCTTAGAAGGACTAAAAGCCCTGGAATACACTTCTAAAGGCTTCCCAAACTGCAAAAAAAAATAGCTTAAATTCTGTAATTTTAAAGATAAATATTTATTTTAAAATCAGGAGATGCTAGGCTTTTAGTAGCATTTTGTTCATTGCAAAATTCAGTAGATAGTTTTGTAACTTTTCTTTGCTTGATCAGCTAAGCAGTAGTGTCCTGAACTGTCAGTTTTCTGTGGTGGAGGATCACCTACTAATTCAAATGAACAAGTTTACAGTGTTCATGAAAATAATTTGTACTTCCACCTACCCTTGGTAGGTCATCCTCCTGATATTAAAGAGATGGCTGTCTACTTTTAGCCCTTTTATTTTAGCACATCCCCAGCAACTGAAGAGATTCAGTGAAGTGCTAACTTTTCCTCCCCTTGAACAGGCATTTCCTTTGTGTTTGAAATGTCATTTTATGTAGTCAATCATACTGGACTTTTTAGATAGTAATTTTTACTGCACCCTGTAAATAGGGGTAGTAAGTGTTAATACTGGAGGTGCAGAAGACCTTAGTGGAACAACTATCAGTCGCTGTATTTTGGGTTATCCATTCGAGATATATGCCAAGTCTCTCTCTATGACAGCTGTGCCCATTGTTTGCAAGGGGAGCTGAAGAAATGTCTGTCTGACATGACTGCTCCGAATCCTTCCCTGACTTCTGTTTATAACTCTTTTTTCATCTAAGGCGGGAAATGTAATTAGTGTATAATGACAGCTACAACAGTCCCAGGAACATGAGACTGATTCCCATGATGGCTGAAAACCCCTCTATGCTGTGCATATAATCAGGCCCAGTTTTCGAGTTCTAATTAACTTTATTAATGTTTAGTGCAGGAAGTACAAAGGCAACTTAAACAAGGATATAAAAAGCACTGGAGCATTGAAACACTGGTTTCATGTAACTGACTCTTATTGAAAGACATATTTCTCAGCATTTTGTAAAGAAAAATAAAGTAATTTAGAAGAAAGATACTAGATTCTTAATACACTCTTATAATAAGGAAGCTTTAAATAATGGAGCAAAGACACTAACAGTAGCTTCCTACTCAGTAACATTGGTAGCAACTCTTTCTGATGTGCAATTAATAAATAAGATAGCAAACACGCAACACTGTACAGTGACAGTGGGATAAAAGAGCTGCAATCACATGCAAGACTCCTGTTGTGCCAGCAAGTAAGACTTTATGGGCTACTGGAAAACGAGTTTGTGAAAAAACAATTGAAAAAATCTTCTCCATTACATGTTCCTTTTATAGAAACATATTCATTTGAATGTGAAAAGATAAAATATTACACTGGTAAATAACTGTGAAGACAATTTTCCCCCACTAAAGACACAATTGCAAAACCTTGCAATCAAAGCAACTGTATATATTATTTTGATATAATAATCATAATAACCTTAAAAGCAGTGATATATTAATTACACATAAAGTATATTATTTGCATAGATTTTTTGTTTACTGCCCATGGATTATCATTTGGTAAATGCATCTATAATTCAGCAAGCTTTGGTGCTCTTTGATGAGCTCAAACTGGAATATGGCTGATACTGTATATTACTGTAATAGTAAAAGACACTAGAATGATATATTTTTGTTGCTTTAACCTCCTAAATATAGAAATTACAGTAGAAAATATAAGAATACCCTTTCTGTTATTTTCTGACCTTATTCCCAGGCATGATGATTTAACAATACTTAAAAGATAGTCCTATTTTCAGAAGCACTCAGAACAGGTGGTCAGCAGCCTGTCCACTAAAAGGATTGTGCTTTGGAGTAATTTAGTATTTATTTTCTTCTGATACTTTTCATATGCTTATTAAGTAAAAACATATAATAAAAAATTATCTTGCAGTTATGCAAAACTATAGTATTGTTTTGTATAGTCTTGCAAACAAAGTTGAGAAGTAGATCATTCATCCACAGAGAAATTAGGAACTCAGAAGTATGTAATATCAATAATAGAAAATTACTGTTTCTTTAAGGATGTAGTGTAGGCTATTGTTTTTAACTTTTATTTAATCTTTTATATGATAATTCTATAGTGCTCGCAGTCTTGCCAAGAGAGCTTCTACTTCTGGAATGGCTTCTCCCTTAGAAGGGGACCCGATACGATCTATTTTCTTCTCTTTGCTGCCTTCTCCATGACAGACTTCCTTTCTCCCAACAGCCTTGCTCAACACCTTAGAACTTGTTTCCACATCATACGTAACTTCTTTGGTGACTGGGCTTCTTGTCGAATTTAAACTGATACTGTGGTGTGAACACGGCTTCTCCAGCTGTCCTTTCTGGTTCTCTGCAGAAGACAAATCAAACAAACTTTGTTTCACTATTAAAATACTCAGTTTCAATATTCTGTAATATAAAAAGACCTCTTGATCAGACAAATTTTACATGCAGATGATGTATGTAGTCCTTCTACCTACTAGAAGGAGTAATGATTGCTAAGGAGGCAAGATAAAATATATTATCACTTCAAAAGCAGTGGACTCGGTCCCTTGGAAGTGATACAGACTTTGCATGTCTTCATTAGGTTAACATCCGTATTTCTTGGAAAATTACAGATATAGCCTGACAGGATCCTCCTTTCTTACTGTAGTCAAAGAGAAAACAGAGTACCTAGCACCTCTCAGTATCTTCCAAGGTTTTACCTGGTTAATTAAATTTCCTACATATTTTTTTTAATTGTTCAAATTTTAAAATGTATTTAAAAATCTATTTTAATTTAATTATCCATTGTAATACCTTGTCTTTCCTTTGTGAACTTTTAGGCAACTAAGTAATTTCAAGAAATTGTGTAATTCACTATTTTTTGCTAAACATCACTGGCAGTGCCTGTCACACAAAGTTGCACTCAGTTAATATCCAGGCAGGAGTTTTGCAGGTTTGGCATGTATTAAGACAGATTTCTTTTTCTGTTGTTCCTCACCCCCCTTCCAGCTCAAGTGACTGTTTTCCAAACCAGCATATGAGTGGTTCCTCTCATAGATCTCAAACTTTTTAAAAACAGGCCTACTCAATATTCATGTAACCTTGAGCAAGGCTTGAAAATGCCTTCAACACACTTGACATGACATTTAAAGTTTTTTGGTTATTCGCTGAAAGATGTTCCATCATCCCAATAGTAATGACTCTGGAGCACAGGCAGTCACTCATGACAGTGTGTTTTATGTGAGTGCTGAAAATTCCTACCGAAAACAGCTTGTACATTAAAAGGCAGCTGCTGAAGATATTTACTGCACTGTCATTCCCTGACCAGGGGCTCTTGGTGATGGATGAGGATTTTACACACTTTCTTGGACAATCTCAGCAAATTTTGTAAGTACAATCACCTTTTGGGAAGTGGAGGAAAATAAATACCTCCTTTCCATCATCTTCTAAATCAGATAAACAATTCTTAATTAAAATTTCTTAAGATAAATTTGACACTTAGATGAAAAATGTAATTTTTGTTTTACACTATGGAAAATAATTTGACCTTGAATATGCAGCAGCACAGTGTTCCTGAATCACAGGAGGACAAAGACTGGTTATGAACACATCTTTATAATTACATGTAATAAACCCGTCATATATAATTAAAATATCCCCGGTATGTGCACTCTTAAATACCCCATTCTACTTAAATGCTTATGCTTATTGATTCTGAACACATTTGCAAGCTGATAAAAGCATGCTACCTATATCAATATACAAACTACCAGCTGTACCACAGACCTTTCTGTTTACATTCAATCTAGGGGCCGCAAGAAAAATACTTGGTGTTTAAACATCAACACTTTTAAGTAAAAGAAAACATATTGCCATATAATCAGAGATGAAGCATAGCTACTGGATTTTAAAAAAGTCGAAAAGAAATTAGGAACTGAAAGTAAGCTTCTCAAATGTACCAACAACCAAATTTTAACTACTTTGCACTTCACCCCAAAATGTGAGGATGAATTAAGTGTGGTGAACTAGACTGTATAACAGATGTGGGGAACACTTATGAACTGAGGCCTCAAAGTAAAATCCAGCAGTAAAATCCCCAGTTTCTCATAGTGTACACAGGGCAGAGTAGAGGTGCCTTAGAGTGAGACTCACAACTGCAGTCTACGCAAGGAACTGCTGCAAGTTAGCTATTAATAAGTAGCAGCTCTTGGGATCTATCCCAACTCTTTTACCACTTTGAAACTCAGTAACTAATTGAGGCTTGCACGTCAGCGTGTCCCATAAATTGCTGCCTACAATCTGGAATTGTTGCATAGGGATAGGACAGAGTAAAGCTGAAGAGAGCTGTGCATTTATTTTCCTCTTAAAACAGCAATTGTGAATTTCTGGGCATAGACTAATGAGTGGAATATTCAACTTGAATGACCAGCCTTTCTTTTAGGTCTGAAGGGTTGTGCAACAATGAAAAACGGCATTAGCAGAGTGCCTTAAACAGTTTTTAGTTTATATGAGTAGTTCTTGTTTCATCTCCTTAGCAATGATGACGTCAAGATTAACTAGAAAAATCACAAAGTCTCATGCTAGTGAGTAGTAGCCTTTCCTTAATAATGAGAACACTTTGGTCTCAGCCATGCTACAAATAATACTGAGTAGCTAGAGTCAATTAACAAAAATAGTACTTGGACACACATATTTTATCTAAATCCAGTATTACCATCTTAAAGCTGTTATTTCAGCTGCTTTGTAAATCAGGTGGCATCTTTACTGTTTATGTTCTTCAATCGAGGAACTTCTTCACATAGCATTGCTACGTCTAACTGCAAGTCCAGTATTAGCAGATGTTGAAGCAGGCTTAGGAAATTGGCTGTTGTGAATTTCATTCAGAAACCCTGAACTTTGCTAGGCCTGGCTGAGAAAGCATACAAATTTACTTACAGCCTTAGATGTCACTTTAGTAAATGTGCACCTAAGTAATTAACCACTGTAACACATGAGGTATATGTGCTGCTCGTGGCATTCTTATCAGAGTGAAAGACCACTTCTCTTTAAATCAAAGTGCAAAATTAGTTAGCCACTATCAAGGTAAAAAGTCTCACTAATTCCTCAGTTTTTGATTTTAAGCCAGCAGAAATTAATTTGTGTTAAAAACAAACTCTTAAACACTCTATACTGCTTCACACACTGATTCAAAACTTGCAGGCATTGGTGATTTGGTACCACATCCATTCCAGGGCCCTGACTTGGGATTGTAACCTCACCTCCCTCAAATCTTGTGCTACAGTGGTGAAACCAAAGAAGTTAATTTTTAACCTGTCACTGTTGAGATAAGTGGTTTAAAAAGGCCAGTGCATCTTGCCTGTGAATTCAGAACTACATGGCTGCAAAGTGCTGCAGGTTAGCATGCAATATTGACCACAACTGTGGAAAACCCAAACTTCCTTAGTTCAGTACGAAAAACGCTATAAAGCATATAGTTATTTACTTACAAGAAAAGCCAGAAGTCAAAATTAACTGACAAAGTAAGTACAAGGATAAACAGCCATTAATTTACTGCTATTAGACATTAAAATCTTGAACCACCAGAGTAATGAAGTTTTGGAATTCACATATATAAATGTGAAAGCAAAAAACCATAAGCAGTCATAAGCAGGAATTTGATCTGTTTCTGAAGACAGTATTTGATATCACTGACAGCCAGGAGATGGCTTAGTGACTTGGCCACTTTACCTTTCTAGAACAAGGGAACACATAGAAAACCCACAAACCATATAGGTATTAACAGACTTTTCTTAAAATGCTTTGAACTGTTACATCATAGACGTTCATAAATTTGGTTTGTGCTTTTGACAATAAACTATATTTGAAACGAAATGTATTTACACACATGCATTGGTTCAAATACACTTCTAAAGAATTGAATATAATTAAACACACAGAAGGTGAAATGAAAACTACTCATGGAAAGGCACTTCTGCATGAATTCTTGTTAAGAAGAAAGCTTACATTTCTGGAGATGCACTATTTGTCCACCTACTGTAGCAAGGCGCACCTTCCGGCAGTAGCAAGGCAAAAAGAAATCAGACATTAAAAATCACTGGATAAAGACAGAACTTATTAATTTCCTGGAAGTAGCTGAGACAAGTTTCTACTATGTGGTCACTTTCAACAGTCGAAATTTGTCATTCACTTGTATGATAACAACCACTATGCAGATGACAAAAAAAAAAAAGCAGTACCTTTCAATTCATGATTAAGTTTTCTAAACGCTCAGGTGATAATCCATAATAGTTATGACTTTATTGCCAGTGGATGCTTCAAGGCATCGGTTTAGGCAGAGATCAAATTGTACACTACAAAAGTCTCAGTGTCCAGATTCAATGATATTGAAATATTTTCTTTCCCTTGTTCAATATTGAACTTTTGTGGGTCCTCCAGACCTATTCAAATTCAATTTTTTCAAATTCAATTAATTGCTTGAACACTGCTGTTAATCAAAAGCATTCCAAAACCATATTCACAAAACCTAGAGCCAAATAGTTACTATCATCTAGATACAAGACTTCTAACAGCAATGCTCTGGAAATTCAGTTGACACAAAATTGTGCTTAACATAGCTTTCCAGAGTTTAAATGGTGTCCACAATAGAACAACTTATAACGGTATGCTTATAACCTATTAAAGGCTACATACTTCATATTCAGAAAAAGGAAATTGTGCACTAGCATCTGAACAAAAAAAAATCAGTAGTATGAGACCTGCCTGCTGTGAACTTGGGGAAGCAAAATATGATCAGTTGGAGATTTTAAAATCCTGCATAATAGTGTTATATATTACCTTTAATAGAGAACAAAAATGATTGCAAGAGACTCACTAAAGTCAACATAGACTTTTTTAAAACAACTAATAAATATTTAAAATTAAAAAGGATGTTGAAAAGCTTTATTTCATCACACAGTTTCTCAGTAAAAGTCTTGATACTAAGGATATATTTTGGTTTTATGTAAATACTTGTAGACTGATTGAAAAATAAAGTTGCAAATGCAATAAGGAGAACTGAATTGCATGGCATTATATGCTCGTATTACAGTCATACATCTCAATGTAGGGCATGACAAAACTGTAACATAAAAAGAACAATTGCAGTTACAACCTCATTACATCTCTTACCAAGTTAACAGGGAAAAATACTCAAAACCCCAGTGGAATATTTCTGATCTCGCTGACTTGTGCTCCACATGCTACATCATATTCCTGAAGCTATGTCTATGCCAACATTTTCTAAAGCTCTCCCATACTGACATAACTGGCAGTGCAAATTATTTTTACATTTTAAGTCATGACTTGCCTGTCCTAGACAATCTCTGAAGGAATGTTCCCATGCCAAATGGCTTTGGCTTGGAGAAAGTAACAGCCCTAGCCATAACTTACCACTGGCTCCCCAGTGTGGTACCACAGTTTGTCTCTGGTTCCCGATCTCTGATGCATGGAATTCAAACTCACAGAAAAGCTACACCATGCTGATGCTGTGCTCATGTATTTTCCCAGCAAAACATCAGGGGAAAAGAACATGTATTTTTGACAGCAATGCCATGTGCTAATTCTGGATGCAGCTGTATAGTATTCCCACAAGCTGAAATGCTTGCCGCAACCCAGTCTCTGTCTAGAAGTCCTGCCCATTTCCCACAAATTACACTGACCACATCATCATGCATGTCCCAGTGCAACCTTAACAAGTGACGCTGTACTCAGACAATGGTCACATACCATGGGTGTCGTGAGGATACTGGGGTATATCCTCACATGGTCCTTTTAAATAAACAGATGCCAAACTCTTGGCTTCTTACTATCAGAAATGCCAAGACGAATTGATTCATGTTTTCCTCTCAATTTTGAAATGACAGTCTCGTTTCCTGCACTGACCCCTGCAGATGACACAGACACTGGACAAGTGTCTCGGGGCTGCAAGCCCCGAGATTTTTCAGGCACCCATTTTCCCTTAACGCCATTTTTACAGCCCACAGCTGGCCCTCTGAAATCCATTCCTAGACCTTAGCCCTGGTGTGAGAATCAGAATTTAGACATAATAGGAAAGACCGCTATAGCTATAAGGTCCATCTCTATTATGTAAGATCACTTATAAAAAAATGGGATAGCTCGTTTCTGGATAGCTTAATGGAAAATATTTTAAATACTTTTTACTGATTTCATGTTTTTTCAACAATGTCTCTGACTGACAAGGGTAGGCTTGAAGACACTGTGTGTTGCTACGACTTATTTCAGTTCGAACCTGCAGCTCCAGCCCTAACACCTAAAGGAATGTGAGCTGTACTCAAAAGACCTTTGCTCGATAAGTAATTTCTTACATCTTAGTATTTCATACTAAATGCTCACAACTCTACTAATCTTAAGCAGATAATAATTCATGAGACATGAAGAAGTGTTACTGATATTTGGAACATTTTTTTTTAAACTATGCACATTTTATTTAATAGCTGCTGCTGTTCTTGAGTGTTGCATTAAAAAGGTGTGAAACACAAGGAATAAACACTATCAGTAAGCTCAATTTAGATGAGACAGTTTTTAAAAATAGTGAATATGCACTATGTGCATTTCAAAGGCAAGAAGAGAGTATGTCAGCACTCAGTGTGACTAATACAGAGAATTTATAGAAACTAAATTTCAAAGAAAGTCAATTACAAACTGTGAGCAAACTAATTTTTGACAAGAGGAACTATGCTGGACCAGCTCCCTTTTACTTGGCCCTAAAGTAAAGCCTTTAAAAATTCTTTTAATCCCTTTCCTACCTACATCTTCTCAAAGACTACTTTAAGTTCCTGCTGATCACTCCATTCAAACTTTTACCTATCTTTTCCAAAGATACTTTGCAATTGCAATGAGTTGGAACCAATTTCTCTGTTTAAATTCATATGTTCTCACCTGTGATAAGACAATGAGTTTTTTTTACAATAAATGCAACTTTAATTTACTGGGATTTTTATTAAAGTCTTGAGTGCCTGTCAAGATGATAAGAGAACAAGACTGTGGATCAAGCTGCTGACAGAAATCACCCAAGGTCAGTGAGAGAAAAAACCTCTGAAGGTGTCTTCATAAGATGACTATTTCAGACTTCGGAGTTTGGCATCCTTCCTATTTCACTCTGAATTACAGTTGACTTCCTGTGTCTTTTCATGCATTTTTCCCCAAAAAGAAGGCACATTTGGCAGTTTCTAGGAAACTGCAAAGTGGAAATTTCCAAAAAAGAAATCTGTTTTGTGGTCATTAATGATTTTTAGAGCACATGGTTTGAAACATCCTTGAAAAACTAAATTCTAAGTATCTTCATTTCAAAATGGATAAATCATATGGCATAACTTTAGTATTAATAACTAATAAATTAATCTTATTATTTATGTCAGGCAAAGGGGGTTAAAAGGTAAATATTGATCTACATGAATACCAGCAGCATGGGGTCTTCAGGCCTCAGTGGGCAGAAACAATCCACAACCTAGGTGCCTACAGGATTTCTCTCAAGGTACCAATAGGACAAACATCAACTTCCTCTCCTCTTCAAGTCAAGAAATAACCAGGAAATGATCATAATAAAACTGGAAGTTAACATGTTTTAGTGTAGTTTAAGTTCTTGGAATGTGCTTTATTACTTGTTTTCTTTTGTTCACAAGTATATTGCAGCTTGCATTCCAAATAATCTTTAGAGTTAACAGTCAAAAATGATGACTGCCTAAGTTAGTGATCTGTGACAAGATACACAGAGGTCCATAGTCTAGAGCCACCCTCTATTCGGCTGACAATAATTAATGTAGATCCCACAAACGAAACTGCCTTTGAGCAGTAGACACGTTAGCCTCCAAACCTATCTGCAAACCAGCTACCTATAGATGAATACTGCTTTCAAGGTGCACTTTGATAAAAAACTTCAGGAATATGCATAAAGACTGCCGCCATCAAAGGAAAGCCACTAGCAGTTGCAATGGGGAATGATAAACAACATGCTGTTGAAAATAACTGAAATGGAAAAGAAACACACAATTTTGTCTCCTTTTACCAACCATAGCGGAAAAAACACAGTAGGAAGCCTCCTACCTCTGGAAAATAAAACCCCCAACAAATCCAAACAACAAAGCAAATCTTAAAAGACTGATCTTATATTTATGAGATTCTACTCACTGCAGTTCTAAATGTTGTTGTTCCTTCTGTTCAGTATTTACTATTTAGCATACACACTGAAAAAAACCCTAAACAAGCAAAACCCACAAACCCCCACAAAAACTATGCCCCATCCCTGGAAAGGTTCAAGGCCAGGCTGGATGGGGTCCTGAGCAACCTGATCTAGTGGGTGGTGTCCATGCCCATGGTGTGGGTGTTGGAACTATATGATCTTTAAGGCCCATTCCGACCCAAACCATTCTATGATTCTAAGTATCTATGTCTAGTAATTGCCTGAAAAGTTTAACACTATTATTATTTCTTATTCACTACTCTTGATATCAAATGTTTACGAGATATTCCCTAGCTATTCCAGCTGCTTTTACAAGCCCATACAATTTTTATTTCTTATTTTTATCCCAAACTTCTATTCCCAGGTTTATATCAGCAATCAGAGTACTGGTAGGTTGCATTGCCTTAAGTTTGAAAACAAATACTTTGTAATATCAGATCAAACCAACGAGAAAAACTATCTTTCTCTCATCATCTGCTGCTCTTCTCTCCTAAGGAATCAAACTACTTCTAAGCAAAAGGGAGATCTACAGAGTCCTGGAAATACTTTTGGGAGTGGCATAAAGAGGCGAGGCTAGAGCTGAAAGTAAATTAGGTGGGTGTTAGTTTTAACTCGAATAGAAACACAATCCCCTCACATTGCTGTGAGAGGCACAGGACCAATGTCCTGGGGCAGTTCTTGCCCACACAGGTCACAGTCACAGTGGGCTGTCATTCACTCTTATTCAAAAGATTGCAAGAATAGCATATGGCTCTCAGGCTCCTCTCATTTTAAACGTTTTTAAAAGAGGTCTTTGGAAGAAGAGCAACAGAGACCACTGCATGCTCTTAATGCTATGACAGGGAAGAGTGTAGTGATTTACTAACCTGGACAAGTATTTATGAGAACTCCAAATCCTAATCTGTGCTTCTTTATAGCATGGGAGCTTTTTAAGAGGAAAGAAGCAGACCTGACTGTAAAGTTTTAACTTGTGTAAACTAACATCCAAGACTGCCTTCATGAATACACTGGACAGAAATGGGACGAAGCTGAATCATCTTAGTTCATGTAACTTTCGCATTATTATTATTACGGTCCTTACTTTCTTCTGACAAAGCTCTGCAGAAAATAGTTGAAAGCGTGCTAAGCAGCAGACTGAAACTGTGGAGCAGGAAATAGTACATACTCAAGAAGATCCTCACGTAAAAGTAAATATTGGGAAATAAAGGCAGAAGAAAAGTATTTCATCTCTCCCTCACTCTACAAGATTGCATAAATTTATTCCTTTGACAATTCTTCTCTCTCTCCTTATATGATGCTCCAATTAATGCTATGTGCTTTCACTTAATAATTCCCTCTCTTTAGGATGGACTGTAAGTTGGCCTTGTTCATGTGTGGAGAGAGATGGGAAGTAAAAAAATGTTTCTACTCTGCACAAGATCCAGCCATATGTGTATTTGACACGAACAACTGTACTCTGCAAGTGTGACAAACTGCTCTGAAAAGGGATGCTGATTTCAACAGTCTCTAAAAGAGGAATTATTAATTAAAGATGGCTTTTACCGACTCCTCCCTATACCACTGAATTACCACAAGACAAATTCAAGCTACATTATCATGCACAATTAATCCAGTCATTGTGAATTCAAAATGCTGTGTTTAATATCATTAATGGTATGTACTTTTCATGCAATGAACGTATTTACTGTCCTATATTCTACCAGTTAAACTCTTAGCAGCCACTTTGGTATGTTAAAAACAACAGAAGCTAATGTAGCACTTCCTCCTTCTTTTCCTAATCAATTGCACTCAAATATTCTTTAGAAATAACCAGCTAACAAAAGTTAATCTTACCGTGTAGGAGGGGTTTTTTTAAATTTCCAAAAATCTAAAATGCAACACATCTTTGCATGTACAGAAAAAAACCTCTCTCATGCAGAAACTTGAAATGTTACATAGAATATGAAAAACTGAGAGACTGAAAACCTGAACCCTTTATACTCACTGAGAAAACAAGGCAGAAGGCAGTAAGACCTCCCAAACCACAGAAACAGAGGATTCTTAAACACAGACTTGTTTTTCCTTTGTCTGTTTTGACTTATGAAGCAGTCTTGCAAATGTGTTTAGCTCAAAAGGCGATATTAAAAACAAAGGGTTAGAGATCATCATGGTATATTAATTATGCAAAAGAACCCAAACCAAATTTAATCAGAAACAGGAGATTCCAAACAGGAAAAATTGTCTCTCTCTCGCCTTTTTTTTTTTTTTTTTTTTTTTTTTTTTTTTTTTGACAGAGACGGTTAAGAAAACATTTATGGTAATGCCAGAGCATCTGCTGATTACAGTCAAAGCTGCAGGACGCCAGCATTAAATCACTGAACCATCTTGACAGCTTCTGGGTACTTGAATTTCATTCTAATAATAAATTGCTGTGAAATTTACACAAATCAGAAAATTAGCCAGAAAATGCTTACAAAGAATATAGGTAAGAACATATAAAGCAGATACTAAACTGATTTGCATCTGAAAAAACAGAGCTAAAATAAATGTTTGGCACTCAGAGCTGCATTTAATTGGTAAATCTCTAAAAGACTAAGTGCTTTAAGAACAGAATATAATTTTATCATTCATTTCCTACAGATTTTGACCTATCACTTTCTATTGTTTAGAATTGTTAGCATGCTTGTTTGTTTAACATAAACACAGATGAGCCATTTGAACGCAGCCTGCAACATTTAAAATCAATTTTTAATTCCTGACACCTGAGGATTCCACACAGAACAATATACTTCATTGTAAAGCCTTAATTGATGCATCTATGTGCTCCAGAGGGTGATTACTTGAATAATAAGCATGAGACTTGTGATCTGGTTGCTAAGCAAATGTGAGTAAGAGAAAAAGTCCAAGAAACGATGTAACAATGAATCAAGGTGCGATGACAGGATTATTATTCTGTGAACTGTCATGTTGAAGGACTCTCAGAACATTGACCTGCACATGATCACACATCAGAAGATTGCCTGAGGGGTAATTAAAATAATAATACACAAGTTCAGTCACTCAGAAAGAGAAAAACATATGCTTAACTTATTTCTCTGTAGCATGCATGGTCAAATGCATTCTCATGTTAAATGTAAATGCTTGAAACAGTGCAAGAATTCAGAGAAAAACATATGACCACTGAAGTTTATCTGAATTAGCATAAATGCTTTTCTTTCTTCAATTACTCTGGGCATTCAACTGAATATTATTCATACTATGACACATAAAAGCATAACATCTGTGAAGGGACTTTCTGAAGGAAGTTGGAAAAAAAATGTAGTCCTTTTAAAATATGCTTAAGGTTGTAAGGGAACATGTTCAAAAAGAACTTTTCCTCCTTTCCCTGAGATTTTATTGCTGAGTATGACATCATATCGTAGAGCATCAGTCTGGGTCAGCTCTGCCAGTCATCCCCTCCCAACCTCTTGCCCACCCTGAGCCTCCTGGCTCTGTGTGTTTTGTGGGTGGACAGAGAGAAAGCCATGACACTGCAAGCACAGCTCAGCAACAGCCAAAACACTGGTCTGGTGGCATCACCAGTCGCTAAGACAAAGGACAGCAGCTTATGGGCTGCCATGGAGAACATATAACCCAACCCTGGCACGCCCAGTAAAACTGGAGATAGTGTAACAGCTCTACTTCCACTGCGTATACTAATTACCAAATTCCATCAGGAAGCTGTTCACATGACAGATTTCAGACTTGAAAGGCAAACTTTTACACAATTACAAAATTTTTTCCTCTTTAGGCTTTTGTTCAGTTGCTTACTGTATCAGTTTATATTGGCATGCATCCTACTACAAGCCTAGACTTTAGTTACAAGTCTCTACTACGTGATCACATCTAAGCAATGACAATTCTTTCTCACATGTGGATGTGCAGATGCTTCACTGCCTTTAAACCAGCCATTGTCAGTCTTGTTTTGGGGTGAGCTTTGCCAGTTGTGTGGAATCACTGGTGTTTACTACTTTGCAACTGTACTGATTATAGATACCAACTTGGTGTAGACAAAAAAATCCGCAACCCATAAAACAACTTATTTCCAGATCCAAGTTAGTCTGTGACGGAAATCACTTGACTGCTCAGAAATCTCCTCACTTTTCCCCTCCATTATTCCATATGTAACTCAAGAAACTAGAAGACAGCCAGGAGTAGTTCTGTGGATACTCTTCAAAGATCTAAGACCACTCAAAATACTCGAAAATATTTTTTTAGAACACAAGGTACACACAGAGTTTTACGTGCACATAAATTCATTCAGACCAGAATGTCTACAGGTTACTCTCAGTCATACACAGGCACAATCACCATGTGGTTCTAATAAAGTAAATTCCTTTTTTTTTCTACCACCATGTTCTAAAGAGATGATAGAAACACCTTTTAGGAAACACAATACACATGATAATTATTAAAATGATACTTCTTTCTAGAACAAATATATTGCGTAAACTCATTGCTAGCTCATCAAGTTAGTCACTCATACTAAACATGCTAGAGATATATTCTCAAATCTTTTCTAGCACCTTCATTAGTGCTCATTTCCAGAGAAATGCTACCCCTGGGTAGCTTTAAATGCTAAGGAAGAAGACAAATGCTATTGAAAAATCTCACAATGTTCAGCAGCTCACTGCGGTCTAAGGAAAATTTATTAAAATGCAAATTTCAAGCACGTTATTATTAATTTCAAAGCAACATCCTATAGAAGAAATACCATTTTCACTTTTGTGTCATAAAATAATACCACATACACCTGGTATTATTATCTAGATTCTCAATGTTAGCTAGCAGTGTGAAGAATAACAGTTCAGCTGACTCCAAAGAGATTTGTAAAAAATTTTGCAGCAAAAATAGTAGACTAGATATTTATGTATTTTTATATCAGGAACATAACTGAGGAAAACTATGGGGAAGGGAGTGCAAAGGGAGAATATCTTCTATTTCTAAGAATTCAGTTATGGTGTTTGATAATTTATCTTACATCTCTTCAAAATCTTTGCTTATTATGAGCTTACTAGCCAAACAGATTTTTTTCCAGAAATTAAGCTTAAAATCAGGACATTTTCAATAAGCTGAAGCAGATGTATAAATTTATAACTCTTTGGTTATGTAACAGAATACAGCTTAAAGCAAAAAGTTCAACTGCATTTGTGTAGATGCATTTCCTTTTTTTTTTTTAATTAACTTTTTTGTGGTAATGAATGCTTTGAAATATTCTCAGTTACATTTAAAACAAGAAGCTACAAATTTAACCAGCCATATTATAACTACAACTATGAAATAGATATAATTCATTGACTGTGGATACGTAATGCAGGTACAGAAACAAACCTGACTCTTTTCTTCAGTGTTGTATAAAATTATTTGCAACAAGAGCATGCAAAGTCCTGTGCGTCCTTGTGCCTGACCAAAGGGCCTTGATCCCATGTGAGATTAGCTGGACTGAATGAATTTGTGCTGGTTGCCTCAGGCTCCCTTCACAGTCAGTGAGGAGAAACAAGCACTTCTAAACTGCGCTTCATTTCACCCTAATGTAGATACTTTAAACAGGTAAAGAGAGCCCACACTGCTGACATCTTAAAGTACCTTCTGTATCTGGAAGCTTTAGACTTTGGACTGCAGCAAAGTCTGCATAAAAGGTTTTCCTAGCCTGGACAGAGACAAGAGATTGTTGAGCTCATATCCTGCCTATGAGAGAGGACAGGGTGCAGATTCGGTGACTTTAAGGCTTGATAGACCACTATGAGTATCTGTTTCGCCTCTTACTTAACAGGAGCTATAAAATTGCACAAAGCTTTTTCTGGCTACATGAAGAATATAATTAAAATAAATTATATTCTGGTTGTTACAGTGAACAGTTTGGATATAAGCAGGGGAACTCTGTTTAGTATGCAATATGCTGACAGGAACTGTAGGTGTGAAAGACACCGTTATTAAGTATGCTGCTCAGCCATTACCTATCACCATTTTTTCCTTTTTAAATTTCCTTCATGTTCACTAACGTTTATCTCCAGTAGACATATTTCTTATAGTTGTTTAGGCTCTTCTCTCTGACAGATTTGTGATACCCAAACTTTTGTATAGCTTTGCAAGTTTCTGACAAGATTGAAACATATTCTGGATTTAAAAATCAGCCTACAAAATAAATTTTACTTCTGCATTGGTATATGGAATCCTACCCTTCATGTGAAAATCATCACTGCTTTAAACTGAAATTGGCTTAGATTTAGTCCTGGCCATGCAAAACTTACAAAACTCTAGTTGTGTACATCTAAATTTAAGAATTTCACATCCACAGAGGACTAGGCGTTTAAGCTGTCTTTAGAGAAGATACTTTAAATGGGAAGGCAACCCTGTGATTATTAGATATTAGTTCTGTTTGTACGCATTTTTGTTAAGATAGATTAGTAGGTGAAAGAATGAAAAGTGATTTGAGTTCCATGAAAATGTTTTATGAACTCTCTCTAAAACAAAAAACCCCTCAAAAACTAAAACATCCATAACACTGCTTTTGCAGAGTACTCATGAAGTTAAAAAAAAAGGCATTAAAAAAGTATGCAGTGACAAAAACTGTAACAGCACCTACATTAATTCACATAGTCTCACTGCCATTCAAAATAAGCAGTAAACAAAATATTTTCATTGGGCCTTATCATCATATTGTATGCATGTATTACAGAATATTTGTCTCTTACTTGTACAACATATTAGATATTACGTTAAATTTGAATTATTCCATAAAACATAAAGCTAAAGAACTAGTAAAGAAAAGCATTAAGGTTTCAACCTTAAAAAAATAATAAAAGGTATTTGATTATAATAATAATAAAATGCCAACACACAAACTTATTTTTGGTATGAAGCAAAAACATGCCATTACTTGACGTTCAATCCTTTCAAAAGACTATTTTCATCTATCTTTTCATTGTTTAACAGACTTTAACATATAGTCCATCATTCGTTCAGAAAGTAACCCAAATGACCTATGCCCATCCGAATTAAAATAGAAATGCCATTTTCCTCATCAGATTATGCACAGCTCCATATTCACTGGTGCATATAGGAAGGACTGTGATACACAAAGATCCAGTTGAAAGGTATTTCAAATTTAGGAGACAACTCATTTACAGGAAAATCTATTTGTGGGTGGCTGAGGTTGTTTTGTACTGTACTAATTACACAAAATACAGAATTTCTGAGAGTAATACAAAGTGTGGAATGTTATCTATGGATCCTATGTACCCACTAGTGCCGTATTTCACTATAATGAAATCATTGTAGAGCATGGTAGTCCTGGTGCAGAATCATTATGTCTGACTCTGCAGAACAATAATGGCAAAGAGATTGCACTGTCAAGGGACTAGTCAAGGGAAAAAGGCAATCTTCAGAGCACAATTAAAAGCACATACTTTAGGTATCTATTGGCTTCTTTCGATTAGAGAGACAGCCTAGCTTAGATTAGTTTTAAATAGATAGCAAGGGCAAGCAAACCAGATCCCATTTAATTAAGTGGAATACATCTACATCTGAACATAAAGTTTATTTACCTGCTTTACATGTGTCTATACCTGTCTGAGAACCGCCAGCTTTGAACAGTAATTTCTCACCAATAGTCTTTAAAAGACCTTTTTCTGAAACAGAAGTGGTGTAACGTGGAAAGAGAAGCGGACTAAAGTAGCTAAATAAAATATATGAGAGACAGACACCTGTAAGAGCAGCACTGTGGGCAGGTGGCTGGCTACAGAGGGTGCACTGATGTGACTTCCCAGCCAGAAAGACTGGTAAATCTTGGACTGGGAGTCCTCACCTGCCTTGGGAAGACAATTCTGCTCTTCAGAGAACAGCGACTTGACTGCTTTAGAGATGATGTGACCATCAGTAGGAGGAGACCGTACTTCTTGTTGGAGTTCAGTAACAATCAAGTAGTTTCAACTGCAATTCTTTCTTGAGGATTTCATCCTAAAGCAGGTCCTAAAGAGAGGATAGCTTGCTTTCTATCCCTGGGACCTTCACCACTTCTAGGTTATACCAACTGCTTTCCTTTGTAGTTTCACTTGCTTTTAAATGGCATTTAAGTAGTCTTTAAAAAAACAGGTTAGTAAGCTAATGGTAATAAAATTACTGCAAGATACAGTTAATTTTATCTATTTATATAAAACACTGACTACATGTGAATCTGCATTAGATGAGAAAGCATCTTAGAAAGAATGGAGCACTTATGATGGATGAGAGTTTTGGAAAAACATTTTCAGCTGAACCCAAGAGCATGTAGGTAAATGAACGATAGGGAAAGGCAATATAATCAAATTTACGATGGTGTAAGTCTAGGGCACAGAACAGCACTTGAATTCTGTGCACTTATTTGACTTGGAGTCATGAAGTCCACTAAATGGGAACATTTAACAATAGGAAGTTACACTAGGATGCTGGGTCCAATTTAAGAAACCACTGATTCACCTACACTTTCTGAAAAAAGAGAAAAAAATGTTGAAAAAAAGGTAAAGAAAAATTTTTTTGAAAAATATAAATTAAGAAATCACATGACTATAAGACAAACTCTTTGATGTTCTGTATTTTTTTACAAATTACTATTTCTTTTTAAGTTTCATTAAATGTCCTTTATTATTACCAAAGCATGAGATTTTTTTTAACTGGATGAAATAATATAAATCTAGATATAGCACTGGTTAAGCATTTTATTCTCAAAAACGTTAATTAAATTTTTTTGCTGTATTTACAACATAATAATGAAATATAAAAATAACTATAACAGGGTAAAGCAGAAAATTCACTAATGTGAAATCACCATTCCTGAAACTCTTTTTGCTTAAATGTAAAATTTTGAAGGTTAAAAGCTACAAGTATACATGGGTTAGCAGAGAAATATATGATCTCCATGGAGAAAACCACTAGCTTTCTCAGCCAAAATTTAAAGACTTTTTAAATGAAGTCTTCGAGCAAAATGTTTCATTGCATAGTTGCCATAATATTTCACAAAATAACAATGAAATGCAACAACTGAGAGAAGCTAAATATTGTTGCATTTCATTCTTACAGTTTGGAGGAAATTGTATTTTTATCTTTGTACCTACTTTACTAACAGGTTTGACTCCCATGAATACGAACCATTACATTTGTCCTCATTTAAAAATTTGGTCCTCAATGTTTAATATCCTGTGTGTGATAAGTTGGAACTCAAATGCACAGTATCGTCCATCTTACTTCAGAGAAGCACTATTTTACAGTTTATTTTATAATGCCTAGCATTATGACTGGTAGATTTATCACAATGGACTGGTAGCCACAGTTTTCTAACAAAAGCAATTGAGTAGTAGACCTTATTTAAATCTATAAGGAATAGCTAAATGGACAGCAGCAATTAACAAGATATGCAGTAGAACACCTTTTAGAAACAGGTATTAGGAAATATCTAGTGACAAGTGTTAGTTAGAGACATTAGACATCTCCCAGAGAAATGAAAAAAATGCAAAACACACCCCACTCTGTGTGATGTTGTGTATGAAGAATCTTCAAGTCTTTCAAGATCAGCTTTCACCACACTGGCCATGAATCAGTTTATTGTAACTACCACTGTGCTACCTGATTATGAGGGAAAAAATAGTATTTTTCTCATTTTCACTGCATTTATTGCTTTTAAGCAGTTAAAAGAGAGACAATTTTCCAAAATAAACAAACACATGCATGGCTAATTTCTCCACACCCCAAATAATGCTGTTTAAATAACCGTTCATTTAAACAAACTTGATTTAGGGTTTTTTAATAACTTTCACTTGATTTCAGTTAAAAGAAATACCAGACACTTACTGATGGTGCATTGCTAAAATATTAAAATAGGGGCAGTTTAAAAATCCATCACTTGGTGCACTTATTGTTTCACAACAGGAGCAGTAATTTCTTGTAGAGTGACATGTTTCCTTATGCCACAGCTATTCTTCCCTTACAAAAGCTGTTACTTTGGGGGGCGGGGGAGATGACAAATTCTTGCCATCTATTACTATGCAGTCCATTACAATGGGTTCATTCATATTTATAATACAATCTGTGATGTTGATGCAATCACTTTAGACTTCACTGTTATTTCAAACAAATCCATAACTGAGAAAAAGGCAGGCTGTTGACAGGAGTTAATGTGGGTTTTACTCTGTTTACAATTGCTTTCTAATCTACTAAATGGCTGTGAAAATTGATGCACTGTTAGAAGTGCTTTTATACACTACTACAGATAAAGGGCTGTTATACTGCAGTAATCTCTGTAATGCTAAATTGAATTTTTGACAGTGCTTTTTTCGTTTTTCCAATTTGAATGTGACAAGGTAGGCTACTGCATTTACAGTAAGCTTAATTTCATCAATGCAAAGCATTTTCACACCTTTATTGAGATGCCTATTATTGCTACGAAAAAAGAAGTTATAGATAAAACTTGTAACTATGTACTTTATGTATATAGTGACTATGTAACTCACAATATGTACTTTATGGAAAATCTCTTCGTGGTCGAAGCATGAGGCAGAGTCGCTAAATTTTGTCATCAAATTTGTGATCTGTTGAAGCTTGCGAGTCAATCCTCAGCAGGTAAAACACAGCAGTACTGCTTCCAGAACTGCTCAGCTTGCCATTAAGGTAAACAGATTCTCCTTAAACATCACGAAATAAAATTTAGGATTAGGTGGTTTCCTAATCAGTAACTTTCCAGTGGGATTTTAGGGAGACATGCAAAGATAGTTGTTTAGTTACATGACCAATGAAATCACAGTCATAAAGAAGTCCAAAGAATGTATAATTCAGTTTACCAGCCTAAAAATGAAGCCAGAAAAAAAATAATAAAACCTTTTAAGCCTCAGATTTCCCTGATAAAGAGGGTGCAAAAATACCAAGGCTGTTGCTGACATGAAGCACAAGTACTGAAGAGTTATGTACTGTAGAATAGGTGCCCTAAACATTACTGACACTTATCTGAAATGTCTGGTGCCTCACTAAAACCTCAATCTAAGGAATGCAAGACAAATGCATTTTTATGTTCATCAAAGAGCTTCTAATTTTTTATATGGATGTGAAAATATTACTAAAAGTTAATGATCAGAACTTCTGCATGGCTCCTGATGGAAAAAAGTCCTTTATATTCAAGACATTTGCTTATGCAGTAACTTTAAAATTTGCTTATGTGTTTTAATTCACAAAATTTAATAAAGAGATATAGCTCTCTCAGATAATAAAAAAGCTTAGGTTGGCGAAGACCTCTGTTGAGGTCATCTGGTTCAAACCCAGCTTCAAAGTAAGATACAGTTATTAAGTTGGATCATAAAATTTTTCAAAGGATAGACTGTTAAAGATTCAAACTTCATAATTTAACCTTGGTGACGTTTAATCACATCAGCTGAATTAAGTAGTCAAAGATAACACAATAAATGCCCATCCATTTCATGTAGGACAGTATGATTAGTCTATGCAGAGCAGTAAGTAAAGTTCACCTAAAGAGCCTACCAGCTAATGAACACAAATGTATATTAACCAAGCTTCATGAACAATAAAGCTCACAGAGCAAAATCTTTGGGGTTTTTTTTTCCCTATATGACTTATTTATTTTTTTGAATGTGCAGTTTTTCTATTAAAATTTTCAAAAGAAAAAAAGGCTTAGGAATTAAATTCTGGAATTCTTACTGACTCAATTGAAGAAAACCTATTAAATTTAGGTGCTACTATATAAATTGAATAGATTCTGCAACATAAATGGAAGCTTGGGATGTAAAGACAATAATTTTAGAATATGACAATCATAAGAAGTTACTTCTGGAGTTGCTTGAAAATGTACTAGGTATGGTCATCACTTATAAGCAATCTCATTGTTTAGAAGACCCTAAATTTATAATTTGTAGACTGATTGTTTAGAAGAACCATGTTGATTGCAGGTCCAAATGTTATTTACTCCCCTACCAATTTAAGTAAAAAATTATACAAAGGGTTTCTATAGAAAAGTGATTATTTTGCTTGACTAGGCCTAAGAAAAAGGAAAATCCGCTGCATACCTGTAATTTTCTAAGATTATTTTCTTAATAGCTAACGCAACCTCTAAGGAACAAAAATGTTTCTTCAGATAATTAGTGGTCATCTTCTAAATGCTGCTAAGAATCATTTCATCCCAACTTGCAGTTATTTCTGAAACATGACCAAAGAAGTAACCTAATTTAGCACCCCAGCTTAATTCAAATACTGTCACTCTTCACAGAAGTTGCTCATGTTCCAGTCTACAATTTCAGTTCTGGTCTGTAACACTGCTTTGTATAATGCTGATTTCAAATTTTCAAACATCCAAAACTTTACTTTAAAACTATACTAGAACAAAAACCCCACAACTTATTATAAAAGCTAGTTTTATATTTTGGAAGATTTACAGAAAATCAGTAAACGTATCAAACACAAAGAGAGGGCTGGAGCGTCTCTTCTATAAAGACAGGCTGAGAGAGCTGGGGTTGTTCAGTCTGGAGAAGAGAAGGATTAGGGGAGACCTTAAAGCAGTGTTCCAGTACCTAAAGTGGGCTTACAAAAATGAGAGGGACTTTTTATGCAAGCAGACAGTGACAGGACATGGGGCAATGGCTTTAAACCGAAAGACAGCAGGTTTAGATTAGATGTTAGGAAGAAATTCTTTACTCAGAGGGTGGTAAAGCATGAACAGGTTGTCCAGAGAGATTGTGCATGTACATCCCTGAAGTGTTCACAGTCAGGTTGGATGCGGACCTGACCAATGTCATTTAGTGAGAGGCATCCTTGCCCATGGCAGGGGGGTTGGAACTCTATGATCTTTAAGGTCCCTTCAAACCCAAACCATTCTATGATTCTATGATTAGCTGTTCATTTAATGCTTCACAACTTTTGGCATGATTCTGGAAGTCTGGATTTCTTATTTAAGTACAAAAGTGAGAACTTAATAGAAAACAATGTTTCTGTGAAAGCATAAGCACCTCTGTTCTTCAGAGGCTGATGTGCATGTGACAGACCATAAATCTGTAGAACCAGACTTACAGAAACTCTACCTTACCATGCACTAGCAGGGAACTTCTTACTGGTAAACTGTCTCAACTGTAAGGTAATTGCACATTGTGGAAATTAAAGTTACTTTGACTAACTTTAGGTTATACATAAAGTTTGTATCCTTTGTGTTATACATAAGATTCATCTGGAGCAGAATTTGAACATATTTAACAAAAACAGCATTGACAATTAGAGAGACGTTTGACACATATTTCATAAATATACATGCTTGTATATCACAGAAATAGAACAAGATTATAAATAACTGTAGTTGCCAAAGAGTTTTGAATTTTCAGTTAACCTCTCAACAAGAAAGGGGTCTTTTCTTGAACACCATCATGTAAGTGTAAGATCCTGCTTTGTCTGGAGAAGAGATGGAAATATGGCAGTCAAGTCATTTGATGCTTTTTTTTATTCCTTCTCCTGTACCAGCAAACTATAGTTTTACTGCCTAAATGTTTCACTTTTTAATAAAGTACATTTCCTGAAATGCTATTCAATGAAAACATACAGGAAATTATTATTTATGGGAAAATACAATTAAAACCACAGTAAGATCCCAGTACGTAATATTGCTAATGTTTAAAGGCACATACTTTTGCCAATAGCGTTCAGTAAAATTACTTTGTATAAAATGCTATCTCAAATATATATATAGCAAGGTGCTTTGTAAGTACTCATATCTCTC
Organism: Rhagologus leucostigma; assembly: GCA_013397725.1. Taxonomy (NCBI): domain Eukaryota; kingdom Metazoa; phylum Chordata; class Aves; order Passeriformes; genus Rhagologus; species Rhagologus leucostigma. The sequence goes on along the minus strand of VZTD01001325.1, from coordinate 882,906 downwards.
TAAATTTTGGGTTCACACTATTTCAAACATAAAGTATCAGATGAAGCCTGTCTTAAAAACTATAAAGCTTATCATTTAGCACCTGTGACAATTGCCTTCTTCCCTATATATCTTGCTTGTATAAAGGAGAAATAGAAATTAAATACAGCTTTTATAATTTTTATTTCTAATAATGGTGTCTTAAAGACAGCAAATGGAAAGAAAAATCAATCAGAAATGTCAGCACTGTCTTTTGAGAGATACATTGTTAATATTACAGAAGCCGTAGTTTAGAAGCATACAATTTAAATCCAGATTGCCTGATTTACATTAGTGACTCCCTGATCTAGTTCAGTTGAACACTGAATTTAAACAGAGGTGCTTGAAGTCAGTAGGGACTTATGTATGTGCTTAAATGCTGTGCTGAATCAACGTCCCATTGCAACAAATCACAAGTACAGTATGTTTAACAAGCGTAACATGGCAAGCATATTTATCTATTCATAACAAAGCCAAAAACGACACCTTCTCTTTGCGTTTTTGCGAGTTAGCAGGAATCAGCAGGCAGGGATAACCTTACTCCTCCTTATCTACTTTACCTTAGAAATAATTATTTAGCATAACAAACCAAGAGCACAGTATATGTTTTGAAGTTGAAAGGAAAAGGTCCAAACTGGCATGCTTTAGCTGTTTGTTAACTGCTTTTCTCCTAATGAATTGCCCTGTTGCTCTGCATCACTCTGATTGCAGTGTAACAGCTTTCATTAGTCATTATAAATACAGCTTTGTGCCACATTATTTACATTCTTATAGTAAATAGCTAGAACTTCACACTGTAATAATTCAGACTGTTTCTGCACTTGCTGAAAAATAATCTGGTAATGCCTAATATATGACTTTATCTTAAAAAACCTGAAACCCAAATCTGAAAGTTTTTGGGTTTGTAGGTTTTTTGATACGATTTTACCACCAGTATAATTCCACTATGGCCAAAATTCTTGCCAATAACAAGGCTAAGGGAATCAGAATTTCACTGTAATTAGACTGTGCAAACTGGGCTTCTCTTCTGTTAGAACTGCCACAAGAGGAAACTGATATTCAAAGCTTAAAATATGATTATTGCTTGAAAATGAACTAGCACTGTAAATATGCATAAAAATGAGCTTAAGAAAAATCTGAATCACAAATATGAACAATAATAAATATTAATCAGTAACAGGATTGTTTTCGTAATACACAACTACTTTCTATATATTTTCGGTAACATTTCATTAAAAAGCTTCATTTTCTTCTTTAACACTTCAGCATGTAAAAAAAAGAGGACAACAACTGTTAACTGAAATACTGTTAGGTGGTAGAGATTCTTTCTAAAACAGTTTTCTATTAAACACATTATTTTACCCAGGTCAATCTAAAGTCAATGAATTTCAGACATAACTGACCTATGAATTCTAGTGAGTGATTTAGGTACAAAAGTCAGTGTGTTTATCAACCAAAAGTGAAAAATTTTATGGTTTTTTAATGTACTATTTTTGTAAACCAAACTGTTTTCCTTGAAGTTGAAGAAATACAAGCAACAAACCAGATATCTACACTGAACAACAACTATTACAGAGAATATTTTTCATAACTAATATTCTTGAAACCCCCAATTTTGGTACTACTAAAAAATTAATGCCTGACTCTACCAAATATATAATTAAATACATATAAAAATGTCTATAGACATTTTATACACATGCAGATATTATGCATGCATATACATTACATTCAGATTTCCTGACTCAACAGGCTTTAGCATAACTATTAACGCAAATGAAAGTTCTGTTAATAATCTACACCAATACTTTGAAACAGTGACTTTGCAAAATCCCAGACGTCAGTCTAAACTCAGTTACAAAAAGGCATTTCACCTTTTAACTAATTTATTCTAAGAAAAAAAGATTTATCAAGTGCATTACAAGGATTAAAAAATAATATTTACATATTATAATGGGAAAAAGTACAAAGACATGAAAAAATGTCTATAAATGAGGCAGAGTCAACAAAAAGGAAAATAAAAGATAAAAGTTCTTTGAAAGAGGAAGAATGGTCTTTTTTAAATTCATTTTTAACCTTCCTAAAATAAGAAAGCAAACTTCTTTTGTTCAAATATAAAAATCTTTTCAATGAACAGACAAACATTTTTTATTGTATTTAGCATATTCCTCTCTGTCCCGTTAAGCTTATATTAATCTTCTCAAATTCAGGTTGTATATTCAGTATCTCTTGACCCATGCTGCTGCTGAAAAAAAACCTTGTACAGGGTTTTCCCAGCTGTTAGCTTTCAGCAAGTAGAAAGCAATTCTAATTTGATGGATGTGATATTAGGTCTATTTAGTTTGTCATCTGGCTGCTTTTCTTCCCAATTACATGTTGGCATCACAATCCTTGAAGAGGATTCTTTTGCCTTGAAATGCATTGTGAACCATACATCACAAATGTGGCATCTACAATACATCTGTGTAATCTCTTTGGCAACATAACCACTTAATTCCATGGCAGAAGTTGTTCTCAGAATTGCTTTTATATTCTTTTAAATATCTGAAATATTCATCTGACAAAGTTATAGATACAATCTACAGACTTTCTCTTGAATACTAGTATCATCTTCCACCCAGTGAAGATGAAAACCACTGTTTCACAGTGTCATTGCTGGTCAGCATTAGGGTTTGGATTAGGGTGAGGATGTTTAACTGCTCATTTATCAAACCCTCATAAGGTAACTTCAATGAAGAATATTGCATCTTCATCTCTAATGAAAATATTGTGTAGTTATTGCATAATAGAACTTTGTACTAACAGTGAGATCAATTGGGCACCACTATACTCTCTAACATTAGAGAATTACATACAGCTCAGGAGAAAGCCCTAGCAAACAATCTCCTACTGTCAATGTATTGCACATGTTCTAGAATACAAAGGACCATAACTATAGAAAGGTAGAAAAACCATATGGATAGGGAAATTCTTCACTACCTTCAAGAAATAAGTTAAATTTTATATGATGAAGATAGTCTTATAATATGTCAAAATCAAGGAGAGCTTAGTGTCTTTTGGCATTCACACAAATCATTAACTAAAATGGCCTCAGACTCAAATCATATGAAATGTTCTGCATTTCCCAAATGCCACCAAAAATGCAACTTTTTGCCACTTTTGCCGTTTGATATATTAAAAAAAATCTTTTAAGTGTACTATCTACCTCCAATTCTGGTCTAGCTGAAGGCCAAACAGACTGGTATGAACAGCTACCTACCTTAGCCACTTGACATGGGAAATGAGAAAATTTATCAAGCAGAAATCCTACCAGAAAATGGATTTTGAAATATTCCAAAAATCTGAACTGGTTTCAGATAACCTATCTATTCTATTTTCTTAGCTGAAACTAAGAAATTAAATAAAAGCTGGTTTTCTCCAGAAGAACATATTTTTCTTTTGAAAAAAGATTTTCAAGTCATTGGATATAGGACTTGGCTCAGTTTTAAAGAGGGAAGTTATTACTTACTGCTGTTTAGTAATACAAATAGGTTGGAACATCAACATTCCAATTTAGATTAATGCTAGAAATAGTTTATATCCTCGAAAGAAATGCTTTAAAATAGGAGAAATAAATACAGGTTTTATTAGCTTTATTGTAAACACTACCCATATTATTTTTTGCACAGAAGAGAGTTCCCACAGCAAGAAATACTAGGAGAGAGTGGACTCAAAAATATTGGCATGTTTTAACAATGCAATATAAAAGTAATGAAATCCCATTATCTCAACTCAGGGAAAGTACAGAAAAAGTAGTAAGAAATCAACTTGATTAATTCACAAAGACTTCTATGACTGGAAATTCAGAAAGAAAAGCAGAAACCACAGTCTTTGGAGAGAATTAGTAAGGATGAATATATACAAATAATAATGCAATTGCTTAAGGACAGAATAATAACATCAGTACTCAGAATGAGATACAACTAGCAAAGAAAGGAAAAAAAAACCCACTCTATACGTATACCGATAAGGAGATGACCAAATAAAGACTTGGTTTCTTACTTAAAAGGGACGAAAAGCTTTGAGTGGATGAGAGCACCAAAGCCAAATTGTTTAATGACTTCTTTTACTTCAGTCTTCACGGAATTTGCATTTTGAATATAATTAATGCATGTGACAGAGCACTAATGCACAGCTGACTCTGATTTTTTTGTAAGAAATTCCCCCAAAACCCCAATTCAGATAATATCAGACCCTGGGCATTAGTTAAAGTAACCTCAAAGCAAATTGAAGCTACACTTGATAAATTTTTTACAGGAGATTTGATTTAAGAAAACTGAAAGACTGTGCAAGTCATGATTCTAATAATAACAACAGAGAGAAGTGTCAGAGAATTGCTCAACACAAGTCAAAACATCAGGCTGTTTCTAGGAGGTATGAACAGGAACAACATCTTTTAAAAAACATGAATCATGCCTTAGTTCTCCTGTTCATCAGCTTCAGCTTTTTGTCCAGTTTTAGACACTGAACTACAAGAAAGAAGTTGACTTTTTCCTTTTAGATATCAAGAGATTAATAAAAATCATGGATATCTGAAAATCCTAATCTACAAGAACAGACAGAAAAAAGTATCAAGCTGTTATGTCTGCAGACAACGAAATACCAACGAAAACGTGGGATTCAAAAGTCCACAGAAGCCTCTTATTGCCAAGATCAGTGCTGTCTGTCTTCCTCTGCAGTAGGATACTCCATTCAGTAAATCTTTTTCTGAATATATATAAAGAAGCAAAAATGAAACAAATATGCAAAAAAGAAAAAAAGATGCTGTTCCTTTTGTCCAGTGTGGATGTGTTTGTCTAATTTTTTCATAGAAAACTCCATTAAGAATGACATCTGTATCCTTGAACTCACAATGTGAAAGGAAAATAGATTAAATAAACTCTTAACTATCCATTAAGTTTTATGATTCTTAAATGCAGTAAAAGGAAGGAGAGCTATCTGCCACGTGAAAAATGATTCTATTATTTCTCCTGAGCAATATAACCATATTTTGTTTTACTCAAAATCAAGGAAAAAAAACAAGGAGTACAGCAAGAGCACTAAGAAGGTATACAAGGATTTGCTGAAAAAAACCCTGCAGCTCATCTGTCACACAGAACACGACACTTCATGTAATTCTTGTTAAAGTATCAATGAGAAGACGTGCTAGACCATGTGCTGACAGTTAAATTACATTTGTGAACCAGCTTTTTAAAGTAAACATACTTCTGGCAATCATTAACAGAAATTTCACAGTGGTAATAGACGTAAGAGATACAACTCCAAATTTAATTATTTATATCTCTAAAATAATCAAATAACTCTTAGTTAAAAGTAATTTTTCTGGGAAGTTGATCAGATATAAAACAAGGACGTAAGAACAGACTTGGACTGCAGTGTCCCAGTGAAAACGTGATCAAGCTCTCCTTAAGCCTTACAGTCAACGCAGTCTATAATTTCAATTGTAGAACAGGCAGACACAGGGATATTCTAGGTTTTTATAAATACTACAAATCAACTTGAGTTACATATGAAAAAAATATACTGATTTCATTTGGAAATGGTTGCTATAGTCACATTAGAAGTCTGAATGAGTTTCAAAAACAAGGAAACTAATTAAAATAATGAGAATTTCTATCACGACAAGCTTAAAATGTATTTATATGCAAAAATGAAGTACAAAATGTACTACTGTGCACGTCATGCCTATCAGAAGTGATAACACTTCTCCCTTTTATCCCTGCAGTTTTCTTCCTGGCTCCTGAATTTCCTTCTAAGCACTATATTTAACCACTTGTTTCATTAGTTAAACACCCAGGCATTTAAATCTACAGACCAGACCATGTATTCACTTCCATTCCAAACTACAATACTTCAATGTATAGTTTCTCAAACAGTTGTTTTTTTACATGTCTATGACTGATCCATAGTTTAGGATTAGCCATGCTAAAGTAAAATTACCAGCCTCAATCAAAAATGACAGGTTATTTTCTTAACTCCTCAGAATTTCCAACAGGATTATTTGGAATAATTATTATCCCTTTCTGGTAGGTTTTCCCTCAGCTTTTCCCCCCTGAATTAAGACTCTTAACTGTAAATTCTCTGTAGATCAGGTGCCTGAGCAGTAGCTCACTAAGAAACAGCCCTTCCCTCTCTTTTACTATCCATACAGTACATTCAGACCCTTTTCCAGCAACACACAAATACACATTATATTATCTCATAGCAGTGTTAGGTACCACAACTTACAATACTCTTCTCAAGCTGTTTCTTTTCATTTAGAATATCTCTTCACACACAGATATGCTTTACATTAATGCACTGAAACCAACGCAGAAGCCGATATGGAATTGCACAGTCAAATATGTGAAGCATTAACTCACAGGCATCTCAAATTACAGATAATTTGGCATGGCAAGGGCAGATTTTAAGATATAGATATATTTATAATGCAGTAATGTATGTTTTAAGTGTGTGCACATACACACGCACAGAGCTGGATGAGAGAAGTCCACTGGCCTGGTGAAATGTCTTAATGCAAAACTCACGTGATAGGTGATCACTGTGTTGGAATTTTTAGGCTTGCAAACTTTCAGAACACAGAATCTTAAATAACAGTATAAGAATGGAGAGTCATTGTTTATATTCTCCTGTTCTTTCACAAAAAAGGAAAAAAAATGGTGAAGACGACAACTGGAAGATTTTAGGAAGATAAAGAATGATGGAGATTGTTTCATACCTCAGTAGGATTTAGCTAGCCATCAGTATCTGATTAAATGTTTTCAAGTGCTTTAGAAAAAGGACACAGCCAACTTAAAAATCACATTTGCCCAACTGCAATTCAAAGAAATAAAATAAAGGAATAATTCTCCTCTATAAGGGAACATTCTGCATTATTTACCTCGCTTAACTTACCCATTTCCTCTTTTGCATTGGACTTTCGCAAAGCAATAATGGACAGAAAACCATGAAAAATATAATAATAAAGCCAAAAAAAGTAGAAATGGCATATATAATTAAGTATAAATGCATGCAATTAAAATTTCAAGTTAAAATGTATTCCCTGAAAACTCCAAATATAAAGTATTAGCTATAAATATATAATCTACTTCAGTATAGTCTCGCCTTATCCTTCAAGTTAGGAAAAGGGGGAGTAAAATTAAAAAAATAAAGAACGGCTAACAATAACAATCTTTTATAAGAAAGAAATAAAATTTAAACTAAAGATTCATGGACAACATTGCAGAGGCAAACACTGAAAGCTTTCTTTGCTCCCCTCCCCAGCAAAACATCAGATAAGATTTGAACACCCTGAAGTGATTCCATTTATCTTTACTGATTTCTAGGTAACAGGAATATATAGAAAATATCTGTAAAGTTTGTTTGTTCACAGTTCACTGTATGGGTGCAGTAACAGCCATTTTGTGAAAAGATCACAGCAGCAGGGGGAAAGGTTGGATGTTTACTATCCCCTGACGAATGCAGGGAAGCTGAATTTGATGTTTCTGGAGATGGGGCAATTTGCTTCTTGCTCGAGGAAGTAATCATGCTCAGCTTCAGCCAAGTTTCTTAATGTAGAATAGAAGGGGATGAAGTAGATGAACTTTTTTCAGAGGACACTGAGGGCAGGATATAAATAGGTTCTGAAGATTTTCAGGTCATCCAACTCACCCACCAGTTTTGATTTTTCACTACATACATAATTATTTTATTCTTTTTATATTCTTCTACAATGGGAAGATAAATAGGGAGCCTTTGGTGTCTTTTGGTACACTTCCTTCAAAGCTCTGTCTGAATCGCAGTCCCATCATTATATTCGAGCTGAAAAACATGCAAGTTCCTAAGGGCTTTTGACATACCAGCTTCAGAGGCAAGAAACACCTTGGGAAATCTCAGAGGTGATTTGGTCTCATGCTATATCAAGTCAAAGAACAGTCTGATGAGATACCATGTAAATGTTAATGAAATGCTTTCTGAAATGTTAATAGTCTAATCCAGGTGACCAGAAGGAGAATTTCTGAATTAGTACACTTAAGAAAAATCAGCAGCTATATATTTAGCTTCATAACAAGTTGCCCAAGTAGTGAAATTATACTTAGGGAAACAAGCTACTCATTTTATCCATCTGTAACTAAGCTCAAATATAGTTTACAGGGTATGTAAATTTTACCTTTTAATGGTTTCATATCTATTTAATACAAATAATGGTTTTAGAAAAGATTATTATTATGTGACTAAAGAGAGGGCTCACCATATCCAAGGGAAGATAAGAAATTTCCAGAATTTTTACCCTTAATATTAGAGGCTAGAGTATTGATGTTACATTCTAGTGAATTGCTTCAAATTTTGTTAAGAGGACACAGGAGTCTAAAGCAGCACACAGAAAATAAAAATTGCAGATTACTGGTGGAGAGAAATACAAGTTTAATAACTGAAATGATTATTTCAGATATTTTTTTAGAGGAAGGCAAGAGGTAAAGGTTAGAAACCAATAGTGTAATGAGCATACCAAGAGTGCAGAGCAGCCACTTTTAACTCTGAGTCTCAGTTAGAGCCCTCAGTGCAGTGCCAGCTCCATAATGAGCAAGCAGTCCACTCAACTGGGGAACTTAGTGTATTAAACAAGTCACGAGATACAGAAATGCACTGCTTGTGGAAACAAGCATAGAGATCAGCATTAATGATGAAGTGAGGCAGATAAATAGTGAGACAAGGATGCAGAGGCACCACTAGTTGAGATACATCATTAAGCACAATCACCTTTGACACAAGCAGTTTTGATATTTCAGTACTCCACTTATGTCAAAACCCATGAACTTCAGCATGCTGGAATGGTGTCTTAAAGGCTGCAGCTAATTAACCCAGATCATCTTCTGCAAGTTTCAGACCTGTTTCTTGTGGAACAGATCTTTCAGGTTATTTTACAGCTTAAATTGACTGGATTTACAGTGTTACTCTTTAATATAAATATGGCACAAAAGTAGAGCAATAAAATGCATAATTTTCTATCAGATAGTTGTGTAGGGTTTTCAGTCAGTATTTCTACATTTAATGCAGTTGCTCAGTAATCTGCAAGAGTGTATTACACCTGTGTTCTGATGCCTTGTGATGAGCGTGTCTAGGTAAAACTTAAGATGATAAACATACTGTAAAAATAATTTAGATCCAAGTTCTTCAGAAAATTTCTTCTCACAGGGTTTTTGGGTATCTGTCCCCAGAGTAGCATTTAGGAGTTGGAACAGGGACTCATTACAACTTTTTCCACTTGAAGAAACTCAAGGTCTTCAAGATTATTCCCATAATACTACCTTTACCTACATCTTTAATCCTAGTTGTTTCAATTTTCTTAATCTCTTCAGGTTCCCTGTAGCATTCGATACTCCTTTTGTATTGTCTTTAAATCCTACCTTTAAGTGTTTTATCAAAACACCCATGTAGTTGAAGTAGCTTTCCATGTCTTATCCACCTGACACTCTCTTTAAACTGGAATCTTTTTAGAAACAAGATGAAATATGATCTCTCTTTACATCCATCAGTTGCCTTTTCTTTCTTCATCGCATCTATAATATTACTCTGCAATTAATATCCATCAGCATAAACTAAATAAACATTTTTTGCTTTTCTTTGACACGGAGATGTTAATAAAATTGAAAAAAATTAGGAAAGCTATATATATTTAAAAGATCTAGCTATATTTGACATTTGGAGTGTAAAAATGTTACAATTTTTTTTCTGTAATGTAAACACAACCGATGAACATCTCTTTTTGAGAGAAGATTTTATCTAAAGATAAGCCTTTTAAGCAAACAGGAGTTAACTGGGAAAATACAAATTAGTGTGGAGAAAGTCACAGTTAAAATATAGGATATAAGACTTAAGAGATTCCAGTTCCTTTATTATATTCAATGATGATGCTAATATACTTTCACTTGCTGATTAATAAATGAAATTTTAAAACGTCTCAATGTAAATGGGACCAACTACCCATCCTACTAGAATGCTATTTTCAAAACTGTACTTGTTACTAATCTCCATTTGCTCTTGTGTTTATGCTGTTAACATTTCTTCTCCAACATATATAACATACTGTATATATTATAATTGTATATATTTACATGGGATGTAATACAGATCTGTGTGTATTTTACAATCACACACATCTATGCACACATACACTTTCTTCTTGCCTTCCTTTTGTTAGACTAAACAAGCCGAACTGCTTCAATCACTTAATTTTAAATAGTCTATTTGTCTGTATTAACCTAGCAGCCCTGCTCTACATTAACTCTAGTTGAATTAATTATTTTTTAACACTGGTGGAGGGCATCAATATCTCACTTTTTATTTCCAAAAATACTTTCTTTGATCCAGACAGAGAATTACTGACTTTTTGTACAGATGCACAGCAGTGGAATTACAAACAAGCCTGATCTTTACACTTACTTAACTGTCCAAGTCCTTCCTAGCTCATGAATCCTCTGTTTATATATGATGCTTTCTTATCTCTTAAGTTGTCACATACATAAAAGTAAGTATCATTACATGGTTTTGTTTGGGAATAAAGTTTGTATCTCATTGGTATAATTAATGCTTAAAATAAGGAAGAGGCAGAATGTATCCATGACTTCATATTTCTTAAGATAATTCTCTGCTGTGTGTTTTCTAATTCTATAACCCTTACCCTTGTAGGAAACGGTAAAGAATACAATCTGTGTTTGCTAATTAACTCAGCTGGAACCAAACTTGAAACTGTTCAGGAATCAAAAATTCACAGAGAAATAAGTAAGGTTTTCTGGACATTATATATTAATTTGGAGTTACCTCAGAATTAAGTCCCCAAAGCTTTATTCAATAGTCCTATTAGGTCTTCAGTAGCCACCAATATTTTATTTCTTTAAAGCACAAATCCCAAGCTATTACAGAGGATCAAAGTGTCATAGTGATACTCTACAATCACACTAGGCATAACTGGGACGGATACTATATCAGGGGAAAAGTTTCATCAAAAGACCAAACTGAATGAAATCATGTAAGCTGTTCTTCAAGGCAAAGAAGAGAGAAAAAAGAAGTCTCTTTACCCATGCAAATCTTTTTAGGTCATAAAACATCTATTAAATTAATGTCACAATATAAAATAAGCCCACTTCCAGACTAATCTCAAAATTGGATGCTATCAATAAATTGTCTCTCAGTCTGAAAAATCTGATTTATAAAATGTTTCAACAAATATACACCTTTAAATCATACAACTTGGCCTCTGAGGAGTCATGTCACTTCTTTTTCATGTCAATTCTCTGCACTGCTGCATTGCCATGATCTGCGGTGGCCACTGGAGCTCAAGTCAGACGGAGCTATCAAATCAATTATAGCAGCCTGCCACTGTCTTACACAGACAACAAATGACTGATAACAAAACCTGCCTACTTTCAGTTCTCATCTGACAGCAACAAAACAGTCCCTGCCTGCTTTTACTGGCATTTGTCATAAATCAATACCAATTTCATCACTCAGAAAGGTGCTGTCAACTCTACTCAGTCCATCTGGTTTCACTATACTGTTATAATTTTTAACGCATAAACTATTCAGGAAGGTTAATGTATAAAACAGGTTTTGTTTAGAATCTCCTATACACTGGCACCAGAGCAACACTTAGAAAATATAAAGCATCAATCATTTTTAAAGATGGGAGGAGGAACCAAGAGAATCATGCTCACTGTAATCTTAACAAAGCTAAGCTTTGCTGGGAATTTTCTCTTTATTAGGTAATACTATCATCTGATCCAAAAAGAAATTGCTCTTTTGACCTGTTATTATGGCCTTACAGTAATTACATCTGAAAGTTGAACAGTGAATCATTTAAATGAAACTGAGACTTTCCAAGCATGAGATGATAGATAAACTCTGTATTTTTCCTACCATGCTCAGGTAGGATGTTAATACTATAAAAGAAGATCTTCAATGTTCTACAAAGATGAAAAAGAATAATTATAATATTTTAAAATGATTATAATATTTTAAAACATCCTCAGTAGTTACAAATATAAGTTTGTATTATATTACAGAATTCACAGGTATACTAATGTCCTAGGTTGCAATATAGATGTTTTTAAGTATTCTATTACCACCAGCTGTGGGCCGTTAGCTGTTATCACCTGCTAATGGCCCACCCCGGATGACAGACAATGGGCCATCAAGGACCCACCACATGACTNTACTAAGTAGCAAAATGAACTGTGTGGCAATAGAGATGCTACATATCTTAACAGATGGATCTGCTTCACATCAAAGTTTCCAAGGCTGATCTGAACAGAACTGAATCACTAAATAAACTGCAATCTTCCTTTGCTTAAAGCAGTTGGTAAATGGTTTGGCTCCATGGTGTGTGTGAAGCTCTAAACTGTGGTATGTATCAGGTTACAGTGTATGCTTAAGAAATAAAGGTCTGTCACACTCGGTTTTCCAGCAAACCACTGTTCACATGTTTCTGGAAGGTAATGCTGTTTTAATGGTTTATATCTGTATTTTGGGATGAAAGCCATGTTGTATTTCCACTTCGGATAACAGTATACTTCTATAGTGGAACTTTACAGCAATGTTATTATTTGAATTGGTAACACTTTCATTGACTAAAATAAATCCTCATTTAGATAACTTAGAAAATTTATTTCTGATCCAAAGTATTAATATTAGGTAGTTAAATCAGAGAAAATAGTTACATTAGCACCTAAGTCTTATAGAGCAGAACACTAAAATATGTAATTTCCTTGGGGAGAATATTAATTGATCAACATACAATTCCACTTTTCCTCCTTACACTATCACAAGACATTCCCAGGATTCCCTGTGCTAAAGTGTAAAGAATTCGTGAAAGAACACAACAAAAAAACTCAGACTGATTCCTGGCAGTTTTTGGGACATCCAGTTTTACTAAAAAAAAAAAGCAAACCAACAACACCCACACCAACCAAAGCCAGGAAATCAGCTCGTTAAAACTCCGTTTCTGATGTTCCTCTGAGTGCTGCCACTTTTTTTTTTTTTTTCAGTTTAACTGAGTATCTTTTAGGATCTTCCATTTGTATTTATTGCAAGGTTGTGCGATTACAACCAGTTTCCACACAACTTGTCTTTCTGGGTTTTCCTTCCCTGGGTACTTAGGGCAAATGATATCTACCAACAGCCTTGTTGACTACAAGATGACTAGAGTATCAAAGAACCCACTGGTTTTAAAGGAAGAAATGACATTCAAATCTAGAAAGCAACGGGTGAATTAAACAAGAGGCTCCTGTCTTAACGTTACGGGAAGTCAAAAAGCTTCACTTGCTAACCAATGAACACTTATGCCTACAATGTTATCTTACCACTGCCAACCAATTACTTCAGTATTTAACATGCAGCAAGTCCAAAAGAGTAGGAGGGGGTTTTTTTGTTGTTTTGGTTTTTGGTTTTTTTTTGTTTTTTATTGTATCATTATGATAGATGCACCGAACCCTAGGAATGCATTTAGAGAAATGGGTAGGTTGATGAGGTGATAGAAGATGCTAACATAGCAATGTAAAACACAAGAAAGAATTAATTCATTTTCTCATAAAATCTATAGACCAGGAAGGACATGTTCATTTGGGATGAAACCCTAACCTAAAATGCTGCTTCATATCCTTCTGTTAGTGTAGGAAAATATGGTAGGGACATGACAAAGATATACTGTGCTCTTCAATGCTTTTCTTAACCATAACTAATGGAAAAAAAATGAAGAAAAAAAATACAAATAGATAAAATATCCAGGAAATGACTGGTTAGTACTTGCACACCAGACCTTAATACATATTGATGATCATTTGAGAGAAAAAACAAGAGACGTTTTCCTGAAAGTGTAGGAAAATTTATCTTGCTTCTGCCCAAATTGATTCATCATCTTTTTAAAACAATTTCTCTTGTGAAAGCCCTAGAAAAGGGCAGTGAGGGAGATGATCTGGAAAAATATGAAGTGAAATTAGAACAGCAACTTTTTTCAGAAGTCACTGTCGTAATCTCAATCCTGTTGCAAAATGTGAACCTCCAAAAGAAAAGAAAGAAAAAGGGGAAAAAAAGCATGAAGAAATAGTATTGGTCTTATGATCTTGAGAACTATGTCAAACACAGTAGCTTTTATTCCCAAGGTATTCAGGGAAAGTACCTTGGGATTCTGTTTCTCCAAAGGCAGATAAAAAAATTGCCACTTATTGTGGCATGTTTTCACAGGTTATTACAAAAAGAAGGGTTGTATAAAAGATGTGAAAAGAAAGGCTGCAGGCATGTTTTCTTTTGATTCTACTAGCACATCATCCACAGAGAAAATCCTGCACCTCACACAAAAGGCCCATAGATCAATCTATATCTTCTTAGATTTTATACCCTGACCTAAGGGTTATCTAAATTGTAGTAACTGAGGCCATATACCTTGCAAGCTCACCTAAAAAGTAAGCTGATGATCCAATGCAGTGGCTGGATGTCTTGATTAACTCTGTCAAACCCATTTTTCACTGAGTCTTAAGTTAGACTTAGTCCATTGGGAATGTTCCACTACTCATAGATATTCAGAGCATGCAGTGATTGGGAAAGAACAGCTAAGCCTGGTGGGTAGGTGACTTGTTTATTTCTAGAAAATTCACAAACATTCTCATGCAAAGGAACGAAACTGAATCTGTGTTCTCATCTCCTGGCTAAATGATGAAGTAATCTGGATGTTGAGGAAAGGCAGTAACATCCATCTCCTCCTTTCTCAATTGCTTTTCTTTCTTTCTCTCAGAAAAGCAAATATTTCATGCCAAATGGGAAGAAATTTCAGTTTTCAATACAATGCAGAAAAATGTACATTTGGGGTAAAATTTATTTTTTCTCTTTGTCTTACCAACAGAAAAAAAAAAGGAGTAGGTATGCACAGCTCTGCCCCAGACATTTCTCTCAGGCAATACGTTCTCAAACTCCCCATCAAATAACCCATTCCATTACTCCCCCCTTTCCCAAAATACATCTAGTGTCAGAAGTGCTTCTTGATGGCAGTCAGCCTGCTGTTCAGTGACAGACTCACTTACGGAAGAGTTACCACATTTATTTTCAGCCTAGGATTTCTACTAAATCTTTCCGGGTATCACATTACAACTTTAACAACAATACTCCCCCGTCCTCCCTGCCACACAAAAAAACCTAAAAAAAATCCCAAACAACCAAGCAAACACTAACCACCCTCCCTCCCCACCAAACTACCAAACCTAAGCCCAACAAAACCCTCATTTAACAGGCAGCTTCAAACATTTTCCTGGAGTTGAAGGAAATAATCGAGTGAGAGAATTGGATGTTATAAATAGGTATATGTGCACAGACAGGAAAGAAAAGTAGAAAAACAAACATTCTTCCTTTTAAGCTAGTTGGTATGGTACAATGGTAATACAAATCTTGGTCATCTAAAAATACTGTGACCAGTTTTAACTGTGAGCAATTTTAACCCTCCAGAAACAAACACACATTATGTCCTTCTTTGATGAAATTTTAAAGGTTGAATGTAATTGGCTATTTTAAGGATTCTTTCTGGTATGTAAAGACACATGGCTTAAAAACCTCATTCAGAGGTGAGTAAATACAACTCGCATTTGAAACTATAGATAATGCCCACTTGTGCAGGAGAATTGAAGTGTGCTACTACTATCGAAGTGCATTGTTATGCAACGCCCTCTTATATAACAAATAAGAGGGACAATATCAGTTTTATGTTGTTTTCCTGGGAGGCAAGTAGAGCACCCGTGCTATTAGTAGTCATCTGTATTCCTACATAAATACAAAAAAAAATATTTAATTGCATCATGGCAAATTTCCCTGGAGTAGAACCAGTGTTTGTTTTCCATATCTACCTTCTAAGCCCTACTTCTCCTTCACCAACCACCAGAAAGAAACATCCACGACTATAAAGTTTTGCTGAACGTGCAACAGCTTTGTAAACCCAGCAGCAGCTCCATTTGGTCCTCCTGTCAGCCGGGAATAAAGGCGTTTTGCCAGAACAAGGTTTCGGGAGTCTCTAACACTCATCTGGCATCTGCAGTCCCGGGGAGGGCCGGGCAGTGGGAGCAGTACTCGTCCCTTGGCCGCTGCTGCTGTCACCATGGCAACCCGGGTTGCCCGGACGATGTGGCGGCTGATGCTCCCAACTCGGCAGCCGTGGCTTGGGCTCATGCACCCGTTCAGCCACACTTCACATCCCTCCCCCTTCATTTTCCACTTTAGTTCATAAGGACCTGGTTTTCTTCATCCTTCCGTTCCCCTTCCTCCCCGGTCCATGGTACATCCAGGTCAATTTTAATAACTAGGAACAGCTGAAATACCTTTTTTCGCTCCGTCCCTTATACAGACATAAAAATACCTGGAAGACAGCCAGACAAGCAAACACAAGAAGTTGGTCCAAATATGCTAATTTTTTTCACAGGTGGCTTACATTTCTTTCACAACAACTGATGGGGAGAAGAAAAGATTTATCCCTAAATAACGGAGCTGCTATAGCAATGGAGTAAAAGCAGCTATATGGGAGGGCAACAGTCTGCATGGTGAGCCAAGATAAGACGAAACAGTAATTTAATTATCCCAAAGCACACAGAGTTGTTAATTTGAGCTGAATCTGAATTAACTGAAAATACTGTACCAGAAAATAAAACATGTAAATAAAGTGTTTCAGAAGCACTCTTCAAAACTTTTATCCCAAACAAAACAGTGAACTTCAAGCTGATTTTTTCTGTTGGGCCACACATTTAAGTCAGAAAGCTGCTGTGAGTTGTTAAACCTTTGAAAACATCATAGACTTACTACTTTTTTTTTTTGGTAGTGCTTATGAGTGTATCAAATGCAAACTCCACTCAGAATAATGGCTATAAATAGTCCTTCAGCTGACTCACGGTAATGCCGCTGGGGCACTGAACTGGCTAGTAATCAAATACCCATCCCAAGAAATTAGTACACTTCAAAACTCCAAGAGTCAGTTTGACTATGATGTCAGCTGCCATGTTTTTTGATAGCTTCCTGCATGTAGGGAAAGAGTAAAAAATATGTCACTGATTTCTTCCTGCAAAGTATGTACTTATTTTCTCTCTTTTTTAATATGGGGAGAATGACTATTATCAGAGTAGGTTTTAAAAAGTAACTCAGAAGATAAAACACAATCTCATTTCTAGCACCACTGTTTGTGTGAAATAATTTATTTCCATATTTCTCTTCATATTCAAAAGTATCAAAGGAATGGGCACAAATGAAACAATTCCTAAGAACTAACAAAAAAACCCCTATAAACACTTTTTCTTTAAACTAATAGACCTCTGCCCCAAGTTCTACTTGCAATTATTTCTACTGTATTAGAAATTAAACTCTTAGGTAAACTCTGATTGTGATAAAGAAATATGAACATTTTTAACTAAAGTGTCTGTACTGGCACTTGGGTAATTTTCATATTATCTTGTTGTTGCTTCGGACAATAGTCTTATTAACATGCTTTAAGCATTAATTTAGTTTGACAAATAATATTGGTTAGACCACAGTATTTGTTACCTTAAACTGCTGAAAATGTAATTTGCCAACGAGGAAGAAATAAGTAATATTAATTGGAAACCTATTTTGAAATAAAGGATCTCCCAGAAAAATCACTACTTCTGTTTGATTGATGCACTGTGATCCAGGGAGTTTCAAGGTTGACTCAATTTTTTGTTAATAATTAATGGGATTTTATTTACAAAAATGTAAAATGGAAAACGAGTACAGATACTTCCCATGAATATATATTACAACAGAGCATCTCTCGTGCATTGATCAGTAATGAGTTATTATATGCACTCCAATCATAAATCCCAGTGGAAAGTTTAGCTGATAGAAGTTCTATTCTTAGGCTGACTTAATAAGCCTGGGCTGATTTACTGAGTAAATTGAAAGATATTTCAGCTTTCTTGGGTGAATTTGTTCACTTCCACATACCCACGTCTATGGAAGTTTAAGAACTAAACATCAAATCCACCACTGCTCATATACCTCAGTTAAGTAATTCCTCAAAGACAATAGGTGAAACATGTTAAAGTATGTTACTTTCATTAAACAGAGGAAGGATTTCAACATGTACTGAAAATGGCATAAGCTCAAAGCTCAAATTTAATGTCTTTGATACACTAAACAAGAACATGTTAAAAGAAATTGAAATACCAATTATGATACTTTTGGTATTATGCAGTGTGAAAACTGCCAAGCTCTTTTTGTCCTAAAGATATGCAGCAGAACTTACTGCTGCAGAGAAGCACTATGCTTCATCAGAAGAAAACAATTCAAGGGCAATATATTTTTCTCATCAGTTTACCTCATGTAAGTGTACAAAGTCTATCTTTAGCTCCAAAATCTGAAAATCTTGTTCAGGACAGCAGTGCTGCAGCACTGTGTTCCGAATACAAAGCACCTTGAAGTGGACTTCTCCACTAGCTTGCTCACCAAGAAAGCTAACAGATTATAAAATTTTATTGCACTCAATTTAGTTTTTGAAGGTAGATAATTTGATGTAAAGAGAATTCTACATTAATAACTAAAAAAAAATTAAGGTTGAAATCTGCAACCAAAGCCAAGAACATAAGGCAGTGGAGTGTACCCTTTACTAGCATACACACTGGCAGCTTAAGAAAAGCTTTCCCATTTCTCATATTTTCCTATTGTTCTCCCCAAATTGTTTGGTTTAGCTTTGAAAAAGCCAGGCCCTGGTAAATTAATTTTAGTCAAACTTTATTTCCATATGAAATACAGTTAATACTTTTGTTAAAAAGTGTTCTTGACCAAGTAAGTTTTCTTATCGCTTGCAGAAATGTATTACTTAAAAGCAAACACTGAAATAATTTTCACTATGTCAATGCAGGCTAAGGGTATAAAGATTTTCAAACTAAAAATAAGAAGTAACTCCTGTTTGTTTGGTCATTTTTTTCACACTGGCTAAATTAAAAGCTAAGAGGTACTACGTACAAGACAAAATACCCTGCAACTACTCAATGCACTGGCATTGTAGTAGTACAAAGAAAATCTTGTTTGATTGTATGGTGCAACCCCAGAGCTAGCAGATCTTAAAGTGCATCTTGTAGCAATATATGAGCAAAACCTGATTCTGAGTGACACCCAGTTTTGGATGGGAGATCTAAGTGTACGATGTTTGAATCCTACCCCATCACCTTTTCCCCAGATCTTTAAAAGGATGTAAACTGTATGGCTATTTAATTTAAAAATATTTTATGACTTTTGGACAGCACATTACTTAAAGTTATTGCTGACCTGTCTCTCATTTAGCTTTAAGTAGTTAGGACATAATTTTTTTTAATGCATCTCTTCGGACTTTCAGTTACTAGAAAAATAATAAAAGTGTATTTTGTGTTACTACAGCTTTCCCAGAAAACATTTGCTGGAGATCCTTTGCAGCCTTTCTGGTTGCTTAGTTCCTTCAACATGCACAATTTCACCAAAGCTTTATTACTAATGTGAGTGTAAAAGACTTCTATAATAAGTAACAGTCTCATTTTTAGACCACAGTACATTTTATAGTTTATTGGCACAGGTCAAAAATGCCCTTTTTATTAGGCTAAATCTGCAGTTAAAGACTGAAGTAGGAGTAAAATGTTTTATACACTAGAGTTAAGTGGTTCTGTTGAATGTGCTAATGTGCTGTAGGACTGATAAACGAGTAAGAAAGATGGGTTAAAATAAGAATGCTACAAGATGTGGTTGGGGACAAGAAAAACTATCATTCATATGGTTTCTGATGTGAATAGAAAGGAAGAAAAAAGATCTGTGACAGAAGATGAGAACCCAAACCATGAAATTAGAATACAGTCAGTAGTACCCACAATTAAAAGGTCATTAACAGTTTACCTTTTAACTTCTAATATTAAACCCTTTCTTTATTTGATGGGCATTGGAATGCAGAAAAGGAAGAAATTAATTCCACTTCAGCATGCTTTGTTTTCTGTCCCATAGGAAGCAACTATTCCAAATAATATAATCCAATCTTAGACTGTAAGATTCATGTATTTTTGACCCCACTGAAACAAATCCAAGATTTTATAATAGCAGATCTCACTACATAACAAGTTCTCAATAAAATGATCTCAGAGCAACTGCTGCTAGGTGGATAAACAGAGACTGGTTAAGCTCAGCGGAGAGTAATTGGCTGTGTCCTGTTTTCAGTCAGCAGCTGGCAACAGAGAAAGAACAGACTTAAAGCACTGGAGTAAGCTTGGAGACTGATTAGTCAGGAAGCTATTGCTAAAGGCAGCAAGAGTAGGAGCTATCCCAGGAGCTCTCTCACAGCAGTTTTCTCTGCCCTGTGAGACACAACTGGAAATCCCTTAATGCACTCTGCCCTTCATTTATTTTTGCTACTGGACATTTGAGAGCATTTAAGAATGTTACTCTTTTGAGTAGTTGCCTGATGATGGATCACACAGAATTAAAATGATTTTATATTTCTTAGAGAAAGGGGAAGACTACCATCTACAGTACAATTATAAAACTAGGGATTACCTGATAGCAAAGTGCTTTTTATTCCGTGCTGAATGGCCAAAACGGAGTTTGCCACTACTCACGCATCAATCCTGATTTACTCTTTATGCTGAAATTACAAATTCACCTTGCATTCCAGGAAGGCTGCATAACTTAAAGCCACAGTACTGATCTACTTACTTTTAATCCAGACAGTTTAAAAAAACATGAGTAGACCCAAAAATATTATTATTGCACTAGCAGTGTAACACAAATTACACAAACATACTCTATAGTAAAGGAAAAGAGACGAGTATCAAAATACTAGAATTTGGAAGCATGCAAAGTTAGCTATCCAAATTTAATGTAAATTTTGTATGCAGGCATGTAAGAGAATTTTTTTTTGCCCCTCAGAAGCACTTGTATCTTTCATTGCCTAGGACAGAATACTAACTCAAAGAGTGGCTATTCAAGCTATTGTTTTATCTGCAGTATTGAGTGTGCTGTGCCCTGTTTTATTAACTTTATTATACACAGAGACAGAGAACTAAAACGTGAACAACACTTATCAGGTCTCTCAGCCTCAAGCACTTTAAACTGGAGGCATGAACTCATTGACTATTAACAATTTATATAGGCTAGCTCCTGTATAGGACGGGTATGTGCCTCTCTCTAGCCGCTACAAGGAGCCTAAACACCCTAAACTGTGCATCTATTTATGAGGTATTTTATCTCCTCAAGAGACTAAAAACACAGATTAATTTTGGAGATCAGTTAAAAATGCTTAATATCTGATATCCCAGAGTAATTAACATTATAAAGCACTTTATGTGTTTAGTGCTTTGATTCTACCTTTCAGTGCAATTGTAGATAACTGTAAAGCAGAGCCGGGAGATCTCAGATTAAGAATCAAGCAATATAAATTGTGACAAATTTTACCCATCTACCAGAAGGGTGTGAAGGAGGATCCTGTAAACTGCAGACCTTGGCATTGGGGAAGGTTATGGAACAGATTTCCTTAAGTGTGATCACACAGCACACACAAGACAAACAGGGCATCAGGCCCAGCCAACATGGGTTTAGGAAAGGTAGGTCCTGCTTGACCAACCTGATCTCCTTCTATGACCAGGTGACTGATGAAAGGCTGTGGATGTAGTCTACACAGACTTCAGTAAAACCCTCAATACTGTCTCCTACAGCATTCTCCTGGAGAAGATGACAGGCCATGGCTTAGAGAGGTGCACTCTTTGCTGGATGAAACACTGCCTGGATGGCCAGGCCCAGAGAGTGGTGGTGAAAGGAACTAAATCCAGCTGGCAGCCAGTTGCTAGTGGTGTTCCCCAGGGCTCAGCACTGGGGCCAGTCCTGTTTAATATCCTTACTGATGATCTGGATGAGGGGATCAAGTGCACCCTCAGTGCACTTGTCAGTTTGCAGATGACACCAAGCTGAGTAGGAGTGTTGATCTGCTGGAGGGTAGGAAGGTTCTGCAGAAGGATCTGGACAGGCTGGATCAATGGGCTGAGGCCAGCTGTAAGAGGTTCAACAAGGCCAAGTGCTGGGTCCTGCACTTGGCTAACAACAACCCCCTGCAGCACTACAGGCTGGGGGCAGAGTGGCTGGAAAGCTTCCCAGTGGAAAAGGACCTGGGGGTGCTGGTCGATAGTGGCTGAACATGAGCCAGCATGTGCCCAGGTGGCCCAGAAGGCCGATGGCATCCTGGCCTGTATCAGGAATGGCGTGGCCAGCAGGACTATGGCAAGGATTGTCCCCCTGTACTCAGTATCAGTGAGGCCACACCTCAAGTCCTCTGATTGTTTATGGGCCCCTCACAACAAGAAAGACATTGAGGTGCTGGAGCGTGTCCAGAGAAGGGCAATGGAGCTGAGGTTGTTTATCCTGGGAAAAAGGAGGTTCAGGGTAGACCTTATTGCTCTCTACAACTACCTGAAAGGAGGCTGTAGCAAGGTGGAGGTTGACCTCTTTTCCCAGGCCATTAGCAACAGAACAAAAGGACACAGCCTCAAGTTGCACAAGGGTAGCCTCAGGTTGGATACCAGGAAGAATTTCTTCACCGAATGGGTGGCAAAGCTTTGACATGGGCTACCCAGGGAGATGGTAGAGTCACCTTATTTGGTAGTGTTCAAGAAATGACTGGATGTGGCACTTAGTGCTGTTGTTTAGTTGACATGGTGGTGTTCAATCAAAGGTTGAACTCGATGATCTTGGAGGTCTTTTTCAACCTTAATGATTCTATAAAAACCCAAGAAATCCAAAACCAAAGCCACTTCCCACTCACCTCTGACAAAAAAGAAAAAAAAAGGAAAAAAAAAAAGAAAGGTTTAGTGTGGGAGCCAGTGAAAGGGACAGACCCCGAGAGAGCTCCCCAGGTTAAAGTAACTAAAAAAGCCTCCCCCAGGATGCCCTGTTCTGTTATGGAAATGTATCCCAGTTCTGCTTCCCCAGTTTGCCTCTCCGCCCCCTTGTACCTCGCCTGCTCCTTTGGAAAGTTCTCCCTTCCCCACTCTCCCATTGGACCTTGTTCCCTGCCACTCACCCGGATTTTCCCATTGGCTCCTGTACCCTAATCCCGCCTATGTACTGCCCCTGCTGCTTTCCCGGCCCCCAGATATAGGCTAAGATTTTCCNAAGTCGGATCCAGAGGTCGCAGCACCCCACCAGAACACCCCCCGGATCACGACAGTTTAGGATCAGAGGAAAGGATAGGGAACTCTATCAGCTTGTGGCATTCATTTTGATATAGTTCTCATTTAATATTATCTCACTTTACAAATACTGATCAAAATGCACAATATCCTCCACAAGCTCCTCCTTCAGCCTAATTCCCTAATTTGGCATTGTGTTCGTATGAGTTAATCAGCAGATTTGGAAACATTACATTGACTCAGCCAGCTCTTGAGCTAATGATGGCAGAGTGAAGGATTAGATACCATAAAGTTCACTTTCTCGTGGAAAAGATGGATTAAAGGAGATATTTACATTTTAGAACATAGGAAGAAAAAAATATATTCAGTCTCCCTTCTCTGGTAATGACAGCAATAAAATCCACCCACTGAAATAAGAATATGTCCTCAGATATTCTGATGCAAAGAAAAGAAAGCAATTTTGGCAAGGAATTGAAAGAGAGTATTTGGGGATTAATCTCTGCTTTTGAAACTAAGGCAACATTAAAAAAATAATCATCAAATGTAATTATAACTACAGTAAAAAAAGACCAAAATCAGAAAATGCAACCTTATACAAAGCTATAAAGGCAGCAGAAGCCTATATGTATTAATAAGTTTTATATTCTGATCCCTTCTCCAGAGCCTAGAGAAAACAATGGGAAGATCACCACCTTTAAGACTTATTTCTCTGACTAACATGTATCTGTAGTAAATCCAACAGCTGCCTTTCAGCTAAGGTACACAACTCTGACAGGAATTTCTTTCATTGTTAGTAAATTTAGTTACCAAGCTAAAAGACCAGTAAAACTTAGGAGCCAAAGTTAAGCTGGATAATGAAAGCTCTCACTCAGCTGTGTTTAACCCTGGTTCATCGATATTTATTGTTCCCTCAAGGAGAGGATTTAAACCATGTTTTCTGTATCCCTGGGAAGTTCCCTTCTGTTCATTAGCCCCTTTGCTCACAGAGTGCCACTGTAAATAACAAATGTTAGTGAGTCTAGTGATTCAAATACTTACAGTGGATGCGGGTAGAAGATAATGATTCCTGCCACATTCTTGGACGTAGTTCTGGAACTGCATATCTCAATTAGGCGTAGTACACAGATGCCAAAATGAAACCCCCAAACTGGGCTGTGATATCCAAATTTGTTTGTGACCTAAAAGCTATCCTGCCTCAAGTACACAAAGTAGACTGTCTAGAGCTAATTCAAGTATTTTTATGTGCACTGTATTGTAATGCACCATGTACACTCATCTCTTTTCAAATACAAGGAAACAGGCTTAAAGCCTAAGAAAACAGATAAAAAGAAAAACCTCTGGAATAATTATTTGCCTGTGCTGAAAATCTGCTGAGATTTCATTCCATTTCCCTATTTATGACACTAAGTAGTCCTGATGCTATCTTTTCAATTTCTTATTCTATCATTTTGCTATGCTACAAGGAAGGAGAAAATCAAGAACTGCAAGTTTGAATAGTGTAGAATAAATTCCCTCTTAGTTTTCCAAATCCCAGTCTTTAGATTTTTTAAAACCTATGGCAAATACAGTCAAGCTTGTAGTGTCAGGTAACAGTTTTTCTTTTATTTCTCTGGTATATGGAGTTAGATAATATCAGGAGACAAAAAAAAGCACGATAAAAACTCTTTCCCCCATGAAAATAAAAAACTTCACCATTACAAACAAAGTCTTCTTTTGAAGACATTGTGACAAACTATTGTAACAGAAAGACCATGCTACTAACTAGACAGTTACAGTCTCTCAAAGAAAGAAGTATATACTGGTTATCCCCCAGGAAGAAAAATCATCTAGGAAATTGCATAGACTTCACATAGTTTTTCTCTTTGGTTAAAACAATTTTGCTTTAAAAAGTTGTTGGCTTTTTTTTAAACCCAAAGATTACCATGCCGAGCATAAGAGCCAAACTACTTCACAGTGTGTGCTCAAAGGGAATAGATTGATTAGCCCAGTATCTTCCAAAATCCAAATCTTCCTTCCTGAAATTACTTAAACTTCAGCTTCTCATCTTGGATTTGTAAGCTACCTCACCATAAGAAAAGAGGATTTGCAGACTAACCAGCTCATACTATTCCAGATCATTCAGTGGAAGCCTGGCTATCATCTTTCCTCCTGACATTCAGGCAAGAGCTGCATTTGACCCCTGCATTTCCTTCCTTTATCACTCATGAACACCAGGTTTGAGCCACCAAAAGGCCTTCTGAGGCTTCAGATTATTTTGCTGGGTGATTGATGCAGATATTGCCTTAGGCATGTATGATGGGAATACATAAGCCTCATGTATTTTTTGAATGAAACAAAGAAGATACTGGATTTATCAAGCAACTTACAGGCACAAGCACTAAATCTGATACAACTTAACTGCCGATTTCCCTTTACAGTATTCAAAAATTAAAAGTAAATCTCCCAAGTGTTCCCACCTCAACAAAAGGAAAAAGTTGAAGACACCTTTGGTTTCTCTGCATGCACCTTTGTAGAGCATTGGCTATAATGAAAAAAGTCAGGCAGAAACATAACTCCAGTATTTCCTCTACACTACATTTTTGTTGTTACAGCAACCACTTAATGAAAAAAAACCCTAAACTAAATTCTCCCAAGGGAGAAAAAAATCCCAGAACCTTAAGGAACACATTCCCTTACATGGCAAAAAAAGATGACTTGAGAAAAATGCTCGAGGAATTTAATGAATAATGTTTTGTGCTTTCTGTAAATCTTTTGAATTACTGACTAAACAATGTTGCATTAACCAGTCATCACTCAAGTCACAGAACAGACTCAGGTCCTCTTCAGTCAGGAATCATACTCTGTTAGTATCTCAGATTTTGTCCCCAGTGAAGCCTTTAACCAGAGAAAACTCATTTTTAATGTCTAGCTGATGAAAATTTCCTACCTAATATTTCACTTGTGGTTTACTTGTGGTTTCTTTATGAAAGATAACTTGTTGCATAGAGGTAAAACCTTATGAAGGCCTCATTGCCTTTGTAAAATCATGGCCTACTCTTGTTACTTCGGCTAAGTAGGAAAGGATTCTGGGTAATGAGTCAGCTGGAATAGAGGTGAAAAACAAGTTACGTAACTGTAGAAAACAAGTTATATAACCATCACATGTTTACATCGTGGTTTATGGTGGTTGGTTAAATTATGTTTGTTGTATTTTAAAAGTATGCAGCTGATAAATGCCTAATTGCTTAAAAAGGCCTGGTTTTTGGAATAAAGGAGCACCTTTTGCACCTGCCTGAGGACTCTGCACTGCTTCTTATTGTGACAATAACTCCCTTAAGAAAATATATATGTGTGTGCATCTATCTAGTTATTTCAAAAACCCCACAATATAAAGAGCTTTATGGCTGTTGTTCAGTGAATGTGGTATTCAGATCAAATTTCTAAAAGCCTCTGAAGAATGAGGGAGGAGTTTAGATACTACTTGTTCTTGACATTCAGAAAACAGAAGTGAAAGAGACTGGTAAATTTATACCTAAAATCTTGTTTAACAAATATGGAAGAGACTTGAAAAGTGCTCTGAGAAGTGACAGAATCTCTTTGCTATACATATAAACTTGGGAATTGTCTTCAAATGGGAAGCTGTGCGTGACTAAAAAATGAAAAGACAAATATGGGTAAATTGTTGGTAATTTACAGCTCCCTTTGCAGATTTAAGATTTTCCACTGATAAGTTTTCAGCAGACTGATTTGAATATATAACTTGCCTGCTGTAGCTTTTGGAAATCTGGTTACCTACCTAGGTGATTATGAAGCTGACATTTACTGTATGTGCAATTATGGAATATACAGTGTCATTGCTTTCAAATGTCACCTCTTTGCTACCGCTTTTATCTTGCAAAGAGTGTCCTTGCCTCCCTTGAGAGCTGTGATCCTATTCAACTAATACCAATGAACACTGACAAAATATTTACAAAAGCAATTAGCACTTCTGAGTGTCTAATTTGACATCTTCAAAGGGTCGCATTTTAGGAATGAAGTTGTCAAACCTCTGGAGAAAAAGCCCCATTATGAGGTCCACCTTGTCTCAGGGTGGTACTTAAAACTTTTACTCTGAAAAACCTTGGGTTCTCCTTTTAGTCTACATTATGTTCAGATATAATGCTATATAATAAGACACAGCATGAAGGATATGCGTGCAACCTTACTCATGAGAGCTGATAAGGGAAATCTCACAAGACTAATAAAATAGACAGGGACTTTTTTTGTAGGATTACAATTCCTACTCACCTTTCTAAATACAGGTTGCCAGTGTGCGTTTAGCTTATACTAAGGGCAAGACAGCATTTTTTTCTGTCTAGATCAGTATTTTCAGAGTAATAATATGCAATTACTACTAATGTGAAGTATCCTTTTCCACTCTTGATAGAGTCTCCATCCATTTTTCAGCATTTAGCATTTTAAAATAAAAAAATGATTAAATAAATGAGTGGTTTATACCTATGTCAGTCTTTATTTTAAAGAACATTTTGTTAGAAAAGGCCTCAAAAAAAACCTTCTCATTTTTCATTCTAAACTCTTCTTGTTGGCTACCATCCCTTCTGACTTGGAAACTTTCTTCATTCTAGCATTAAACTATGAGTGTGAGAGACTGCTAAAAACTCTGCATCAAAATTAATCTTTTCCCTAGATATTTTGGAATGAAAATTCTTCAGGGATATTTTTGTGATGGTATGTGTTTGCAACTGTGGCAATGCAGAAATAGTTCTAAAGAAAGAAATAAAAATGTGTAAATTCGCTTTCCTTGTCTGGATATTATTTTCTTTCCCCACACATGCAAAATTGACTTTTACGGTCAGTTTCTTTGAACTGTGCTGTATGCTCTAGGAAAAAAATGATTCTAAACAGTGTAGATGGTTCCAGGGGAATTATTTCTGTTAGAATAAGCAGCAATTTTACTTGACCTATGAAGTCAATATTGAAGTGAAGGTTTGGTCTTAAAATGGCGACAACTGAGAACCATTTTTTAATAGAAATCCTATTAAATGTTTTCATTTCATAACAGTGCCTACAGTTATTCCATGTCTTCTGCTGAGAAAACTTGTCTATTGAGTAAAACTTCACAAAGCTTTACAAAAATTTTCTCCACCAGAGGTACTGATATTTTGTGATCACACAGCTAAACATGCACAGTGCCTTGAAAGCAGTATCTACAATGAAGGACTGCTAATGCTCAAGAGGGTGCCTCTACTGCTAACATGTTCTGGGGAAAAAGTTATCTTCATGAGTAGCTTCTTCACTGCTAGGTACTTCCTAATGTTCACTACATACAGTTGAGGAAAAGACAGCAACATACACAGACTTAAGGAAAAATGAGGTTGAAATGCCAATCATAGCTTGCTGTCATATACAATGACAAAATAAAAATGACCCCTACGTGGTCACACTGTTTCAAGAACTAAGATGAGCTTGAGCTCTTCGTCAGTTCTGCTTGTCAAAAATAAGGTAGCAGAGACATTAATATGAATATCAGATGATAGTTCTATTATAAATACGAGACGAAAAGAACCCAACAAACATGAAGAAAAGGTTTCCTTATGCTTAATTGGGACAAAATGACATTGTTACATAAGAGTTTTATTTAACAGAAGTCTTTAAAATGCTTCAGACTACATGTGACATGAAAATTATTCAATTGTGTATAGATTTACTGAACAAACAGCTAAAACAATTACAACGATCTCTTACCATGGAAGTTTGATCTCAGTATAGAAACAAGACCTTTTTGTCACCTTTAGAAATGTAGTCCACAATGCAATTACTGATAGTGACAGAAAGATTTCTTTAAACCTCTGCAGTCTCAAAAAGCAATCTGTATTTTTTTACTTGCATTTTATTAGAGCTATTCTTTACTCACAGCATTTTTAATACGATCCTCTTGTAAAGATAAACTCTTTTTGCTGCATTTGAAGTAGGCGTTTATATGCAATCAAAGCTGTATCGCAAATTTGTATTCATGCAATTCAGGTAGCATTAGCTTGGCTAATGCTACTGCAAATAAATGCGTAGCCATAGCAGCAGAGAACTTGATGCAGGCTGCAAAACCTGACCAAAAACTTAGTGAATAATGCAGCTTGCTGTGCTGCAGTGGGCTCTGCCCTGCCTTGGATATGCAGCTCCACGTATCTGAACTTCAGTAGCTTGAAATAAACATCCAAGCTGCAAATATGCCTTGACTCTTGCTGTAAATAATTGATAAACTTGGATCAGGCATAGTTATTAGCTGCTTGAAATGATCTTCTAATGCGCAAAATCCTGATCACTGAAAATTAAGTGCTTTCTTCTGCTCCCTAAATAAAATAAAAGAGCTCCTCTGTTAGATGCTATTGAATCCTAAGTACACCACTAAAACTATACCAATACTCTGCTTGTGTCAAAGTGCTCTGAATTGGAATTACAGCAAAAGCATGTACCACACTATTTACTGCAGTCTTTGGCCCTTTGCAGTTAAAACAAACTGTGACATTAGCAGGTAGTTTTGCACATAGATGCAATTCAGTTGGTAATTTAAAAATAAAAAATATTATGAATGGAGACAAAATATACCAATCATATCTCTATCAACTAAAATCTAGTGTATATTAATTGCATTCTTAAGGCATTAAAACATTTCTAAGATTTAGCGATTCCAAATTTATATTTTTTCTGTTAGTTATGCAGCAGGACTTTTTCTCCACAAGAAATATTGTGATTTGATTGGCCCTGTCACAAGCATTAAAAATACAACTGGTAATTCTGACCACAAAAATAGAGCAGACTTAAACTTGACAAAACCTACATACGTTAGAAAGAGGCAATCTGTTCAATAACAGAATAATGCAGTAAGATTGAAAATAAAATAAGAAACATTTGGCTACCGTGGGATGCAGCATGACAACCAGTACTCCTCTTTAATCAGAAGTATCAGCTACCAGAACACTACCAGAGCTTTCAAGGGAGCTCAACAGATCATGAAGAGAAAAATGGCCCATGCAATAGCTAGCATTTCACTAAATTTATTATTCCTCTTTTTTTTTTCCCTTAAGCTGTCTATTTAGTTAAAGGAAACAATTTCAGTTCTCAGTTCTAGACCTTAAGCAGCATTGGCTTGTTCCTCTGTATTACTTTGTTTTACAGCATTTGGCTACGCCTGGAAAGCACATTCCAGTTTGGTACCTCATGTAACATTGTACTGAGGGTGACACTGGCAATGGTTAGAAAAATTTCCTTCCTGCTTCCATTTATATGACAGCTATGGAGAAAGTGTGCATTCAGGCTATATTTCTCTCTCTTGTCATGCCCTGTGAGACATGGAACCAGTTTCCTGTCCTGTGTTTGTGTGGGATAGAGTTAATTTCCTTCCTAGTAGCTGGTACAATGCTCTGTTTTGAATTGAGTCTATGAAGGATGTTGATAACACACCGATGTTTTAGTTGTTGCTCAGCAGTGCTTACGCTAAGTCAAGGAATTTTCAGGTTCCCATGCTCTGGGATGCTCACATGCTCTGCATGTGCCCTGCTCAGTAAGCAGGGGCACAAGAAGCTGGGGGCAGCATAGGTGGGACAGCTGACCCAAACTGGCCAAAGGGATATTCCATACCATATGGCATCAGGCTCAGCATGCAAACTGAGGAAGGCGGTCAGGAGATGTTAGTTGCTGGGAAGAGACTGGCTCGGGACTGGTCAATGGTGGTGAGCAACTGAATTGTGTATCACTTGTTTCTCTTCTGTTTCATTCCTCTCCCTCCCTCTACTTTTTATTCCTCCTCCTCCTTCTCCTCCTCCTCCTTCTCTTCCTTCTTATTATTATCATCTTATTTCAATTATTACACTGTTCTTTCCTCAGCCTATGAGTTTTACCTTTTTCCATCCCACCAAGGAAGACAGAGTGTGTGGCTGTGAGGTACTTAATTGCCAGCTGGGCTTATTAAACTATTTATGCTTGGGTCTGATTTGGCTTCCACTTTTTTAAGAGAAATATCTTTAATCTTAAAGACTAAACTAGATTTTATTAATTTGGTTGGTTGTGTTTTGAAACAGAAGAGATTAGTTAAAACTCGATGGCATCTGCCCAACAGAGATTACTACACTCTAAAGGATTCAGGACAGACATTTCAAGTCATGGCTTGTAATTCTTTTTGACTGCATGATGAATCCTAGGTATGAATCTGTAGTGTGCATTAATAGAGTATATCTACATTAAGTGAATCTGTTAGTCTCAGCAGAATAAACAGTAACCAAACCAGCCAAAACCAGTAGAGAAGCAAACATGGAAAGAGCTTGAATTGCCACTTAAGGACTTTCAGCCATCTCCACATATTTTAGCCTTACAGTAAGACAGTGGCTTTTTTTCCATGATATAAATTTTGGCATTCATTTGAAGTTTTAGGTTGGGAAAAAAATAGCAATTTAGGAAAAACCAAACCAATACTTCTGTCTAATGACATATCCCAGTTTTTCTGAAGTGGGCTGAAGTCACAGACTTCTCGTTTGTATCGTGTATATGTAATAGACCATTATATAGAGCATTCATCACTTATTTTACACATATAGAAAGAACAGGCTATTAAGTATGTATCTATATATCAGATACAAAGTGCAAGAAAAAATGATACAGAGAAAAATACTGACATATACATTGCTGACCTCGAAAACAGAAAATTAAAGAAACTTTATCATAATAATTCCTGTCTTGACTGACCACAGTAACTTCATTAAGGTTATTATTATTATCCAAAATTGACTTTGACACTCAGGATCTAGCATTCATTCTAGACAGTATGTAACCTAAATGACCATATATTTCTACTAAAAAGGAAAAAATGGCTTTTAACTCACCATAATCTACACCAGGCTTAGTGCTCTGTTTGGCTCAAGATAGGAAGACGTAACATGTAGATATTGTGACAAGTGTCAACAAATCAAAAACATGCTAATGAATTCCTTAAAAAGCAAGCTCAGAGCTGTACTTGCCTGTTCTTGAGCTAACAAGACAGATGAAAGAAACACTGAATTCATTTTAAAATGTCTTAGAATTAGACTGTCTCAAAATGCTCTATGGAAAAAATGACGGTAAAAAGAACAAAAAATCCAAGAGTTTACTTTTACTCTTCTCTCCAAATTAGATATCTGAACTTCAAACTTTTGCACCAAATTACATCCATCTGATGTACAAATCCATCCATAGTTTAGACTAAGATTTTTCAGCATTAAAATTTCGGTGAGTGTGAGTGTTTGTTTGTTTTTGTTGTCTTATTTTTTATCTGAAACATGGCCATAACGTTTCACCAAAGGCAGTTAGTTTGAAAACTGGAAACTACAGTCTGTCCACAGACAGCTACCTAGATGGAATGTGCTGATAAGAAGCAGTATTCAATACGACTGCTCATACAAGCAGAAACACTTATAGGATAAAGTCAGATGTGGTCTATAGTCATTACTCAAATATCAATATGTTATGTGCTAGACAAGTACCTGTCAAATATACTTGATTTCTCTTTGATCCAATTTCTGTAATTATCTACAAACTGTCCTTCCAGCTCTATTTGCTTCAATTTTGTGTTTATAATGTCAAATTCAACCATTTTGGCTTTTTTTTTTTGCTACAGTCATGTAGAGAAACAAACACTTAAACATGAGGTATAATTAATATAATCAATTTTATGACATCTGCTTTATAAAACCCACAGAGCATTTAAATATCAAAAAACCAGTGCATTCTGCTTTAAAACCTAAGAAAGAAGATTTTTTTCCCCCCCCTAATTAAAATTTCTCTTTAACGGAGGCACTACAGATATAAACTTTTTCCTGAGACCACTAGTCATGAGCAACTGAGTCACTCTGGACTCCTTAAGTTTAATTAAAACACAGCTAATATAGTACTATTCTGTAGATTGTCTATCTAACAAAGTTAACAGGCACCCATAGCTGCATTGTAACTTTTCTTGTATGAACAAGTCCTACTGATTACAGTGAGATAGTTCAGCAGTTTACAAATAAACATTTACTATAACTTTGTTGATACAACACCCCTTTTGAATTATACTGCTAAATGATAGCTTAAACCATTCCAGCTACAGCATCAAGAAAATCAAGACAATAAAACACAGAATGAATGCCAAAAATTCTCTGATTTGGTATAATAAGCACTTAGTGACACTTAAAACATTACACAATCTCTGCGTTCTATTACAGTTCCATAAGCCCTAAGAAACCTGCATAATAATTCTTAAGGCTTATAAAACTGCTACAATTTAAAAACACAATCAAAATTTAAATAAATAAAAATCCCACAAAAGATAGAAGAGCTTTGAAGAGTATTCAGTAAGTATAGTTTCAGGATGTAATATTCGGATGATTCTTAAAAAGCAAGTTCCAATATGGTTTAGTACTCCATTAATGTACAAAACTGAACAAATAATCACAGCAGTCTTGAAAGCACAGATCAACTACATAAACTAAGCTAAGAAGTGCATGCAATTCATGAATATGGTTCATTACCATGGTTACAAGCTTTCAGCACAGGCCGCTGTGTGGTTGGACTGAGATTTTGTGGTGTGTCTGCAAAAGCAAAGAAACAATGGAAATAAAACACCTGTTTGAAAGCTACCAGAGTATTACAACATTACAAAGCAGAATCATTTAGAAGATAGGTATTTCTTGGAATAAATGACAGTTATATACCAGAGAAATAATTTGACTCAGACTCATCTATGAAGCAAGATAACTTTTACTTCCCCCATACAACTATAAACCCTAAAATGTTAAAGTACACGTGGCTGTATTGAAAAGTCTTGTCATAATGATCAGGCTATAATAAGTCCAGTACATTAATTTCCAGTCTTTCTGACATAAGCAACAGTCTGAACATCCCTGAAAACTGTCATTGCACGAACAAATTAAACCGGACAGTATTTAAATTCTAGAGCACTGGACCCATAATGCTTTTAACTTTCTCTGCAAAATAAAATCTAAAATAGAATATTCACCTTTAGACCTCGGTGTCCTTTTCCTTCGGTCTCGAAAAGCTGCACCTGACTGCAAGGCCTCCAGCAGGCTATCCATCACTCCAGTCTCCTCACCTTCTGTAAAGGAGAAAGAAGGAACCCTCTAGATTACCACAGCAATATCAAAGCATAAAGAATAATACCAACAAAAAACAATAAAAATGGATACCAATGGTATTATTAAAGCTATTTATTTCAAACTTCGACCAGTGCTTTAATATTTAGAAATTGCTCTCTTGCAATTAACCACAACAAATTTGGTCTTCTATAGATTGAACTAGGCCAGATTTTATTCCACTCATTTCACATTTCTCTTTCTCTATATGGAGAGTCAAAGTTTTAAGTGAAATGTCATTTCACTTATATTTTCATTTCAGTACCCTTCTACAACTGCAAATAATCAGTCTCAGGTCAGCTTTCAAGAGCTGTCCCTTATATGATTTGCTACATTAGACAAAAGATCATTCAGTTATCGTTGTAAAAAGTTGAAATTGTTTCTCATCAGGGAGCTGAGTGAACAATACTGGACTGGATAGGATACAGTGATATCCTTAGGTAGCTTTAATCAAAAGCCATTTTCCATTCACATTTAATAACCTCTGGCCAATATTAAATAATCGATGTAGTTCAGGAAAATTCTACTCATCGAACTACATGCTTATAATGCCTAGTATTATACACATGTGTATAATACCCCCAAAAGAATTATGAATGTTACTCTGAGATGGTAACCAAATGCAAGTATTAAACACCCTCCTTTTACTTCCTTAAATAAACACATCGGAAAATGTTAGATTTTTGATCCTTGTTACTCCATTGTATGTATGCATAGGAAGACAAAGAACAGAACTCCAGGGATTAACTATACAACAGAAGATCTCCACTGAGGAATAAAGAATTCCATGATAGAAATCTCATTATATCCCACTGGGCAAAACGCCCTAGGTCAACACACATCTTGGATAGAGTCGGCAGGTATTGCTGAAGGTGAATCAGGATCTAAACTACCTGGTGGCATATAACAAGATGCCGAGTAGAGAGGACAATCAGTGCCCTGGTCCTCCTGGCCACGCTATTGCTGACACAGGCCGGGATGCCATCGGCCATTCTGGGCCACCTGGGCACACGCTGGCTCACGTTCAGCCACTGCCATCCAGCACCCCCAGGATCTTTCCCACTGGGCACCTTTCCAGCCACTCTGTCCCCAGCCTGTACTGCTGCAGGGGGTTGTTGTGACCCACACCCAGGACCCAGCACTTGGCCTTGTTGAACCTCATACAACTGGCCTCAGACCACTGATCCAGCTTGTTCAGATCCTTCTGGAGAGCCTTTCTGCCCTCCAGAAATTCAACATTTCTCACCGAGCTTGGTGTCCTCTGCAAACTGACTGAGGGGGCACTCAATTATTGACAAAGACACTAAACAGGACAGGGCTCAACACTGACCCCTGTGGAAGGCTACTCATGGCCAGCCATCAGCTGGATGTAACTCTACTCACCACCACTCTTTGGACTCAGCCACCCAACCAGCTTTTTATCCAGGAAACAGTAACTCTTAGTTCTTCTCTCTTCTCTATATTCTGTACTACCAGACTAGTTTTCAACCTTAGACAAAGTGCTATATACAAAACCAAATAAGTGAAAATTAGCAAATAAATCATAATTTTGCCTAATATTTATATATATGGCAGGTATAGAATAAACATGAAGACTGAAATACAGAATGTTTTTTCTTTTTGCTTTATGTTTGGTATAATATGCTTTATTACACTGAAGTTTGCTCTCTTACGAGTAAGGGACTATTACAGCTATTAGTATTGCTTAGAACATACCTTATAAAAAATCACTCAGACTATGTCTTCAGCTTCCTATTTGTTTGTTCAGGTTTGGTTTTTGTTTTGCCTTTTTTTGGCTTGTGGGTTGGTTTTTTTGGGGTTTTTTGTGGTGTTTTTCTCTTGTTGGTTTGGTGGGGGGTTTTTTGTTAGTTGTTTAACTTTCCTTTCTCCATCTGATGTCATGCAATTCTCTAAGATATTAATGTCTGGAATGAATATAGTCAGTGAATAGTTTCAAACCTGTGTGATGCCTGAAGAAATTTTGAGCCAAGCCATTGGTTACATTAAGGAACATGAATGCTGGAGGAAAGCTTATGAGCATTTTGGGTAATCACAATTCAAAAAAGATTGAATAGTATCACAGTCACCAAAATGATACCATTAATGTCTATGGAAAAGAGTCATAAGAGGTTTTTTATGAAGTAGGAATAACAGAAGAAAATTTTCAATGCTATTTCAGCATGTCATCTGTTTTCTCTCAAGTCTGTCCAAGACTACTACAGATTTCATAGTCATTTCAAAAACTTAACAATTTTCAGTATAAAAAAATCCTGGTTACTATAAAAAGGCTCATCAAATAAATTAAAAAAAAGAGATTTAAAATAATGAAACAGAAATATTGCAAAATCACAACTTCTTGTAGTAAAGCTGTAACATATTTATGGGCACTATCTGTTTTTCACACATCTGAAATATTCTGGTAGGCACAAAGTGGATTATAGCTTAGTGCATCCATTGACATACAAAACAGTATTAGAAGAATAAACTGTAGTAGATTGAAACTTGAATTTAAAAACTCCTCTAACAGTTGTCTTGTATACATGCATATATTGAAACAAGCTAACCACTGCAAATTTGTACACAAAACATGTAGAAAGCCTGGTTTTCAAACTCCTGCAACTTCAGTAGGCTCCAAATTCCGATTTCTGATACCTACACATCAGCAGTTGACTGTGACAGCTTCTATCAAGTTATGCAGGTACCTATCAGTATCCACACTATTAATAATGTTGTCCAAGTGTCTATGATGGGAAGATTAAGAAATGAGAGTCTATCATGCAGTGTTTGAGAAATCTTTTAAATTACCTTGGGAGAGCTGTATACAACATTGCTACCATAACAGTACAAGAGTCACAAATACTGCTCAATATTAACACTTCCTATGGGACCTTTAAATCGGCTTTCACAAGCTGCTGCAGATGACTGGCACCAGTCCCAACTGGCTTCCTAATTAGTCAAGTGTATCAATCTTTTGACATCATAGAACTAGGAATTGTAGTTGGCTTGCAGATAGCTACATAGCCCACAGCAATTCCTTTGAGAAAGATATCCTTTTATGATTTAAATGATCTCTTTTCCCTCAATTGCAGGATAGAAGATTTAAACACTTTTTAATATCATACCTAATTAAAACTCGTACAACTGTCTTTTAAATACCATCTAAAGGAGAAGTAAACTTCCCAAAGTAGCCGGTGAGTCTTGCCCTTGACATTTCAGTGCCAAGTCAGATATAGACTACCTAATTTCATAATTACATCTTTAAAAATGTTAAGAATATTAAAGACCCTTCTCTTCTAGTGCACTGAGTATCATTAACTTTACATGTACACCTATAATGTCTTATAATGACAGCAACAGATACTGAAGTTAGTAGTGACACCTGCATTTTAGTAGACTTATTGAAGAACAAATTATATATACCATAATTCCAGGAGCAGTAGTCCACTGATATGATAGAATCACAAATATCATTAGCAATATGGTTTTACAAAAAGAGTGTTGTAACAAGATTATTTTGGATGAAAAATGTTTCATTTTTACAGTTCCCCTGAACCTGTCCAATATAAAATAAATCACAGAACACTAGGACTCCAAAAGTTCACTTTACCAGGAGAAAACATAGTAATATGCCTGTTTCCTCTTTCACAGAATCAAAGCTCTATTCAGCTACTCCTCTCACAAAAGAAAATACTAAGAAGTTTCAGAAAAAGCAAACCAGGGATTCTTTAGCATGGTTTCTGTTGATGTTGCTTACTCATTCTGTACATTTAAAGAGATTTAGCTACAGGAACTTTGACTATCATCTTCCACCTGCCTCTATTTATGGCATTGCAACTACATACAGCCTTTTGTTATACTGTAGGTAATGGGAAGGACCAGCTCCTAAAGCCAAACACTAAGTTTCACGTGAAACTAAAACCACACAACTTGGCCAAATATATACATTAAAAAGAGACCTTATAGATTCCATACCTGTAACAGAAGGAAAAGGGTGCAAAACCTCAAGAGCTACTTCTGAAGTTATCTGGATAGCTGAATTTAATTATCCTTGTATCATCTTTGTTGTAACTCCAGGCAGCACTCAAGCTTTTATGTAAGTTAACAACAAACTTAGAGTGCTGAAGCTATCAGATTTGTTTTCCTCCTCTTAAGACTTGCTCTCAATTCAGCAAGTACTAGAACTGATACTTTTTTACTCTTTTTTGCTAGAATACAAACTGCATTTTTTTTTCCTTTTCAGCTCAGGACATCATTCAGGTTGGATACACTGTACCCAGTTTTTGACTGACTAAAATGTAAGCCCTTCACAGCCTTCTTCCAGGTTTAGCTCCATCATGTCTTTTCCATTTACGTACAAAACTTTCAGAGGCAAATGATTACCAGGCTTGGGACAGTGACAGCTGAGATGTTTCCAGACTATTCTCACAAGGAAGGAAAAAAGAAAGTTACATCTTTTAACTTTATTAATGCTGTATCTTTACTGTGAAGACATCATGAAAAGTCCTTTATATTCATTTGTATAAGGATTGATTTTGACTAGTACAGCCTACAAAGCACTGCTCAGCTGACTAAAGGTCTCCACCCGAGTAAAATTTGAAGGAACATTCTCTGAACAAAATAACAAGAGGAAAGCTTTAGCCATGCTGTAGTTTTGAATGACTTAGGCTCCAGGAAGCAGAACAGCAGATCACAGAAAGGAAGATAATTTAAGCCATCAAGGCAGCAGTGAGCTCCAATATTTTGGATGTGGGTTCCATCTTTTCAGTCTCAGAGTGTAAGGCAGCCAGATTCTGTGCAATACTCATAGTGCTGACATGAACAACCTCTAGATCTTGCAGCCATACATATTATCAGGGCAGAAGACTTTTTGAAGGCTTTTACATTGTAAACATAAAAATATAAAGCAGCCTTAATGTTTCAATGTAACATGTTTAGCAATGACTACCTAAACTCCCACTCTTCATTCCAATGAAATTCAGATACGATTTTACAAAGAAATTGTGGGTGGATGATAAGCGCAACTTTGTCCAGAAAATGCACAGGATATATAGACTGCAACTTGAACTTGTTCTAAGGCTTTGAACTCTTTCTGGTAAAAGCCATAGCAGCAACCAGATAATCTTCATTGACAGGTGAGTTAAGGAATACATGACTATCAGTCTGACTTTCAATAACAGTGCGCAAACTAGAACCACGACCCAGAACAAAGGGGTTCCTTTGACACTGATATAATTTTGGAAGAACCTTGTTACAATACAGTAAAAAAAAAGAAAATTTCCAGTGTACAGTTACAAAGCAGAAATAGCTGCCAAGTGTGCCTTGGATGGACTGGCTGAAAGGACAGCTCCTTTTAGATTTAGAAGTATTAAATCCAACTTCAGAAAAACATCGCTATTTGCAGTGACTTCAGGTGAAAGACATGTAACAGCCCTTCCCAAAAGTGAAACACATGCATGTACCTCACACTTGACATCAACACTCTAGCCCAGTATCAGAAGAGTTACATTTCTTACTTATGCCCAACACAAAGTAGAAAGGCTTTGATAGACCTTTAGAGCCCTTGGCAAGTATACTCTAAAAAAGGTGTGATTTCTCCTAATGACTGATGCACCCACTCCATAAATCTAGCTGAGAAGAGTAGGTTTCATGCCATCTTGTTTGCTCTTGATAAACTGGTCCACTGTTTAGCTGTTCTAAAGTGCTTTTATGGCTTAGAAATAGATACATTTTGACTCTAAGCATATGAACAAAGAGGGCCCCAAGCTCCATAGAGCTTAAAACAAGTTAAATTCAAACTAAAACTCCACTCCTCATGAACTCTGAAAGACAGCAGTCCCCTTCAAATAAGCCATCGAAATTAAGGTTGGTATCTACACCAATTTAATTTAAGATAGCTCATACCAAAAAACCAAAACGTAAGCTGTGGTAAGAGGTGGTTCTGTACCACAGAGATACAAAAATATTTCAGTGGTGTAAGGTACCGATTTCTGCCTCTCAGCTGGACCACAATTTCCCATTTAAGTAACGGGACTGAGAGTGAAATCATCTTAATACTGAGCTTTTTAATAAAAAATGTTACTAAAACATTTCTGATGTTCATCGTGAGTCTGTAAGTCCCTTCTTTCTATGACAACAGAAAAAAAGCCACTAAACTCAGAGTTTTCCAACAGAGATTGTCCAGTTTTATTTATTTTGGTGCTAGATCCAGTAAAATGACTGCCAGAGCAAGTGTTTCTGAGAGAGATCCAGGTAAACTGGACTTATAAAAGAATGAACAGAATGCCAAGCCTTTGGGTGTATCCCAGGACTTGATACTGAGGATAATATTTATTACACCTTTTTTCATTACCTGATTGATGGAATAGAGTGCACTCTGATCGAGTTTGAACATGGTTCAAAATTCAAAGTAATGGCTGACCCAACAGATGGTTGTGCTGCCATTCAGAAGAACCTTGAAAAGTTGGCGAAATTGGCACACAAGCATCCTGATGAAATCCAACAAAAGACCTGTATGTGGTGAGGTGAAACCTCATACAGAAGCACAGGTTGGGGGCTAACTGGCTGGAAAGCATCTTCAAAAAAAATGATTGGGGATTTTGGTGGACAACATATTGATCATGAGTCAGTATTGAGCCTCTGTGGCAAAGACGACCAAAGAAAAGCATTGCCAGCAGGTCACAAGAGGGCATCCTTCCCCTCTACTCAGCACTGGTGAGACACATCTGCTGTGCTGAGTCCAGCTCTGGGCGCCCCTGTACAAGGGAGACACAAACATATCCAAGGAAAGTCAAGGGCCACGAAGATACTAAAGGGATTAGAGCATCTCTTATATGAGAATACGCTGAGACAGCTAGGACTGCTCAGCCTAAAAAGAGAAGGCTCAGGGGAAACTTATCAATAGATATAAACACCTGTGGGGAATTGTGTGTGGTGTAAAGGTGACTGTGCCAGACTCATCTTAGAGATGCCCAGAGAGGACAGCAGGCAATGAGCACAAACTGATTACAAAGATGTTACCTTTTCACTAAGTCCACTGAATTTTGCATACACACCTACTCTCTCAGCAACTCAACAATACAGGATATTCTAGTAATGCATTTCATATTGCATTACCTGATAATATTTTTAAAAGCCAGTTTGAAGACTCAGTCTTTTTATAGCCCTTTTCCTACTCACTTGGGATGCTGTGCCTTTTTAATGGGAAAAAAAGCCTGCTAAATAGAGAACAATGCTAAGTTTCTTTTAGTTGTATTTAACCACTTATAACTAAAACAGATCAGCCTTAAGCACTCAGATTATCTAAGGCTATGATTTGAAAGGACAGCTAATAGCAAGAACTACTGATTACATATGAAGAAGTCAGTCAACATGTTTTATTAATGAGTTTCCCATTGTCTTTATATATCATAACTCCAATGACATTGACAAGAATACAACCAATCTGCTATCCAGACTAGCCAAAAACTAGTATTTTCATTTGTTTTTTTTCACAGAGGGGAAAAAATACATCTATTATTGAGACTAATCAATTACAATTTCATTTAGAAAGCAGTAAGAACAACTATAGGAGCATTCTTAATTGAACATAGCTTCTTAAAAGAATATATGGAGCTAACATCAAACACCTGTGTGGGTGTGTGTGAACATCTTTTCTCTTGGTTTCTGTGTGCCTCTGAACGAGCTTACTGAGCACGGTACTATTTCCATTTAAATTTATAAACAGCCAATAAATTAAAAAATGTACACAATGATTAGTCATATTGAAAGCTGTGCTATAGAGGTGAGGGGCTCAAGGAAATTTTCAAGTTAAATGATTTTTCACCATGGGAGTGATAGAGTTCTGACTGGATTATATGACTGAGCTTACTCTAAGGAAAACTTCTGGACAGCTTGGGGTGGGAAAGACCATTTGGCCTTGGGTTGGGTAGCAGTAAATGCCTAAGAATACCCAGGAAAATCAGACCAACAGCACACCTATCCCTGCAACCTTTGTGCACTAGTAGCCGATAGCTACTACAAAGGACAGGATAAATATATAATTACATTTCTAGAATGGTCTCTTGGTCTCCAGCTGTTCATGATTCAAAGACTTTGTATTTGAATTTAGTAGCCTTCAACAGAGAGAAACTGCCAGACAAATCAAGTAACTTTTGTCAGCAAGCTTCAGAGCAAGAATATTTTGGTATGAAGTAACAAGACTGTACTTCTGTACAACCACTGAGATACTGCTGAGTGAAGATAAGCGTCAATGCAAACATAGAAATAGAAGCAGCAGCAGACTCAGTTTGAAGGAAGAGTCAGAGACATGACCTTCCCATGAGCTAGCTTTCCAACAATTACAGAGGAGGTTCTTGGCTCTTTTACAACCTTGGACTGAGTAAAGTAAAAAGAAAGCATATCCTCCAATGCTTTAGTAAGGATATTTATTCCTCCCTTCCTCTGCAACTTGAGAGAAGAAACTTTTGATGATACAGAAGAAAAACAGAGAGAATAAAAGCATCACATAGCAGAAGTGAGAGTTTAGAGGACTCTGATGTCTACCTCCTTGCAGAGATGTGAGGTAGTACTTGGAGTAGGAAATGCCTACTCAAATCAAAACCTACTATCTGTATAAATGTTAGAGTTCTTAATCCCAAAGATGTCTCCAGAGATTGTACTTGTTTTTCATGATAATGCCATATTAAGCTTGCAGCATTGTTTCCACATTTGTTTAGAAATTTTACTGCTATAACATAAATGGCGACCCTTATGAGAATATTCATCTATGGCCATTATTTTATTGACCCTTAATTTTTTCAAC
The DNA here is from genome assembly GCA_013397725.1 of Rhagologus leucostigma. Classification (NCBI taxonomy): domain Eukaryota; kingdom Metazoa; phylum Chordata; class Aves; order Passeriformes; genus Rhagologus; species Rhagologus leucostigma. Next base: position 839,761 of record VZTD01001325.1, on the reverse strand, counting down.
AGTTCTGTTTGTTCTGATTATTTTCTCTCTTCCAAATACAGCTGCTATTTATTTTTCCCTGGGCTTTGTGTAAACCTCAGTTTCAAAAATGCTTTTCAGCTGCTATCTCCAAAGATTCCACTTCTAAGTAAAATTTTCATAAGAAAAATAATTGTTTCTTCTAAACAACTTGCTCTTTTGGAGCTACTACATAGTACAAACTAACAGCAGCTTCTGCGTTCTGAGCCCATGGGCTGCAAATAAGTGCATGAACCTCCATGTTCCAGAAGACTTAGCACCTCTGACACCCTGTTAGAGCACGACCTGTGACTATTAGTTGTTGATTTAAATTAATATACATTCAAATCAGTTCTAGTTTTTTGCACTGAAAACATCCAACTCTGTGAACAGCTAAGGTTTTGCTGTATCTCATCTTTTGCTGTGGCTTCTGCAGATGTTTTACATCAGATGTATCACATCGAGTCTTTTGGGTTTTTTGATTAAACATACCTGTATTTTATCATTCTCTGGAACCTTTTTCAAGCATGAATGTGCCAATTATTCCTGAGGGAACATCTGTTCTCGGTAATTTACCCAGATTTATACTTTACTGTCAAAACAATACAATTGCAGCTGAAAAACAACCTCCATACTTAGGGAAGTATCAAGTGACATCTCCTTTCTCATATGTATGACTTTCTTTTCTTTTTGTAAATAGACATTATGCAAAAATTAGATCTACTCTCCAAACTCATCATGGGCTTAACATCAACTGTCCAGTAAGTATCAGCATGAGTAAATACTGAGTAAGCAAGTCTAAGAGGTCTCAGAGTTCTTTCTGCCACTGTAATTTAACAGAAGAGGAAGAGATTACACTCCTCACAGTTATGGAAAAGAGTTATTTCTCACTGGCCTCCGAATAAAACTGATTCTTAAGAATGAATTCAAACAACAGAAAATGACCTCAGGAATCCTTTTGGTTCATGAAGAGGGTCCAATTTGAGAATAAGTGGAGGCAATCAGGGAACAACAGGAAAAAGTTATCAGCACCAGGGAGGAACCAACTTGAGTGGAGCACTTGAAATTCCAAAAGTGGAAACTCCCTGGAGAAAACAACTTAAACAAAATGCTTGTTGGATATTAATATTATATCCTTAGGACTTCTTCATATATATCGTCAGATCTTTTGTCCCTTTTACAGTAAATTTAGTTGAATGAAACATACTCCTAAATTCCCAAAAGCTAGTAATATACCTACTATTGTCCCAAAATCTGTATTTTTTCAGGATATTAGCCCAGCAGACATTTTAAAACAACAAATTACCAACATATGTTAGAAACTAATGATGCCATTACAGTGACTTTTGCAGTCCTTCACCTCCCTCAGAGGAAAGGAATACTCTTGAGAAGTATTGAATCTCTTACCCCAGTGAGAACAAATTAATAAAATGGAGGCCTTATGAACTTGAGCTAAGCAGGCAAAGTAGGGTCTTTGAGGGTACCTACTAATATAAATAGCTTTGGGAATTTTTTAATTTTTTTCAAAGGCAAGCATTTTATCTGTTGGAATCTGAACTTTAATTACCTAATTACATTTACTACTTTCATTGTTTAAACTATTACTACTGGGATCCATGGTGTCCTTTTGTTTTGCAGAACACTACAGAGCTACTAAAAATACTCATATTGCTCAACTTGGCAGACAATAATAAAGTAGTAAATATTTGAAGAACCAAAGTCTAAAACACTCTTAGCAAGTTTGTGAGACAGGAATGTGGGAGGTATTTTTCCAAAACCAGATAAACAATATAAAACCTCTGCAAAAGTAAATGCTTTATGACTGCAAATAAGGTTATAACTGTTTAAATGAACTAAAACTTATTTAAAACCAGATCATTATGATAAAAATGAAACTGATAACACAACTGAAAACAAATATTCTATACTGGAAATTTGATGTTCCATTTTGGCATTACTTCACTGCCTTTATGCAAGAAAAGGGTAATCTTTGTAAATAACCACTGATAAAAGTGGCTTGTTACTTAAATAGTATTCAAAGTAAGACACAATGAAGATGCCACAATGATGGAGTTCTCAATTATACTACAATAAATTTAGCTGCTATTATCTCAGCTATAGAATTCTTTACATTCTGATAAGACCAAAATAATTGATTGGTGTGCTTCTACTAAGAATCTGAACAGCATGAGAAAGTATATACCTGAATGTTAATAGTATGCAGACAAGTGACATTTACATAAAGATCCCCTTTCACTGGCTATTTACCTTTGGAAGGATAGGGTGTGATCGTTTGATCTGGCTTCACAAAAGCAAGTAAAGCATCTCATGATGAATATAAGTTTGTGGTCCAGAGAATATTTAGAGGACAGATTTTAATAACATAAATTTCAAAATGCTAAGTATCACTCACTACTTAGTCAACATGTTTACTGAATTCCACTTACTTTTCAAGTTAGGATGGAGCTGAAAAGAAAATATCAAGCTGATACTTTTACTACGCACACTGAAGACTTGCAGCCTTTTTTATCAGTGAACTATTTGAGCTGTGACCGCTAGGAAATGCAGGTGTTGCTAAGATGTAAAGTAGAGATAGAGACTTTTAGCAAACTACAGTTTAGAGGTGTGTGTAAATCTGACATTGGTTTCAGGTCCAAATCTCACAAACAGTTCACAAGAGAACAAATAAAATGATTCCGTATAGAAATCTATGCTCTTATTAGCAGAGGTCAAAATTTATATTGTAAAGCCTACCTAAAATGTTAAGGTTTTTCTAAAACACGCATATTCATAAAACACTACACACTTCACAAACTATAAAGTATTGATATATTTGTATCTGAGATACAAAAAAATTGAATTTAAAACTTTACCAAGATTAATCACGAAGTACACGTATTTATTTAATTTTAGATAATGACCATATCAACACTGAATTTGATGCAACAGTACTGCAAAAGCAGCCTGATATAGAGGTATGGATGACAGAGCACACCTGTGATCTAGATGACTCAGTTGTCACCTATATAGCAAAGACACAACACAGGATAACAAATATTATTATAGTTTGTGAGAAGGCTGATATATTATAGGACTACCTTGGAACTCATATTTGCCATAAATGTCAGTTACTACTAATGAAATTATTGTTTTCATCCCGAAGAAATTCATTTAAACTAAAACTCAGGAGTTACCTTAAATCCAGTTTCATTTTGGTTTTGGGTTATTATGACTTTTGTGGTGTTCATTTTTTTTGTTGTAGTTCATTCAAAATTCGTATAAATACAGTCCTAACATGCTATACGCAACTTATTGACTCAAGTCACATACTGGGTGTATTTTAAGAAAATTTGTATTTTGTTACATATTACTTTATCATGTAAGTGTCCCTGCACTTACAGGGAGGCAGGGGGGTTGAGGGTTTATTGTCCATTCCAACCCCTTAACATTCTATTATTCTGTGATTCTATATTAAATTTTTGTCAATGCAAAAAAAGTCAGCAAATATCCTCCAAATAACTAAACACTTTTGCAGTATTATGTAGGTTACTTTTATGCAAAGAAATGAATCACAGTTTCCTCCACCTCGTGCAGCCAAAGGTAGCACAATAGGCAACAAAACCCTGTTCTTCAAATAGCTTCCAAAAGCAGATGAAAGATGAAGAAACCCAAAGAAGAGGACTTCAACAACAAAGAAGAATCTAGGGCAGGTTAAATGCCTGTGTTGTAAATGAGACCACTGGTTAACAAGACAAGCTTAGGATGATGATACAAATCCTGTTTAAGCACTGGACAGCAGCTCAGGTCTTGAAAGGTATGGAGTGTAGGCTGAAAGAGAAGCTCCAGAATCATAAAGTAGTCACTAATGGCTAATTGACGGTCACTGAAAAAAAGCACTAACTCAAGCACTGTGAAAAGATTGCTTTTACCTTAGGAAAAGAAGCAGCAGCTAAGCAAGAGAAAATCAAAGGCACTGATGTGGTCTGGGGAATTAACATACCCTGAAGCATTTTACATCCTCTAACCTAGGGATAGACAAGAGGATTGGAATGATCTAGAAACGAAACCATTTTATAATGAATAAGATCTCAAACGGTGAAAGGGGAAGTAAAGAGAGATGGTACAGTAGAAAAAAATTTCCATTTCCATTCCAGCTTCCCTTGCAGAAAATCTCTCAAATTTCAGTATGTCAGCTTGTCAACTAGGACCATCACTGGTAGCCATCACCACTAACACTACAGTATCAACTCCATCGGATGTTATACTGACATTATATTTAGGACACAGATGTTAAGACTGACTATGCAGAGGTAGTGATTGATTGGTACTAAGAACGAATTATAGTGATAATGACAAATAATGCACAAGGGTAAGACAATAGCACAATCAGTGCTGTTAATGACTGTCAGCCCAGTAAAGTGGGATTGGATTATTTTTTGATTGTTTTTCTTTGTTTGTTTTGATTTTTTATTGCTGTTGCTGGTTCTTAGGGTTTTTAAAAGAAGTTTAAGAGAAATAGTTAAGAAACTGCAAAGTAGCACATAGTACAGGGATGCACAAGCATTCCAAATCTTCAAATCATTTTCAGTTAAAAAGCCATGTTACTCAGAAAAAAAAAAAGAGGTGAGATGTAGAGTACATTATAATCTATCCACTGAGAAAAAAAAAATTCAAGAACTATTTAGCATATGTATTCTCAACTCTTCTCTTCTTCCAAGCATGCACCTCCCTCTTTGAAATCCCAAAAGTAACTTCTGGGTTGGTGATATCAATGAGTTTTATTCGACCAACATTTGAAATAATGTTCCTACAAATCTAACATCTGATCTAGTCACCATATTAAGAAATAATAGGCAGCAAAAATCAGTTACTCCACAGTCACACTCTAGGTAAGAGTGTTTCGGTATTTTGACAGAGAGAGGACCTCATTATGAATTTTTGAGCAGATCAGATGTAAGCATTTTGTGACTGATTTACAGATTCTTAATGAGAAGACAGCCTTTCAATGAACAAGTTATAGCTAGGAAAAAAAAGGGGAAAAAGGAAATAAATGTTTTTTTGATTGCCTATGTAACTCCAAAAAATCAGAGCAACATAATGCCTCCAATTAAATACTGTAAATACAATTTTGGTAAGACTGTCAAAATAATGATAACAATAATCATCATTAAAAAAACAAAACAAACAACCTCACTTTTCATGTATTTGTTGTTGTCCTCCCTGACAAACAAATCTACACCACGTGCTTTCCCTTCCACATCCAGAATTCGAGTTCTCTAGCAGACTTAAAAATATGTTGCAAACAGGCACAAGTAACCTTACAAATCATCAGTGGCCAATTTAGTGAGTATCAGACTCAAGACATTTATAGCTTGAGGTGATCCTAACATCATCTTTTACTATCTGCTGTTTAGATCAGTCATTCCAAACTGAACCTTAAGTGACTCACAAGACAAGACATATCTCTCTGTACACTTGCATGATATCAAAACCCCAGGGTACTTAAAGACAAGTAGAGGACAAGTACTTAGTTCCCTGCCGCATTAGCTGAAGTGGTACAGTTCACCACCAGAGGCCTACGTGCAATTGCATCCGACATGTAAGTCTCCAGCATTGGCACCTGTATTCTGGGAAGCCTGAATATGACATTATGAAGAACAGGACTTAGAGTAGCTTCAACTTTGACTACAAGACTATCAATTTTCCATCCAAAATGCTATCAGTCGTATATACAACATGTCTGAGATAAACCTCTTTTGAAACACTTCCAACCATGCATAAATACAGACACCACTTTTACTCCTTCCTAGGCTTCTGCAGCCTCCTCTAAATTCTGCGAGCTTTGAAAAGATTGTCACTGCTGGTTTTCTGATTGGGTCTTGAATTGTCCTTCTAAAGAATTAGAAATGCTGTGTTCAGAGAGTAGCTGCCCGATTTCCCACCTTACGAGAAAGCTTTAGACTCACACCTCAAAACATGGATAGTCTTATAAAAATAAATCAAAGACTTTTGGCGTGAAGCATCTCTGAAGCTAAACACATCTACTCTGGCTATTAGTGAAAACTGGAAGAGACAGATAATCATTTATGCCAAAGGTGCCAACCAGGATTTAGGTAGGGAACTGTTAAACAAGATCTGCTCAGAAAAAAAAAAAAGTAGCTCATGGCAATTTACACAGTAAGTCATGTATCATTCTGAAGGACTACAGAAGCTCAGGCTAGGATAAAATACAGGTGTATAGAGGAGCATCAGACACCTCTTTTAGTAACAGAGAACTCACAGCATCTGCCATCTCTTTTGGTACAAAAGACAATGTAGCATCAATAACTTTTAAAATGCATGGCTGAGGGAGTTTTGGGGGTGTTTCAATACGGAACTGTTGAAATAACAATTGACAAAGAAAAATACAAAGTACTTCAGGAAGGGCTTAGTCTTTTATAAAAGAACACAAATGAGTATATAACCTTAGTTAAAGAAAATAGCTTTGTGATTTGGAAAATGTCTTTTCTCAATAACATAAGGGGTTCTGAGCATAACTGAACTTACGCTTGGTCACACAAGGTTCAATATATTCCAATGGAAAAATAAAAAGCAGCAATTTGAGTTATTTTATAACTCAAAACTCCAGGCGATTAGGAAAGATCATTGAAAAAACCGAAATTTAAAAACCTCTTTGCTGAAAACTTTAATCAGTGAAAAGTCATTTATCTATTTTGGTTTTTTCTCATAGCACATTCAGATAATGAAAAAATAGCAGCTTTATTTCCAGTAAAATGCTTGGTAAAATGTGTTTTCTACATCACTTACCTGTTTTCATTTCTAACAAGCGTTTTTTCTTTTGTTGCCTCTCTAGTTTTTCTTTTTCTGCCTTCTCCTTAGCTATTTTAGCACGTCTCTGTTTTTCTTCTGCTTCCCTTCTTCTCATATTTTCTTTTACTGCTTGCTATGAAAAAAAGTAATAGAGTTCCATTAAAATGGAAGTCTTAGCAAAAACAAAGCTGAACCTTAAAAACAAAGGAAAAAAGCTTTCAAACCATATCCCCTAACCTTAATTTATCAAATCAAATAAGTCTTTTACATTCCACATTTAGTACATTTTATTCAGAAGAGTAAGCAAATTCAGAATAAATACATTAAAAGCATACTAATTGCCCCCCAATGAGGATTATAAATTCAGCAAGAAATACATCTTAAGAATACACATTAATGTAGGAAGAATTCAAAATGTCTAAACCACCTTGTTCTACAAAGTTGAATGCTAACATTTGTAGTTCTAAAATAATTTCAACTTTCTTCTTTCTCATGCTGCCACTACACCAAGCGAAACAAGGCTGCCTGGGTAACGGTGTTGCATTTTTCTTATTCTTATCAACACATGCATTAATTCACTGGGTTTATAAATTCCTGTCTTCTGGTTAATATCCGTACAATATTGATTATTTTGAATTATAAATATGTACTCCAAAACTTCCAATGAAGCTAGAACAGAACAATGAGTTTCAGAGTTTTGAAATAAAAATTTTGCATATTCAGACATTAAGTAAAAGAACTGTATCACATTCCATACATTCTTAACAAAAGTATTTTAGGATTACATTTTCATTATTTTAGTGTTAGCTCTGTACGTTGGTAAATTCTCAGTGCTCTGAGAATTTACATTTGCATTAAAGTGCACCTATTCTTCATTAGAGAAAGTTTCCTTTTTAAGAACACAGTTACACAAAACCCTGTCTTTCATAATATATCAGTGTCCCCTCTTACATAATGGCTAACATCTTCACAAGGTCTGCGGCAAAAGCTGCAAGTTTGCAGGGATAATTAATGTCTCATCTGTTTTTAGAGGGAAAATATCCAGTTGGCACTCAGAAAAAAAATAATGGATTGACGAGTTTTATAAAGTACAGATGAATGTGGATTACAGCAATACTCGCACAGGCACTGTTTGTAGCATCACTGTCATAGAGAGTGACCAAAAGAAGGGGAAAGAAAAATATCGCATAAAGCTTGTGACGAAGTACTTGTCTTGGATAACTGAAGAAGAATAAGCTTTCCATCATGAAAAAATGACAATGAAATGGATTTTTTATACAAAGCAAAACTGTACTTTCACAGTGACTACTCCAAAGTCACCTCTGTCAAATTTCTTGATACAGGGGGAGAAGAGCAGATGCTTCCTACAAAATGCTACAATTTTTGATTGAATTAATTTTAACAAATTATTTGCTGATTTTCAGACTGGGCATTCTGTAGAATAAACTACAGGGTAAAATTCAAATGGGACTTGGTACTTGACAAGTACAATACTGGCAGAAATTGCACACTTTCCTAACAGAGTGATCAAGGAAATTTCTACTTTGCACCTACTATTTCCCCAAAAATAGTATCAGTAGGACTCAGCCTCAGACTGCAGTCATTCAAATGTCGATGTCTATTCTTTCCAATCACACCAAATAAGTGGGCCTGACTTAATAGCTCACACGTTCATACGCAGTGTGAATTGGATGCTTTGGAGTACCACACCTTGCCCTCAGCCTTTCTGTAACAGGAAAGTGATTTTCCACAAATTCTACGTCACAGCTTAAAATTTCAGGCTGATGATGTCTTCGGTACTATTTAAGACACTTCTCCAGGATACTAGGGGCTTCTGTTGTTCTGTTTCCTTTGAGACATCAGGTAGGCAGCTCTCCAAATTCCACTAAATGAACTAAATATGCATCTCCCTTGACTAAAACACAAGATTAGACACTCAAACTCACATACAGATATGCCCTAAGGCCAAATTCTATCCTACATGTCCCATGTATTTTCAACATGAAAGGTAAGTGAAATGCCAAGACCTAGATTTTCCAAGCTGGAGGCATTCTTGGGTTCTCTCTTGTGATTTCCAGTGTCGTTTCTAATTTTTATTTAAGTATTTGCATCATATAAAGGAAAAATAGAGTCTAGGGAACATTTGGTTGCTCTTCTTCGGGTTCTTGAAGTTATGTCTCTGCTGCAGAGCAACCTAGTGCCGACAGGAGCAAGGGGTTTCTATATCCTATGATTAGCCTGATTACCCTATTCTTGGACAGAAGAGCTGTTGCCTTATGGTGTCTTCACTCCCTTTCCTACAAATGGAGGAAAATTCTAACCATTAGACAATTTCTTCAACATGACAACTATCCTTCCAAGGAAAGGAATGAGCTTGTTAGCAGTACCCATGATGCTGTGAAAGTACAGAGGGAGGTTAACAGACATATCTGATACCTAAGATGTTCCACTGAGTGTACCAGGAATTTGGCTTCAGAAGCTAAAGCACTGGAGGCAAGATGCTTCACCCCTTTTTTTGGATCTGGCCAAGTAACTGTACTCTAAATTTGGTGCTCACACAGTGCAAATAATAGTTGTCACAGCTACCAAATAACACTGGAATACAAAGTGCAGTTCAAAGTTAGCTATGAAACTGAAGTCTAGGGCTCCAGATTTAAACACACAGATTTTTTAAACTTTTTAATATATTTTCATTAATTAAGAATAAAAAAAAATATAAGTAGGAAAATACTTCATGTAGATCATCAACTTTGCACAACAACAAGTTGACTGAACTTCAATCTCCAACATCTGCTGGTGATGAGTGCTCTTTTAGTTTGGGCTTCTTAAAAATCAAACAATTTTTCAGCACTAAATTTACAAGTCTTCTGAACTAAATTTTCTAAGATAACAATCACCTTCTGTTTCTGTCAGTAGTCAAGACCAATACTAAACAATCCTGAAAATCAGCTCATTTGTCTCATGCTAGGCATCTCAAAATTCTTTTCTGAAAAGTCTCAAAACTTAGCAGCTACTCAAGATTTTGGTTAGTGTCATTGAGTGATAGGGGGTTTCACGCCTTATCTACACAACTTTTTCATATAGCCTTCAAACTGTGCTCTGCAAGACAGAATTACTAATTTTCCTCAAGGTTTCTTCTATCATGGTGATCAATAATAACCTGTTTTGAAGCCTTAATTAATCTATCTTTATGACACTGCTGTGAAGTAGAGGCTAGCATCAGTGCTAATTTTACAGACACAGAGAAGAAATATGGGAAAATTAATGCAAAGCACAACCACTTCCTTAGAGCCTCCAACTCAACATGAACCTAAGCGTTTAGAATTCTACAACATTTACATGGGAGGTATGGTTTAAACATCAGAAATTAAAGTAATACAACTATTTTGTAATATTCATTAATTCTGAAATCAGACTACTGAGTTTCGTATTAGGCACTGATCAAGTTAGGAAAACACAATCAATGCCCCTGTTGAAAAATCTGGCATATGTAACCTGCCAAGCAAAATTATTGCAATTGAATAATTTCTAGGCTTTTAGTTGTTACACTCTGAAGTAGCAAAGGCTTAGTAATCATTACATGTTCCAAATGGTTGCTAAATACGAGTTCCAGTTTAAGTCCTTTCCTCAAAACTGATGGACATATGAATTTCAAACTGTTTCTCAGTATCTGTGAAAGAAGTAATTTTCTCTGCCTATATCTTCACACCTGTCTGAAATCATTAAAAAACCCAACCAACCAAGTAAAACCAAACAAGACCGGGAAACGTGCAAGAAACCTAAATAAGTGTGTTGTAATGATAAGCATCAGGCTGCAATGAGGAGTAGATGGCAAAATGACTAAGTGAATCTTTCTACACATCTATAGGCATTAGTTGGATCACTCCTTCAGATTTTGTCACAAAACTCATGCTCATACAATATTCCTGCAGGAGTGTAGTTAGTAAGTTAAGCTATGTAATCATAAGAAGCCAGATGTGACACAAATCAGCTTATTATCCAAATTCATACATACAGATAAGGCTACAAAATATAACTTCTAAGAAACATTAGGCATAAAATAAACATATTGTACCATGAACATCATCCTGAAGTTGTTTAAGTCCGTTAAAAACTCCTCCACCGAAACTTTCTTCAGGTCAATGGCATAATACTCCATCACGTTCTGATAGAGTTTTTCCATGTTCTCATGCATCCGTGAAAGTTTCTGAAAATCTTCTTTGGCATGAACTAGGAAGCTGTACACTGCTGTTAAGGCTGCAAGAACACTCAGTGAATCCAGTCAAACACACTGCTTTTACCTAACACTGATTTGTATGTCATACGCATTTTTTATTTCATCAAATAAGCACCAAAATAACTCCTTCTATGTTGTATATGCTTCCTGGTATTTACTGTGTATACTAGGCCTATGAATGAATTCAGGGACTTTCATCAAAATATCTCAACCACTTTAAATTTAAAGATTATCCAATTACTAAATAATTTCTTATGAAATGAAATTAAATGTATGTAACTAATCTAACTTCAAGCACCCATGTAATTTATTTTGTATCACTTTCTCTTTATTGAAGCTAAACTCCTAGGTATATAAATTACAATTTCCATGGAATTTAGGTACAGATACCAATAATTAACCTGAATGCTTTATCAATAAAGAATATTGTTCCTACTAAAATTGGAGTAAAAATAGAAATATTGATAAACAGTACCAAAAGTAAAAACCACGAAAGATAAAAAACTTCATCATAACAGCAATGCATTTACTTCTGTTCCTGGAGGCTGCATCAGGTATTTATGCTTTCTCTACAGCTATTTACAATGTCAATACAACTTAATTAAATTAGAGGTGAAAACTATAAAACTATTTATATAAAAGATAAACCATTTATAAACAGCATCAAAATATTGCATAACACAAATGAAACAAAAACCCCTATGTTTATTCAGGACTTCTGATAATGTAGTTTGCCAAAGAAGCTCAAAGACAAAATATTCTACATAGCCATTTCCTTATGTTGGGCAACTTCAGGATGTGTGTACTTTAATGGAATGGTAGCTAAACAAATATTTATGTTCCATTGTTTTCCTGCTGTAGTGCACACTACAAAAGACAAGAAATAGCCATTTTATCTTTACTCTCAATTGTCCAACTCAACTACTGCAAAAGAGGATTTACTGTGTTTGTACATCTTCTACTACATATTAAGTACACTATGGTCATTTTATGAAGCATAGAATTTTTAATTAAGTGCATGAAAATCTAGACCAACAGAATAGAACAAGACCTGGCACTTTTTCTTAATGAACCTCACACCACTGGCCTCAGTCCATTGACCCAGGCTGCACAGATCCCTCTGCAGAGCCTTTCTATCACCAGCAGATCAACACTCCCACCCAACTTGGTCTCATTGCTTGAGGGTGCACTCAATCCCATCGTCCAGACCGTCAATAAAGATGCTGAACAGGACAGGCCCCAATACTGAGCCCTGGGGAACTCCACTAGTGACCAGTACATATTAACCATTTACTGCTGGATGACTGTTTTCACTCTTCAGGTTTTTTGCAATGCACTCCTTTTTCTTAGTTTTGTTTAGAGGCTGAATTCCATTCCAGTTTCACTATTTAGTGTCCTTCTGGTTTGTTAAGGTCTCTTTAAAAATAGCAAGTAAGAAGTTCATGGTCTTCTTTTTGTGATTTAGAATCCAGGTCAGAAATTCACACAATAATGATCTCAGATATGTGCAGGAAGGGAGAAATAATGCACTTTCACAATATTCTAATTAGTCACTAATGGCTACTAGCTGATTCTGTAAGTGCAGAACAGCCTTCACTATGACAGTCTTGTAAAAAAGGACTAACGAAAGTCAAGATTTCAACAATTTAAAAAGATACATCTTCCATCACCCTCAACTGCCTAATTTCAGACTTTCTCAACATGGCTCTTTTGCCAGTACAAGCTTCTTTTCATGCTTTTAGTAACTCCACAAGATGCAGCTCATAAGCAGCTTCAGACTGCCTTTGCTGACTGGCTGGCAACAGTCCAAAGAGAAATGATGTTGCCAGCCCTCTTTTCTTCTGCGTCAATTTGAGTCTCCTTTACTTAGCTCCCAAGATGAGCATAGCACACAGAAAACTGATCTTTAGATTTGAGAGTCTTAAAAATTATTAAAACTCTTAAAAAGCCATTGGTAGGAAAGCAAAGAAAGTTGATAAGAGGTTTGTCTATAAATGCTGCACAAGGACTATATAAAAAAGGATTATAAGAAACAAGACATGACAATACACAAGCTAAGACCATCAAAAGAAATGTCACCAGTTCACAGAAACGCAAACAAAACAAAATAACAAAAAAGAGTGAAACTAGAAAAAAGAATTCCTACATCTGGTTTACTTTTGATCATAAAATTCAGGATACTTATTATTTGTGATTCCTAGATTATTAACAGATCTTATGAAAAAATAGGTTTTTGCAATTATGAGGCTGCTTATTTCCACAGAGTGAAGGGTAAAGGAAAAACTAGATAAATTGGTTTTGCTGTCTCTATGTATAAATGCCAAGTATTAAACATTCCAGTATTTTCAGTTTTCTAGGAAGCAGAAACAAAAAAAAAAGGATGAAACTATCAGTAAAATGTAGAATTCATCTTCTAAATCACAGACAATATCCTGAAAAGAAAACTTGGGAGAGCAGGGGAGGTGAGAGAAAATTTCTGATATTCATCAAGACACAGCTAAATTACAGCTATGTTAATAAAGTCCATATAAGCTGGTTAATTTTATACTGTTAAAAACTGACTCCCCTTGAATATCTGATGCATAATTCAAAACACAAAATACAGTACTCTGGCAAGATGTTTTGCTATCTAGTATTTCAGTGCCAGACACAATGAATTCCGAGATTTTTATTTTCCATCTGGTGCATTGTGGGATACCTCTAAGCTCTTGGCATTCTACTGAGACTGTGCTTCGATTTAGGTATTTTTAATAACTCCTCTTCCTTTTCTCCTTAAATATGGCTTTTGTTAGCCAGCTCTAGCTAAACTGGAAACAACAGGGAATACTATTGAGTACAGCAATCCCAACTGTAATTATGAACAGGTTGATACATATGCATTATCAACTACACAATTCATTGGTTTTGGATGAATGAAGACAGAAGTACAGCTGAGCTGCAACACAGGTGGGAAGAAAATGAAATCAAAAAGTTTGGTATTTGTTAACTTTTTCTGAAGTGGCTTCACTTCATGGACTGCCTTTTTGGAATCACTGGACTACAGATCATTCAGCTAATTAATGTAATAGGAAAGCAATGCACGGCTGAGACAAGTTTAAGATCTGTGGTAAAATTTCTAATTGCTGTACGTTTGGTCTTGCATATTCTGGCAGCTCTTTTCATAGTGAATTGCTTGTCTGAAGTTTATACTGATTTTAATATATTGTGGTATATAAAATTCTAATATAGTGCAGCATATCAAGCCAAGTAAAAGCAGCTGTTACCCTAGAAAAGATAATGAATAACGTTAATCTCTACCAAGCATTCTCTTAAAAGACCCCCATATTCACCACTTCTTTTTTAGCAGAATCTTCAAAAGGGAACTGAGACCTCCACTATACTAGATGACAACAACCTCCATAAAACATGGCAAACCTTTTGAAGACTGATGCAAAAAGACTTTGAGGTCACTTCAAACAATCTCAACAAATGATTTTCTATTAAGAGCTAGCGGTGTGAATGCTGTAGGGCTCTGTTAAGGATTTCCCACATTTTGGGAAAATAGTTGCAATTATCTGAAAAATACATGTCAGAGAGACTTCTTTTTATATACATATACCAAGGTTCAACAGAAAAATTCTGCATCTGAATATAATAGTTCAAGAAACACATAGAAATGTTTAGATTTTTAAATTATTACCTTCTGAAGAATACTTGTCAAATAATACCTTTTCTTTGATTCACTCCTACTTATCTCTGTTATAATACTAAAACAAATTGGCAGGTATTTGTATCACACAAAGCTGCTGCATTCACTGTGCATATATCATAAATTACAAGTAAAAGCAGTGCTAGCTATAATACATGTCTTAAGTCCAGACCAGATACTAAAAGAATTACAGACTTTAATTAAATTTACATTGGTTGCCAAAGCCCTATCTCATTACCTGTCCACACACTTAACATCTTGACGCTCTCTCAAAGAGCAACATACAACCTTTTTTTACCTGAAGAGCTCAGGTCCTGTAATCTTCCAAGTCCTTAGCATGCAAGGACATCTTACAGATTCAGTTTATGTTGCACAGGGGGAACTTCAAACTATGAGGTCAATTAAGCAACCAACAGCTTGGAGGTAGTAAGTAGTCCCTTCCCTGCAGCTGGAATGGGTTTCTTCTACTTCATTTGGTAGTGAAAGCTCTGACTCATTTAAGTGCTGTTTCTTCCTTCCCCTTCTGCAATGTCAACAAATCAAATTAAATGGCAAAGGAACAGTGAATAGATCAAAAGAAAGGACTTTTTTCCTAGCTGAAAGGCAGTAATCAACTGATTGTCTCTCAAGTATTAGTTCCATAAGTTTCTGTAAAAGAACACCATCAACACTACTTTTATCAGTAAGCTCAAACTTTCTCAGCTCCTGCTTGGAAAATCACAAGATGGGAGTTGTACTGATAAAGAGCATGTTGACTAAATCACTTAATTAAACTTTTAATATGCAATTTAAATACTCTCCATAAACCCACTAATTTTTTATTTTGAATGTACAAGTGTATTTTGTTCACTGTGCTTTTTATGGAACATTTCACTCGATGGATTTAATACGTTAGATCAATATCAATTCAATATTCTTTGACTTTCCTAATTAAAGGAAACAGAAGAATTGCGATAATAACTATTTCTTTTCAGCTAGCATACACATGATGGCTCACAAATTAACACAATCTAATACATAGGAGAAATATTCATAATTACAGACTTTGTCAATAAAAGAGTGAACCAACTGTGCATATCTCTGACTTCCTAAAGAAACAAGAATGCTAATCAGTTCATTAGGGGGCTTTGGGTTGTGATATTTAGCGACAGGATGTAATAGCCTGCTTGTCCATGGAGCTTAATTGTACTCAGGATGAAAAATTATTTTCAACAAAGCACTATCCTTCCTTTTTCAGATTTCCTGCTGGTTTCTTTTCATGAGCTGCATGCTTTTCAAGACATCAGCACCATTCAGACTTCCTTGTCATAGGAATAAAAGTAAAGACAGGTCCAGGTTTCATCATGCTGTGCAGGATTATCTAACCTTTACATCAAACCTTTTCTGCTTCGTAATTTATTGAAGTTCCTGTTTTTCTACAAGTGAGCTGCTTTAATTAGTGTGTTCACAGACATGACTAGAAACCATATGCAACAATGCTGTTTAGAAATTGCCGTCTGCTGGGTCAGGTAGTAGGTGAGGGCAAACTACTTTGTTCATAATATTCACTATTCAAAATACTGTATTTGAATAGTCTAATACAATGAAATATATAGTATGGCTGGTGCAAGGACTAAAAGAGCACAGGTGCCTGTCTCAAACACTCTTTAGGCCACAGAAGGACTTTGCCATAAGATAAGCACAGAAGGAAGCGGCAGGACGTTTCTAACTCCAGGCCTGGCAGAGGTGAGATCTGGGTCGCACATCCTGGTTAAAACATCCAGACAAAAATTCCCACTGTGGCAAACTGTGTAAAGAAGCAACTGCAAATACACATATCACTGGTCAAACAAAGATCACCCCAAGTTATGGGGCAGATGGGCAACTGTGACCACTGAAGATGCCCTTCCCCAAATATGCCTCCTAGGGATTAATAAATTAAGGCACTGTGACAGGAACTCAAGGTAAGATCAAGGTGGTACTATTGCCTGGGTGTTATCTTAGACCTAGAGGTGGGTTAACAGAGCTGGGGGAGAAGAATGGATCACTGATAATGGACACAAACAATGCAGAATTTATGGTCCACAAGGAAATCCAACTCAGCAACTGTGCTGAAATCAGCTCTGAGGGGTAAAAGGTAATTCTGGCAGGGGAAGATCACAACCCACTGAACCAAGAAACACACTGACTCAAAGGAGGAGAAAGACTGAGCACAGGACTAACTAGCATTAGAAGTGAACGAATCATTTAACCAATACAGTAAGAGAACTGTGTAGCCAATGAGTATTAATTCATTTGTTCGCTAAAATGTAAAAATAGTGAAAAGCACCACCTCAAGGACACACCACCACCAAGAAGTCCAGGGTGAAGAAAGACCAACAGTGTGCCACTAGATCCACATGTGGGGACTACCTCCTCCTTTACATCTCCCTCCCTTTCCCATCCACCCCTATTTACTGTTAAATAAAATGTGTACTTATTGACTTCAGCATATGGTCTCAGGTCACTAATCAGATCTTAACAGTTGTTTTTACCTGTACTGATTTATTTTACGTAAGACCAAATATTTATTTTGCCTGTTTCTGACAGCAGTCAATACCCAACAATTAGGGAAAACAAGGAGGAAAGGAAACTTGGCAGCTATAGCATGATAATTCAAGTGATGTAGTATTCAGTTTCTAGCAGTCTGCATGTTAGTCCTTCTGAGCTAAAGCTACTCTGGACTACTGTGCTTAATAGTTTCTGATGTACAATCTTTAGCTACCTACCTAAGCCTTATATGAAATTCATTAACATTTTTAGTTTAATTGTCTGTTGTCCAAGAAAACATTTCTGTTAGTATATTTTAACCCGCTGGACAGTATTTCACATGGGATGAACCCATGGTTATTTAAGGACACAAAGAATATATTCCTCTCCTTCCTTCCGTAGGGGACACAAAATTACAAGTATTTTTACTATATTGTCTTAACTTTTTTTATTTTCCACCATCGGAGTATTACTCTATTAAAACATCCCATATGCATAACCGACTGCCAATCGCTTTTCATTGCCACCATTCTCTGCCACACCAGTAGGCATACACTACACTTTTTGAGATGGAGTAATGGAAGAACTGATAATGTAAGAGTATTGCTGATTTTTATAGTATCTTATTGTTTATGTATTCTGCTTGCTCTCAACTGCATTTGTTCCCAATTGTTCTAATACAGTATTTCTCCTTCAGCTCTATTACTCTATAATCACTGAAGCACACTTGCTGCTTTCTTAGCATCTGCCAGTATCTCCCTTTGACATGAGGACTTTTTTCAAAGATATTAATCCAGAAAAAAAAAAGTAATCAAAGCACTTTTTAACCTAAGAAATTTCTTTCCTTAAAAGCCTTTGTTAAAACACCTTGTTGAAACATGGAGGGAAATTCAGTTACGTTCTATTTATCTGCATGTTGCAATAGACCTGCAAAGGATGGTTTCTCTTTAAAAAACACACAATGACTCTCCTCCATCAGCTTTTATCTCCAATAAATACATGTTCATTTTGTATTTAGTCTTCATCAGTTTTCTTGGTAGAGAAGCATGACTTGCAGACCCTCCTTGCAGCCCTTCTAAAAAACTCATGGGCTTCTTTTCAGCTTTGACCCGGTGTAGTGAAAAGTGCTCCTGCCCACAGCAGGGGGCTTGAAACCACATGATCCTTGAGGTTCCTTCCAACCCAAATTATTCTATGATTCCTCAGTTCTATTATTCCTTTGTGTCTTCAGCGAGCTTAGTTCATGTAAGACTCTGTAGTCCATTAAGTTTATATTTGAGTTAATTTTGAATTTTTTTCAAGTGTTTTGTTTTTGACCACTGTTTACTCCTGAGGATTTACTGCTATTTATTTTATATTAAGAAAAAGAATTCTACTGAGTCCTTCATTTAACATCATCCTTTCATTTAAAATATTACACAGTAGGGTCAACTGAAGTTCTCCCTAGAGAAAACTGATGGAAAGAACAAATTTAACTTTATGGCTATGACTCATCTTCTTGGCAGGCATTGATAATCCATGTCTTCTCTGGTAGGATTAGAGCTTTTGAGATGACTGAAAAAGACGAAGTGTAGATCCTTCTTAGCACTTCCTGAGATGATCACTATCCTTTTTAAGTGATCAGTAAACTGCTCTAATGGTCTTCACATACGGGGATGGAATTTCAATCCCTGAAAAAGTTATGCTGTTTATTGACAAGGTCTGCCTACTTACTCTGTCTTAAATACAATTTATAACCTTTTATCACAGTATTCCATTCACTTCTCCCAGGAAGTTTCATAAATGCCCAAAGCATCAGAAACACAAAGGGAAATGAGGCATCTGACATAATAATTTGGGATTTTAGACATTTGGTATTAGCATATCAGTACATCTTTATTCATCAACTTTTCTCTTGCTCTTCTTCTTAAATTTTTGGGAGGATTCATTCATTCTCAACTGAATTTTGCTAATTTATTTCTTATCTTTTTTATAACTACTTATCAAAGAAAGCTGTATACTATCTGTTCCTTCAAAACCTAGTCCTTAGCTAAAAAATGCAAAAATTTAAGAGGGTATTTGAAGTGCCTACATCATGACTATTTTGGATAGATGATTGTTGTAGGTCCCTTCCAACTGAAATAGTCTATTCTATTCTAACAGATAAGGAAGCGCCTGTCCTTTTTCATAGTTTAGATTTTTTAAAAGTGCTTCCCATTCCTAACTTCCTAGACTAAATATAATTTTCCAAACAAAGCACAGATTTTGTAAGTCCTAGCAATATTGTTCAAAAGCTCTCATGGATGTATTTTCCTCTAACTTCCTGGCAATATTTTATCTCTTGCCTTCAGGACCCATCTCCTAGTTCTCCTATTATACTATCAGTTTCTTCAGGGACCAAACTTACGTTTCGTACTGTAGACACACCATGCTGGTGGTGCAATATATCTCCCAAAACCACATTAAGCTGGGAAAAAAAGGCATCACCACCAACAATAAACAGAACAACCTCAACAACAAAATACCTTACAAAAAATTAGTAATGACACTGGAAGGTTAAGACAACCCACAGCGGCCAGAGAAGGCCTGAAGCTAAGTTGCAAACACTTAGGTTGAAGCGAATCTAATGAAGACAGAACTGGCCCTAACACAGGAAGAACCAGTACATCCGCTCAGCCTCAGGGTCACTTGCAATGTCTTGTGTAATAGGATGAGATGAATCAAGAGGACTATGTCCTGAGTTCCCCAGCCTTTGTACATAACAAAGCAGTCTTCCAGCTAGGTAACAACCTAACCATGCCTGCAGAGCAAATTTCAACCTGTCTGCTCATATTTCTGCTTCCAGATTAGTCTTGGTGCCAAGCATATATGGTCAACATTTGCTAAAAGAATGGTTTTTTTCCTGTTTAATTAATTATCTTCATGCCACTAGGTGTTCTTATGAAAGACAGGCAGTGAAGTTGGCTGCATGATTTGGAATAAATAGTGAGAAAAGGAATTTTGGCAAAAATAACACCAGAAAACAGTTTTCATGGGCTATGAATCTCATTTCTGAAATAAGAGAAATTTTCTGGTTCTGCGGTTCCATGTATAAAAACATTCACAATGGTAATGCATACACTAGAAAACAAAGAGACACTGGGTGACAGACATATTTTTCTAAGAGACTCTGACATAAAAATACCATGTAAGACTAGAGTGCTTAACGTTCCTATTTTAACTTCTTTTCACTAAGTTATGAAACTCATATACAGTGTAAAACCTGACAGTAAGCATCTTTTTCCTCATTCATTCCACTTCAGAGGAACCCTTTAATTGGACTGCTCATGTATTTAGTTTTTGAGAGGAAAAACAAGTTATATTTTTCAAAAATACATGCTACAAACTAGACAGAATTTATGCAAAGAAATTTAAAATTTAAAGCAATGCAGTTAAATTACTTAGGGATTTTCCTTTTGTTTTGTGTTTTAAGAGTGCTCTAAAGGATATTGACATTTTTGCTACAAACTTATCGTGCTTATCTTCAGGAACTGGAAAAGTCTGCAAATCCTTCTCAAGCTGTTGAAGTTGCCTCTCCATATGCTTAAGGCTCTTCTCCAGGTTTTCTGCTGAGACTAAAACACACAACATTCATTCTGTTAACATGCTAAACCATTGTTTTCAAAATACATGAGTTAAAACCTTACCCAAGTCAGCATACTACATTGTTAATTCTGACATAAAAGCACACTGAACAAATTACAATGCAAGATAAGGAGGTCACTCTACAACATTCAGCTCCCCCCACTTATGCAGATTCCTTATTCTGATTAGATGTATCCTATTTGAATGCTGCATTTTCATTTGTTTTTACACCCAAGGTTTTGCATTGCAATTAATGCTCCGTTTTAAATAACCTGAGATATACATATGCCAGTCTGTCTCTTCTGATTAACCAAAGGACAAGTTTTCAAGATATTTGAAGAACCATAAAGCTTTTAGCCATCTCATTCTGTTAAAACAGAAAATATAAACATTTGTATGGAAGATCATGAAGAAAATAAGATTCTCAAACACAGAAAATGGGGCTATGAAACATCTATGCATGAAACCTAAACCTCAATTCTCTAGTTTAAAAGCACTACATGTGGTAAAAAACACAACAGAATTTGTCAGAGCAAAAGTGCTTGCCAAGCACTTGAAAGGGTACAAGAGAGCAACACATGGACTTAGGAAAAAGAAAGGAGTGGAGCTGAAACATCAGGGATTTATAGAAGGATGTAGAAAAAGTGCAAATTTTCTTCGCCAGGAAAAGAGAAAAACAACTTTCATCCATTTGAAGCAATGCATGTAAAGCTGAAAGCCTGATCTGCAAATAGTTGATTGAAATATCCAGATGATCAGAGTAATCTGAGGATAACTTGTTAGCATGTATTCTATCTTAGATCTATATTATTACCATCAGTTAAAACTTACTTCTGATTATTTATGAAGTCAACTTTAGTTAAGTTCAATAGGAGCAATACATAAAGATGCAAGAACATGCTGTGAATTCTAGTCTAATGAGGTTTTTTTTCTTTTTAATTATTTATTCCATTCATAATATATTGTATCTGTAAAGGTACAGTTACCTTCATCTTCATCTTAAAAAAAAACTCCTTGGAGAAAGTCTGTGTCCCTATGTTACTAGGATTTGTAGTGGATCCATAATTTCACCTACCATACAGTTATGTGAGAGAAAATGTAAAATACATAGAATAAACACATCCTTCTCTGATAAAAGCCTGACAGGGTCCCCAAATAACAAGAGTAAAATGCTGCATAGCAACTACAATCCCATTCACAGCAGAAAGGTTAACACAACTGTAAAATGATCCATGGCAATATGATAAATTGCTTCATAATCACCATTTTTAAAAGCCTCTGGTTACTCAGAAAACAGTTTCTCAATTGTATGTTAGACTTGTAGATTTTCACTCAGCAATTGGTAAGCCCAAATCGTCACCAGTTAGGTCAGTTGGCTTCAGCAGTTAAAAAACTGCTTTGTTTGGGGAGCATAGCTAAAATTAGAAGCTGACAATATTGACTAAGACATGTTTCAGTCTTCACTGGTCCCAGAAGAAAACCTGATTTTAATAGAAAGTCATACTTCTGCTCTCATGAGAAGCATCTGAGGGTTAGGCACACACCATTCTAAGCTATTGATTTACTTAGAAAGCTGCTACAAAACACAATTACAACAACTTGTGCCTAATGTAATTATTGATGGGACTCTTCACAAGACCATTTATCTTGCATAAAGAGTTCATAGTATAAATTAGTGTGACATATACATATAGTACATATAGTAGATAATGTTAAAATCGTGAGAGCGGGCAAGTAACACAGATTTTAAAACAATACAAAAGCCCAACCCACCAAAACACCTCTACACCAACTGCAGGTAGCAGCTGAGTAACAGCTACACTATTTTACCCAGATGAGAACCCAGCAAAATAACTCAGTGCCTAGAGCTGATTAACAGGTTCTATACAAGAGACTTTCAAACTCCTGCTTCCAGCAAAGCCGGTTTTTCACTCTAGTACTTCAGGTTTTTTGACACTAAACATTTACATATTTGATCAAGAATCTTCATATTTCTATTTTGTCCTGAAGAGGTTTTCTTCCTCTGTCATGATCTTAGATTGCTCTTGAACTTAAGATTTTAGCAAGTCTTTGCTTTTAGCAGTGTAAAACTATTAGATATATTTTCCTTTACGGCTGTATTTCTAATGACAGCCTCAAGTAAAGGCTAGTTCACAATACGCTGCTATGAAGTTTGGTACAGTTGTCTTTGCAGCTTTCAATTTAGTGAAAACAGATTAAAAAACAAAAATCAAACCTCTAAATATAATCAGCTCTTTCAAAAAAAGATCATATATAATACTTGCCAACCTTTTCTTGTGTCCCTCTGAAAGGCATGGTATGAAGTCTGAAGGGATATAGAAGAATGGCAGAAAAGGGAAAAAACTCCTTAACTTTAACCCCTAATCCTGGAAGGATTCATCAATAAACTCAAGCCAAACTGAAGTACACAACTCATACACTAGCTAAAAAACAAAGTCAAACCCTGGGGTTTTGAATGTTAGTGAGCCCACAAAACCAAGTTGTTCACTGAATACAATGCATGTGTGCCTAAACAATCTCCTACTTATACCCAATCATACCCCTAAACTCTCAAAGCTCTCCTGCAAAATGCCTCCTGCTGTTTTTGTAAGCAATAATAGGATTTCCCACCATCTGCTTTTCATGGTTAAAACAACTTCATTCTTAGGGCTTCCTCTTCTGCATCTGGTTTTCTAATATCACAATTATTCCAGAAGCCTCTTCAGCTGCTTCTGTTTTCAAATATTTCTGCACAGTATTTCAGGTGATGACTCACCAGCTCTTTAATTTTTGTGTTACAATTTCTCCAGTTCTTCTGGGAATACCTTATCTGATTAACTTAAAATATCCTTTTTTTCTTGACCAAAGGCCTTATTACAGTATCAAGATGCATGATCTTGTACTTCATGCTATTGATTTTCATTTCTTTTACTTTGCTTCCTCAGGATCACTCAGTGATGACAACCCAATACCCCTCTCATCTGGCAAACTATCTAACCCTGTGTCAGACACGCTCATTGGTGCAATACCACAATTTTATATATTTTTTTTGGCCATATTCCTTTTAATACAGTACTTTATTTCTTCTACTTTTTATTCTAATGAATATTCTCCCATTGTACATAATATCAAGTGCTTTACTGAAGTCAACATAGATTTCATGGGATTGAAAAAAAAAAGAAAAAATTAATAACCAAAGATAGCAATAAATTCATTTTTATTTTATGCTACTCTCATTAACCTCTATTGTGGATTATTCTTTCCTCTATAACTTTCATATCAATAAAGTCAGATAAAGAGATATGGAACTACTCAAATCACTCTTCTTTCAGTTTCTTAAATATTCTATAGTAACACATTACTACAGCCACAGAAAACTTGGTAAAAAATGTACTTACTAAACTTCTAGTTTTATCTCAGTTACCTCAGGATGCAGAATATGAAACTGGTGTTTGCAGTATGAGAATACGGCACTCTGATTTTTTCTTTCAACAAATTTCTGTGGAGACTTTTTGCTCCCCTCTCTCCCATCCCCAGATCATTATTCTTGCTTAAAATTAAAACAATATTTCATCTAGCTTTGAAATTATACCTGTGTAATCTTAAATACTAGAAATAATTCTCCAAAGTGAAGCAATACTTGCATGGTCTCTCATTTCTATTGCTGCAAACTTTTTGCTCCTTTTTGCATCAGTCGGTATTTCAGACATCTTACATGCCCACCCTGTTTGACAATTTGATTGGCTGTTGCCATCTCCTTATCATGATGCTCTTCCTCTCGCCTACAGGTACTTTGCTTCCCTTGTGCTATTATGGCCCCTATATTCTGAGAGAGTCACAAATTGACCTCTAGCCCAATACAGAAAATTATAACACATTATTTAAAAAAATTCTGGAAATATACTATTGGTTTTGCCATGTGAAAATCACACTGGACTGATTGAGTTTACTGAATAATTCTCTAAAACTGTCATCATATTATTAATGCAGCATTTAAAAGTGATGTTAAATGAGAAAATATAGCCCAAAAAAGCCCAGTAACAAACAAGAAAACCCCATCCATATTTTCAGGTGGATTTAGAGCACTAACAAAGAAATATTACAGAGGAAAAGTATTGAGGGTTTCTGTAAACACCAGCAAAGGTCTGAAGTATCCATAAAGAGTACCATAAGATCTACTCGGATATACTCAGTGTCACACAGCACTGAAAATACAGTATTTATGCTTTTTTTTCTCCCAAAATAATGATTTCCTTTGTCTCTATAGCCATTTCCTGGCTTTCTTGCCTTTTTCCCCCCTTTCTTCTTTGTTTGTGTGTGTGCCTAAGGTGCATACAACACTCTTTTTGAGATCTTTTTCCCCCAAAGCTCTGATGTTGCCACTGGCTCTTGAGCACTCAGACCTTCCCTTCTGTAGCCAGAGCAGACTTCAGTTGCACACATGAAAAAAGGCAACTAAGTAGGATTTTTGTCTCCTATTTTGAATTCAAATATGAGCACACTGATGTAGTGTAATTGGTAAACAGTGTGGAAGCATTTTTGTACCCAGTTCACCAGTAATAACATTACTATCATCAGTTGTAATAGGCCTCAAATCTTACAGCAACTATGCCCTATACTACCTCCACAAGAGCCCTGGCCTGCTGGACATGTTATAAACTGCAAGAACCTCCTGGGTGAAATGCAGTCTGACACCACATCTCTTTCTATAATGTACAGTTTAAGCTCAGAACTTGTAAATATGGGGAACAGCTGAAAACAGAAACACCTGAATGACATTTCACTGGTTGTCAGTTATTCATCACTGAGCTGATATTGAAAGAAAGAAGCAGCTGCTAAGGCAAGCAGGAAAAAATGGCCAAGCAACAGCATATGGCACCAGCCCCGAGCACAGGGATCAAGGCCCCCGGTGTTGCGTACCACATGGTGATACGGTAGAGAGGTGGACCAAGATCTGTCAAGAGACAAAACCATCTTATAAAAGAAGAAATGAGATTCAGAGGAGGGAGCAGAAAGAAGACCCTTGCATCAGTTGCACCTTCCCTTGCTGAAGAGTTCTTGAGCCTCATCACCTGCTTCCTTGGGGACTCAGACCACAAAGTGCTGAGCTGACTGCAGTGTGTTGTACACGTGCAGATAATTTAGGGTGTAATTGTTAATAACTAACTGCTTTGAATATGCAGTGAGAATGGTTAATAATGATTCAGAATGAACTATTAGCATGAAATGGCAATGAATATCAGTCTAGTAGTGTTTAAAATAAAAGTTTAAAAGTGGCCATATTTATCAGTCTTCTACCCAGTCTCACCACTCTAAGATCTAACTCCCTGAGGTATATAGGTAGCAAGACATAAGTCTACATGTACATCTAAATGCACTTTCAGCACCTTCCTATCCATTAAAATTAAGCTTTCTTACCTTCAAGTATCTATACATCTGCACAATGCATTCAGCATTTTTTAATTGCCTTTTCCACCTTTTTAAGGTTCCTCTTGCAACTGATTTCTGTGTAAACCATTTGATATTTCTTGTCTTTCAGTAGATAGCCACATTTTTCCCCTACAGAGTATATAATTTTGCTTTATTCTCACTATCACTTAAAACATCAATGAAATCTTTCATTAACATCCAGACATTTATACCCAGTTGACTGAGTATGAAATTAGAAGTACTGAGTAGCTTTATCTGAATCCTGAACTGTTTACGTATCTGTCTACATCATGTTTAAATAACACATGGCTCAAGGACTGCACCAGGTATTGGCCATGATCTGCCACTTAACAGGATCACCACAAGATGATAGAGAAAGCCAGCTACTCGCACGGACTACTGGCATACTTCAATATCATACTGGAAACTGAAGCACCATTTTGGTAAAAATGTGCAAATACTCAAACTCTTGCTTGGTATTTGATTTGCTAATTAATGCTTGTAAAACACGCATATATTTCTATGCCATAAAGAAATAGAGTATTTCACTTACTTTTTAGTAGTTCATGGCATAATCACATCTTAAAATTACTTGTCACGTAACACTACTGCACCTAACTTATAGCCACAAACATTAAAGAGATTTGCAAAACATAACAGTATTGCATATGTTCCACTGGCTCTTAAAGCCATATTTTTTATATTATGAAATGCACTTACCCAAAAAAAAACCCAAAATAACAGACAAGGTACAAGGAGATGTATTCAACTACTCATTTTCAGGAAGTTAAATTTATTATAAAATGGTTCAAATTAGAATATGCAAGAATATATCAAATCTGCAGTGTGCTGATACAGGACTTGTGTCTCAACAGAGTAAGAGTTGTTGATCCATTTCAATTATAGACAGCAGTGCAAAAAAATATGAATAAATACAAAATTGCAGAAATATTTAAAAGTTTACTTTAAACCACATCACCATGAGTTTCCCTTTTCAAATATTCAATGCTGCTGGTATGCTGTCTTAAACACTGAAGTGGCACATTTTTGTCTTAAATGGTATATTTCCGATAAATAGATACAAATTTTTAGCCTAAGATTTTCAAGGTTAAAAGCCAACTTGTTTTCAAATAATTAAAAAAAACAGTAGCCACAAAATAACAAGCTTTTTCAGTCTTGTGAAAGAATCTCTTTCACACAACTTAGAACTTGAAATAGACTTCTAACCTAAGAATTGCATGAATGGACAAATATATACTTTGTAACTTCCTCTATTGCTTAGTACTCTACCATATTGCAAAATTAGTGGCTAAAACCATTTTATACTTTCTCAGTCTTGACATCAAACAGCAAGAAAAAGAGATGATTTTTAAAAACTTTTTCTTCTTTTTAAACAGAAGTATCTCAATCCTCTTCTTCCATTTGGAATTCTTTGTCATTACTTTGCTATACTTCAGTATTTATTTTAAGGCTTTACAGTTCATATTTCTCGTGTTTGAAAGCCAAATCAGCTCAAAACTTCAACTCCTATTACTGTTTATCTCTTAAGCCGTAAAATTTTGTGTTTTCTATTTTGAGCATCATTTATATAATCATCACTATGAGCAATCTATCTCTGTCTTTAAGAATACAGTTGCTTTTTTTTCCACCAAGGAAAACACATCTTTTTCACTTGTTATAAGGAATGCTTAGTTTGTTTAGCTGCCTCTAGACTAATTCATAAGAGTATTCAATAGCTAAGGAAAATATACACTGGTTTCTTACCATATAAAGGAAGGCATAAGACACATTTGATACTTTTCTTAGGTGGTGTCTTGATACGCAGCCAAGTGGCTTAGAGGACAAGAAACTAAAAGTTCTCAAAGCTGCAAGTAATAGAGTGATTTTCCAGTCAGCAGACTTCTCAAAATGGACTTCTGGTTTGGTAGTAAAACTCCTGATTATAATTCATAGCCATCATTCTTGAAAACTATCATCTGAGGTAGAAAAATCCCATACATAACATTAAAAAAAGGGAAATTAACTTTGCATTTCAAAAAAGGAATTCTCAAAGGAAAAAAAAAACCTAAGATAAAACCATTTCCCTGTTAGCTCCAAACATTTTTTGAGGTAGATTTCTGAATGGGCTACCAATCCATAGAATCACAGAATAGTTTGGGTTTGAAGGGATCTTACATCTTCTAGTTTCAACTCCCTTGCCATGGGCAGGGACACCTTCCACTAGATCAGTCTTCTCAAAGCTCCATCCAGCCTGATCTTTAACACCTCTGGGAATGCGGAGTCCACAACCTCTCTGCGCAGTCTGTTCCAGTGAGTCACAAGCCTCACTGTGAAGAATTTCTTCCTAATATCTAATCTAAACCTGCCCCCTCCCTTTCAGCTTAAGGCCATTCCTCCTCGTCTTATCACTACATGCACTTGTCAAAATTCCCTCTCCAACTCTCTTGTTGGAGACTCCTTTAGGTAGAAGAAGGTGCAATAAAAGTCTCTCTGGAACCTTCTCTCCTCCAGGCTGAGCAGCCCCAACCCTCAGCCTGTCTTCACAAAGAGAGGTACTCCAGGCCTCTGATCATCTTCATGGTCCACCTCTGGACTCATTCAAACAGGTCCATGTTCTTATGTTGGAGGCCCCAGAGCTGGACCCAGAATTCTAGGCAGGGTCTCACAAGAGCAGAGTAGAACGGCAGAATCACCTCCCTTGACCTGCCCATCACACCTCTTTTGTTGCAGCTCAGCTTACACCTTGTGGTTGGGATTACCCTGACCCAGGTTCAGGACCTCATACTTGGCCTCGCTGAACTTCATGAGGTTTGCACAGGCCCACCTCTCAAGCTTGTCTAGGTTCCTCTGGATAGTGTCCCTTCCCTCCACTGTGTCAAGTGCACCACAGAGCTTAATGCTGTTGGCAAAATTGCTGAGGGTGCTCTTGATCCCACTGTCCATGACACCGACAAAGATGTTAAACAGCGCCAGTCCCAATAGCAGTTCCCTGAGGAACACCACTCATCACTCACTGATTTCCACTCAGATCTTGAGCTGTGGACTGCACCTCTTTTAGTGTGACCATTGAGCCAATTTTCTATCCACTGACTTGTCTATCTATGAAATCCATGTCTTTCCAGTTTATAGATAAGGACGTTGTGCAGGGCAGTAGTCAAATGCTTTAAAAAGACCAAGTAGATGACATCTTTTGTCCCTCATCCACCACTGCTGTAACCCCATCATAGGTGGCCACCAAATTTTTCAGGCACGATCTGCCTTTAGTGAAGTCATGTCGTTTGTCACCACACACTTCATTATTTTCCATGTGCTTTAGCCTAGTTTCCAGATGGATCAGCTCCATTATTCTGCCAGGCACTGAGATGAGAGTCAACAGACTGTAGTTCCCTGGGTCTTCCTTATCTGCCTTTCTAAATATGAGGGTTATGTTTCCTCTTTTCCAATCAGTGGGAACATCACTAGACTGCCATGAATTCTCAAATATGATGGACAGTGGCTTACCCACTTCCTTGGCCAGTTCCCTCAGGACCCACGCATGTACCTCATCAGGTCCCATGGACTTGGCATCTTCAAGGTTCCTTAAATGGTTGTGAGCCCAATCTTCTACAGAGGGTGGTTCTTTGTTCTCTCAGTCCCTGCTTTCAGCTTCTGCAATGAGTCTACTTCATACTGTAAGTCTGCTATAGAAACTTAGAAATCTCTGTCATCTGCAAGATAGCGAAACCATCTATTGATTTTGGTGCTGATAATAGAGTATGGAGTAACTCAAGAAGTGTGCAATGCTTTCTGAAAGCATAGAAAAAGCAACCCAAACAAACACAACAATCCTGACGGCCTGAAAATAAGAGCCTGTGAATTTGTGACCCAAATCAAAACAAAAACCCAAGCAACGCATAGCATACATTATTTAATAGTACTGAGAAATCTGCCATTGACTTAGAAATTCTCTAATAAGAAAAAACCCCTTTCCCTATGACATATAGAATGCTTATGGTATATATATTAATATTTTTCTTTCATGCTGTCCAAATGTTTTTAAGTGTTACAGGTGGGGGTGTCTTATTTTTCATTAATATAGTTTAAACTTCACATTTTCAATTTGGTTCCTAGCTTTTTTATTTTGAAGTGAAATTAATTATCTATGGAAAAAAACTAATGAAGTTTCAAAAAAGAAAATGGATACGTTACTTGTAAAGCTGTGATGGGTTAATGTCTTTTAGAGAAAGGAAAATCTGCAGCTTTATAGTGTTATTACAATATGAAAGACTCAATACACTATTACCTGTAAGGTCTTTGTAAATTAGAGTCAATCAAGTAAAACAGCAGCCTGGATAAATGCAATATAAATCTTTACAATACCATAAAATAAGAAATTAGTAAATTGTACTGAATTGCCAAAATATTTCTTGTCTGGAATACTAACTGAAAAGCAGGAAAGTCATTATATTTAAAAGAAAAGACAGCTTTAATTATATAAATCTTCAGGAACTGTCATATCTGTAAGCTCATTAGCTGCAATGAAAGTTCCTCCTGCTGATCTAAGAGCACTCAGAAAACAGGATTTGTTATACTTCAAAGTAAAAAGGTATCTTTAATTCATGTCCTGTAACAGTGAATTAAATCAACTTCTAGTATTACAAAAGTAAAAACTAAAACTTTAGCACACAATGGAAAAAAAACTCCCCACAAATTAAATACCTTAAATACCCTGAAGCAAACTTCAATTGCACAGGTCACATGTCCCTTAATGTTTGCCTCTCAAAGTTAGATTTTAAAAAATACTTTTTCCTGCAACAATTAATTTACATACTGTGAATATTTAATCATTTATAAAATACTAGAAAACATGGTAGCTTCACCATTAACTTGGTGCAGTCACTTGTCACTGCTCTTGAAGTCTTACAAGCTACTTTAACAGCTTACTGTACGATCACTGTCACTGTACGACACAATATTTAATGAAATTAAAAAAGCAAGAATGTTTCTTCTGAAAAGGATAAAAAGAAAATGAGTTACTGAACATTGTCATGTTCTAATGTTCACCATTTTGAAAAAGAAAGAACTTGAAAGAGAAGTTTTAAGAATGAGCAAGTACAAAACAAAAAAGATGCAAGCCATGCTACAAATGGGCTGGGTGATACAAGGACAGCCATGTCAAGGAAGAATTCTAAAAAAACATCCTTTAAGTAGCTTGTTTTGAGAAACCTGTAGAAGACTCAACAATTACTTGAAGGTGATCAAGCCAAAACCAGCAAGTGTACAGTATAGCTCCACTTTTTTGTATAAATATGTAGGTTCGATTTCAAGTTTTCTGTTACTATTGTTCAAATGGCATTTACACATCTTTCTACCACATTAATTTTGATTTATAATTTAAAGGACACCTGCAAATAATATTTTCATGCCAGATATAAAATGTGAAATTATTGTATATGAAGACATGAATATGCAGACAGCTAATACAATCAGCTCAATAAAAACCAGCTTGCAACAAAGGTATAGGAGAATAAAATATTCTTATCCAACTTTACTGATTTATTCTTGGGAATTACTTTTAAAAATTACTTCAGAAAACAAAGTTCAGCAAAACCATGCAGGGAATTTAATTCCACCACCTGTACCAAGGCCCTAACCTTTGCCATGACAAAAGCTAGAGAAAAGGATTTAAAAACAAGTACTGGAACAAAATACAACCTCTGTGGTTCAAGGAAAAATTGAACGTTATATTAATATGATACAAAAGCAGAAAAGAGTGATGTTGTCTCCTCACCCAACAACTTTGAGGAACAAAGCAGCATATATGTGAATAGAACTTTTCTACTGGATGACAGGAGAAACACAGGCTGACTTCCTCCCTTCGGCAGCCTGTAACCCTTATACACAACATTTGGATCCAGTGGTTTTCCAGATTTACTAGAAGTGTAAATTGCCTCCCTGAAACGCAAATCAGGATGGATTATTTCTGCTAAACCCTAGCTTACAGTATCTTGGAATGGAGGAAATGCTCTAAGCCCTCAGTACCAAAGTTCTGTTCTACCACAAGTATTTTTTTCTGGAATATGCATATTTGACTATATAAAAGATTTTTGCTGACTTCCCCTCTATCACTGTTCCTAGTAGCCATAATGATTGCTTGTAATATCTGCTATGATTTCCCACCTCTCTTGGTCAACTTGTTAGATTTCATCAGCCTATCAGTAAGTTACATGAGACCATTATGGTGGATGTGACTGTACAGATTCACAGACTTTCTTTTTAACTGACCTTTTGGTAAGCTCAAGCAAAAATAGCCACTTCATTAAAAATTTACTGTACAAAAGTCAGTGCATATTAAATCAACTTGTTTCATAAAAATGTACTTTGTCAGGAGTACTAAAAGGTTCGAAAAACCTCCATGAGTTACAGTTTTTGTGATCTGCTGGGTTTTCCAAAATTCCAGTGCAGCAGGAATCCTTCAAAAACAGACTGGAGTTTTTCAGGTAGGAAAACAAGTATAAACAAACACACTGATACAGCAATCCATTACAGATATCCTAAGCCTTTCTCTTTTTCCTATAGTAAAACTGAAATGTAAAATGCATCTCATAATACACTGAAGTAAATTCAATATATAAACTTGAAAACATGATCATTGACTTCCATCCTACCTCATACTGAGTGAGATCAAAGACTCAACTAGTCATTAGCAGATGCCTAAAACAGAATAGAAAGCCTGGGCTAACTGATAATTTTACTGGCTACTCTTTGAATGGTTAGTAATTTAGATCTCAGAATATTTCCAGAAAACAGTCAGCAGTGTCAGACAAGATGACTGTCTACACTGAAAATAGTGCCTTCTAATAAGGATATAAAAAACTCAAACCCAATACAGACAATATATTAGTAATGAAAAAAAAATCAGCGACCAGTTAACACTGAAAATAATACCAAACACACCAAATTTATATACAGCAGAAACTATTTCTATTACCAGTACAAACAGCTAGGTGAAGGGCTTGAAGCATTTGACAGGTATTTAAAAATAATTTAAATTTTATGGGTTATAATGTACCAAGTAAAATTGGAAACTTTAAGAACCAGAAAGTGAACCCTATGTAAGGGACCACTATCTCAAGTTCTCTATCAGAGGCAGGTTTTACAAAGCTGTAATTTGTTGCAGGGAGACTGACTGATGCATGAGAGTGACACTCTACAAAGCAATATAGATAAACTGTGATATTTTCCAAACTGACATAAACTGAAAAATTTTTAGATGAGACAGACCATCCAATCATTTTTTCCTGCAAGAGTAGGACAGTGCTGAGGTAGCATCAATTTCTACCTCCATCCTTATTCTGTTTAAATTACTTAAACTGATAAAATACGGAAAAGGCACTTTTAATTCATTAATTGCAAAAAACTCCACTGCTGTTCATATGGAGATTTCCCATATTCTGTATTGCATGATGAAACAGCACAAATTTTTCCAGACTTCCAATGCTACTGTTGCATGAAAAACATACATGTAGGAAGTACAAAACTATTCCATGTTTTGAAAAAAATAAAATAAAGTGATGCCATGACAGCCTTCCTGCATGTCTGAATTAGAAGACAGTGAGTGATACACTTACCATATAAAAGACTGAAAACTGGAATTAAGATCTGTTAACAGAAAAGAACTTTAAAAAGAAATCCAGTTTGGAAAATGGTTCTAGAAGATATGTTAGAAGAAATGTAATGGGAAAAGTCCTGTAGTAAATGTTAGAGGACAAAACAATAAGTATCTTCAAGACCATTCACAGCAGCTCAAATTACTGATCTGTGATATTAACTATTGAGATCTATTTTTTAAATATTGTTAGTAAAAAATAAGCATCATCTCATGTGGTATTGTATTTCCCCATTTCTCTTCTTACTAAATTGCCTGCCTTTCCACACAGGTCCCTCCTTCCCTGTCCCTAGCCCTAACCACTCTCTTGGGTTTTTCCTATTTGTTCCTTTACCCCAACTCCGCTCATGTACCGCCCCTGTGCTCTGAGACCATTGGTCCATGTGCTCTCCCTGCCCCCTTCTTCCCCAGATAAACCAATGCTGCATGTCATGTGACTTTCCTCTCTCGCTCTCTGCTCTGCCTTGGGGCACCAGCCTCTGCTTGGGGGAAACCATGCCATGTGCTGGCTCTCTGCCTTTGGGAGCCACCACATGTGCTGGCTCTAGGCTTCTGGGAGCCACCATGGAATAAAGCCATGCGGAGAGCCTTCTCGCCTCCTTTATCACCACCGCGTTGTGGAGCTTCAGCTAGCTGGAGCATGCGAGGGGCAGCCTGGAAGAGGCTACAGGATGTGGCATAAGCTGCTATCCCCAAGAGACCCACCTTGTGCGCTCTCCTGGAAGGCTGTGGCTTGCCGTACCACCACCGGGAACCTACATACCGCAACAATCTCACACACAAGACACTGTAATGTGTCAAAATCAAAACTTAGTTAGTCACACAAACCTTTACTAGCTTTATCTAAATGCTGAAAATCCTCAACAAAATTCAGGACATCTTGATAGCTTTCTTCACACACTTCTACAAGAAAATGGAGCAATGTTGTTTTCTGGTCTGCCGACTTTGTGTCCTTCAGCTGGGAGGGAAAAAAAAAAGAAATGTAAAAACATTGAGAAAAATTTTATTTCTGACCATTTTAATAATTAATAAATATTAGTAATTATTCTTCCAGGAAAGGAAAGAACAAACTGTTAAAGTAGTACATTTTTTTTAAAGACAGCAATGGGCTGTTTCATTTCCCCCCTTGCTAAAAACCCCTAGAAAGATCACACTAAATATTTTTTCATTCTATGCAATATTTGCGTTCAGTATTCAAAACCAGTACACATATTTCTTTCAAAAATGTAATTATTTTAACAATACAGGAATATTTCCAAAACTGCGAATAAGCGCATGGAAGTGTAAAAAAAATCAAAGTTAAATCAGCAAAATCTAACTATACATAGTGCATGTATCCACTGCATTACATGATTTCCCTCCTTATGTATCAAATCAAAGCCTAAAAATATTTATGTAGTGGAAGCTACACAACCTCAATGTGCACAAGTTCTTCTACGTATCAATTCTCAATACAGTAAATAAGAGTTCATAGGTCTCATTGTTTAAAA
This sequence comes from Rhagologus leucostigma, assembly GCA_013397725.1. Classification (NCBI taxonomy): domain Eukaryota; kingdom Metazoa; phylum Chordata; class Aves; order Passeriformes; genus Rhagologus; species Rhagologus leucostigma. The sequence goes on along the minus strand of VZTD01001325.1, from coordinate 804,350 downwards.
AAGCTGACTTCAATAATTCTTAAGCATAAACCTTTCTTTCTGGATTCTTTATAGATATAAAATTATTTTCAAGCCTGGCCACTTTAAAACTTGCAGCTACTCATGTAAAAACACTAACAATTGACAACTGACAAACACTTCTGTTGTAGTCTTCCAACTGAGCTGTTCTTTTAAATGAAAGAGATTTTTATAAATAGAAAATGACATCACATAGGAAACTATCACATTCTTCACTACTTAAGAACTATTTCTACATAAAAAATTTAGCAGGAAAAGTATACAAGCATGTAGGCACAAAGTAAGTATGCGTACAAAAAGGGCTGCCACAATTGCACAAAGACTTCTGTACATCCGAATATCAAGGCACAAAGTCCTTAACACAGTATTGAGATGTCGTAATTAACTGTAAAAAGTCTGGTTTGTTTTCATAGATCAAAATGCTACTATGATGAAATAAACTCTTCTAGAATATGCATGTTTTCCTTTAGACAAGTGGATTAATAATAATGTGAAACACAGTTTTCCAAATAAACAGAAAACAGAACACGTATATATCAAAACCCAAAAATATATTCCAGGATCCTTACTGTATGCAATGTTATAAAATATGTTACTTCCACTGTATTGGGAATCTCAGTGAAAGATGTCTCAATAACACCACAAAGAATTTCTACAACGTGACACTGTGATACATGTGATACACTGTGATACATAACAGAATTAGCTACAAATATGAACCTGTGTTACAAACACGCATATAATTTTAATACTTCAGGATTTAATGAATGATTGAGTATTAGCATATCAATATCATATCTCTTTTCTGAGAATACTCATGGCTGCTCTCTGATGCAGAAGAACTATTACAGTCATTCATTCCATACTTTCATTATCTATATAGATCAATTCTCTCTCCTTTATCTAGTACTCCATGGCTATCTTCAAAATCTTCACATTCTAAATCTTAATAAATTATTTCTCCAAGATAAATTTTGACTTTTGATCCTGCTCTGCAAAGTGCTTATATCAATTGCCTTCACATTGTTTTCATAAATGTATTTTTTGTCCTGTGTATTAAAAATACAGAGAATATAACCAAACCTAGGAGAGATTCTTGTAAAATCATACTTAAGTAAATGAACCTAACTGGAGAAAGAACCTTTAGTATCTTTCTTCTGAATATATTTCTCAACAACTTGTATTTTTAACTCAATCACCTCATCTACAGTGTATTAATTCTAGGTGGATGACTCATGCTTAATGTTTAGATGAGGGAAAGTATATAACTTATTCTCTATGAATATTTATGTCACAGGTATCACATTCAACACTCAAAAACCACAGTGAAAGAATTCTTCTGAAATATAGCAGAGTAAGGGTGATTAGTTTCATGAATGTAGAAGTTAACAAACTGCATTTTCTCTTGTGCAAAAAGATAAGAAACAGAAAGACAAAGACTACACACAAAGTTTCAAATAACTCTTTGCTTGTAAGAACTGTATGTGCACTCTGAAGATTTTGCAGTAACCTCTCAGAGAGCACAGGAAAAAAATAACAGTACTAAATATGGGAAAGGTAATTAGCATTAGAATGGATCATAAATTAACACTCAGAAAAGTATAGACACCTTCTTGTATATATCTTATACAAAAGTGGAAAGAATGAAAATTTAAGAAAAAATTAGAAGAAGCAAGAAACTGATGAAACTCAGCAACATGAGAAGACAATCACATAAGGAGCAAATTCATGTCCAAGAGAAAACATAACTGTATTAAAACATACTAAAATGTGATAGATGTCTTAGAAGTGCTCAGACATGTTAAAATTACAAAATTACTATGATCACAGTGATAAGGTCCTTACATAACTTTATTTAGTTTGGGTTTTTTATTAATCCCTCAAATTAGAATCACTTAAAAGTGATTAAATGCAAGACAGTCTCAAGATGACTATTCATGGATTAGCTGTACTGTTCAAACTATCAATTAATACTAATAATAAGGAAAAAAATAGTAAGCAAATAATTAACTTCAGGAAAAACATCAAAACCAGAGTATTTAAGTAGCATAATTTAAAAAAAAAAAAGTGAACTTAATACTCAACATGGACATTTCAAAACTCACTTTACATAGCGAGCTGAGATTATATCCAAAGGTCTGTGCATTCCGAGAACCTGCATTCATGTAGTTTCCCATTAACAATACTAGTTCCAGCAGCTTGCTAAAGCTTTTACTCTTCTTTATCTCTTCACAGGCAGCACTGACAGCCATGATGTCAGGTTTGATGTTGTTCACCTGCTCCTCAAACTGAAGCTTAAAAAGAATAGCACTGAGCCGTGGCCGTAGTCTCTTCACGTTGCTCATCTGATTGAAAAGAAAAATAGAAGATTTCCTTTAAAATTCATGGTACACTTTAGCACTGTACAAATGCATATGCTCTGAAATGATTTATTGGTGTGACAGGCTTGAAGAAGCAATATATCTGCTATAACTGATAGCAAATGAATGAATGAATGAGAGACACTTGGGTAAGCAACTGAAATCCCATCTTGTGGTTAATAGGAACTGCCCCCATCCTTTCCAAATAACTAGTATGTGTAAGCAATAAAAGATAAAGTGTCATCATATATCACATCTGTCAACTCACATACCAAATCCTATAAAACTAATCCAAGTTTATGACCCAGTAGCTGCAAAGGAATGAAAGTAGTTCACAAATTTTGTCTAACTCTGGATGTACCAAAACAAGACAAATCTCATTTTCTGGTGAAAATATTTGAAAGCTGACATCAATAAGAGCTTATTATAAACCTGCAGGAAAATAATAATTTTGAAAAATCTCAGCTATGAAACACTTAATATAGCATACACTAATATATACCAATAGTCATACCCCCTACGCTACTGTATACTAACCTAATACAGTTAATTAGGTGCAGCTGAATGCTCCCAGGAAAACAGCTTCTGTAGATCATATACAAAAGACTTGGCTTTTTCTATGGTTTACGGATCATGTATTTTCAACAGAAATTTTGATCTTTTTATATACTAGGTCACTGAATTCTCACTCCACACATACTTTGCACATTGTTTACTAAATCCACACTAGAAACACTAAAAAAATATTCCATGAGCAGCTTGTCTTATTTTTCCCTATCCCTGTTTTCTCATCAGTTTCATGAATTGCATAAGATCTCTTTCCTCATCCTTGTCTTTTTCCTTCTCAAGGCAAGATTCAAGACAATAATCCCTTGGCAATCCCCAAAATCTTAAACTAATTTTTGTTTTTTGGGTTTTTTTCTTTTTAAGGAACACATTATTGTTTCCAACTATCAGTACTTCTCAACGCAAGAAAGAAGCAATAATATTGGCACTTCTCCTACAAAGCAGTAGGCTTCATATAGTGGCCTTAAACTTTTGCCTTTAAATTGGACATATCTCCCTCCAAACCACAGTGATACCTAAGGTTTTACAGAGTACTTCTCAACACAGATCTAGTCCATCAATGTGAAAATTCCTCTGACAGTGCAACGTTCATAAGTCATATGGTACTGATTATCCCAAGAGACTCAGTGAAAAGGATAATGGTGACACTCCATCCATTTTCAGTGTAAGGTGAAACTGAAGGCTGTCTAATCCAAAGGGTTTGATACAGAAGCAGAAGAGAATGGAAGTTACAATCTATTTTATTGGTTTTACTGTGACAGTAGAAGAAAATAAAATCAGGTAGAGTTAACATTTTATGTTACTAGGCCATTTCAGAAATGCCTGCATAGCTGTGCAGCCACCCGATGATGTGTCATTGAAGTAAACATACCATTTGCATTTTAGTTCAGGTAAGAAATCTTGATCTAAAATAAGAAATCCTTTCCACTAACCATACTTTTGTTTTCATCATAAAGCAGAGCACATAATCAGGATGTCTTTCAGAATAAACTAGGCTGAAAATCAGCTGTTGCACTTTAGTCCACAGACTGCTTCCAGCCTGGTCCTCAAGTAAAACACTTAAAATGTACAATTTGAACATTATTAGCCCAGTACCAACTGTAGGCAGATATTCTGTTCTCATCGTCCATGAAATAGTGTCCAACAAGTGTGGTAAAATTCTTATTTAAGAAAGGGTAAATGAGGATAATGGAACTTGAATTTGAACAGGGCATTTCACAGCAAAATAGAAATACCTAAATTCCACATGAAATTAACACTGCACTCTTACAACTTTATACCTAATTTAAGAATAACTACTTAAAAGAAAGTTAAGGTAGTAGACAGAGTTAAGTGTTACAAATTCATTCTCCTAGCTCTGTCAGGAAGAATCCCTATTAACACCTTTTCCTCAATTATCTTAATAAATTTGTATATGTACTACTACTCCCCAGCATCTTGAGAACAATGTTTTTAATTTTAAGTTTTGTCCTGAAGTTAGCCAGGAAAAAATTGAGACTAGACTAGAAAAAAAAAAATCACAACACTCCATTAAAATTTTCCAGATTTTTAATATTTAATACCCTAGTCAGCATGCAATAAAGATGATCATTAATATTAAACCATAGAAACTAAAAAAATGCAGTGTATGTTCCATTGATTTTAAATGGTACTAAACTCAAGATACTACAGAATCACCAGAAGAGGTATCATTTATTGACTCTTGGCTTTTAAGACAGGCAGATCCTTGAAACTGAAATAATCAAGCACTTTAGACCACAAAGATGAGTTGCACAAACATGAGCATGTACATCTGCATAAAAGGGGCAGTTTTCATCAGAACCACTTGAACTATAAGAAATTAAGACATCCGGTATGTAAGTATGAAATTCTTAAGGATGAATGCAGAAATACGTAATCTAAAAAATTAGAAACAGGAACACATACCAGAAACACAACAGAAATGCCACTGGGATTGTTATTATAGTTATTACTATTATTATTATTATTATCGTTGTTGTTGTTTTTCAAAATGCTCTGAAATCCATGCACAATGCATGTTGTTGGTATTATTTCTTTACCTGTTTGCTAAGTCAATAATTGAGAAGGGAAGAGATAGAGTTCCCTTAGTAATATATGGCTTTCTTTGTGACATGTAGTCAACAGTTACATTCCAACTGTAAAATCCATACACCCTACCACAAGAGATGCTAAGAATTTAAGTGTTGCAGTGCTGACCAGCTTATGTTAACATCCTGTATTTTTCTATAATCAGCATATAAGGACATAAGCTTACTTCAGTCTTGATAGTGGAATTCTGAAAACAACCAACACAAATAACTAAAATGGGAATTTGAAGTAGAAACCTATACGTGTCAGAGAACTCAGCCTACACGTAATGAATTGTTCTACTTTTTAAGTAAAGTCCACAAGAAGAGTCTCACTACAAGCATGTCCAAATGGGAACTGACTTATGAGTTGAGCTACCCGGTAGTAGCTCTCACATCTCACATCCAACACCAAAGACAGGTTTTTCTCTCAAATACAGCATAAATCACAAGGCAACTACAAGAATGTGCAATCTGATATATGTGCACCTTCACTACCTTTTTTGTTGATGTCAAGTAAAGGAAAGCATCTCAGAAGTTCCACTGACACTACATTTTGATCACTAAATGGGATTCATTCCTGTCACAAGCTCATAGAGAGAAACACTGCAAGCACTTCAGTTTCATGCCTTCTTTAAAAGGAGCAACAGTGCTGAGGCTGTCAGACCACCTGAAAATGTTCCCATCCAAAAAGCAAAATAACAGTTACAGCCAAGCTGACTAAAGAGAGCAAACTGGAACGACATTCCCTGTGGATAATGCATGGCTTTCACCACTGTAGCATCAGTGAACTCTAAAGAGTGCAGAGGTAAAAAGGGGGAATTCCTGACACTTATCTTTAGACCATGGCACTTGAAAAGCAGAAAAAGAAATCAAATAAAGAAGGACTGATACCTTAACAGACATTTTATCATGTTTAAAGAAGATAAAAGAACATCCTGCTCGATTTGAGAAGGACAGCCAACATGCCTAAACCTTAGTGAAAAACAGAAGCATTCTGGAAAGATCAAACATTATTTCACAGTATGGGAGGTCAATTCACAATAAAAAACCAGTGTTTTTCTTGAAATGTTTTTATGGATATGTGGAAATAGTACATCTTTCTTCACCTTTGACACACTATTTTTCCTCAAGGAAATGGTAATAAAGCCAAGAACTGCCAACACAAAATTAAAATTACTTAAGAGAAATCAAGTCTTTATTTTTATATATATATGTGTGTATATGTATACATGCAAACAATTGAACTAATGACTTTTCAGCCTTATTAGCAGTGATAGAGAGCATGTCCTGTTACTCAGTTTCTCTAGCCTGAATTATAAACAGCTTGAATTTGCACTACTGACCAAGTTTCTTGCAAATCCAAGATTTTCCTAAAGGATATTCAGGTCAGAATAGAAGGTAGTGTATTGTAAGTGACACAGGGACAACACCTATCAATTATCTCCTAGCTGCACACAGGCAGCCTTCTCTTGTCTTGTGGATGACAGTGCACTGATTCACAGCGCAGAAAATCCCTGGTACTGTTTTGGATTGCATTATGTTCAACAAAGACAGACCAGCAAGGTCAGTGAGCAGATCTCAGAATTGCCAATGGGGGCTACAACACAGCTGTCAAAACAAGCTGAGCTTACAGTCTTCATGCTGAAATTCACAGAAAGGTAAGGTCTATGAAAAGAAAGTAGTCTTTTGTTTTCTGCCTTATCCAAAAAATACAATTAGATGTACTGACAACTTGATCAGTATGGAATGCAGACAGTTTTTGTTTTTCCACGTTGAAACCAGTCAATGATATTTTCCTAAAAAGGAATCTTCCAAGAAGGGGAAGGTCCAAATTTCCCAAATTCTTCTATTTTTAGCAGGCCTAACAGATGTGTGAAAGGCGATTTTCATTGAAGACACATACGGAGCAGATGCTACTAGACTGAAAAGCCTTCCTCATGGGAAACCAAGTCAAGAGTTTAATACAGGTAAAAATCCTCTGTAAAACCTCTAATTCATACATGTAGCAAAAGTAAATAAATTAAAAATGGAAGTCAAGGGCAGATGTCATTGAGGAATTTAAAATCAAATAATATAATATCAAACCAAATGGAGAAAAGTTTCTAAAAGTAAATCAGATGTAACTGTATTCCAGATGGAAAAATCTGGTAATCCTAACTTTAAAATAAATGCCTCATTTTCTGTCTGGCTACTACCAGGAATTCATCTCCTAATGAAAAGTAAGTCTGCTATAAGGAATATCCCAAAATAGAGGTCATGAAGGTACAGACCATGATCAAGGTCTGGATGAGAATGTCTCAAAACCATGACAGCAAGTTTAGTACTTCCCATCAGGTTGAACCACATTAACAACTTCCATACAAAAGTGAAATTTGATGTTACATAGCTAGCAGCTGATTCTGATGTCTTTGATGTGACAGACATGACCCATTTCAAGAAAGCTCACGCCTCCAGCAATTCATATCTGGTATCATCTTCTCTACTGACCCAACAAGGTGTGTCCCATTTAATTTCCTAAGAAGGAAGATATGTGTCTATGATGATGACAGTACTGGTAAGGGAAAAACATTCCACTGTAGAGCTTCTGTAGTCCTGTCAATAGCAAATTCAGTAATGACTGGGGAATTTTTATCCATATGGCTATTTGGTGTATTTGGAACCAGAGTTAATCTGTGGCAAAAACAGTGTGACATGAAATGTCACATAAGTGAATGCTGTAGAAGACAGTTTAGATGTCTTGGAGAAAGTTCCTCAGTTCTACAAAATGATCACAGGGAAAGTAAATCCTAAAGCACTTGGAGCTACATTGAACTCTAAAGTCTGAAGCTGGAACAGGTGAAATATCTGCACAGTAATTTCAAGCTCTAGGGATTTAAAAGGTACTATCAGGCTGAAGGTTCTTTCAGCACAGCTGCCCTACACTAGCCAGTCATTTGGATACCTCACTCAATTTAGGTGACTAAATTACAAGAAACTCTTTAAGTTGCTGAGTTAAAATGGCAGGATCACGGTCCTTACTCAGAAGTGTTTTCCTTATGATGTGTAAAGCATGACATGAACATTAGAGGGTTGCTTATATTACTAGCAAAGAAAAACATCAAATCAGATTCAGGACAAGCTCTTGAAACATTTACAAGAATGTGCAAAGTGAATGGCTGGAATCAAAAGATGGGGACCCTCCAGAGAAATAACATTCTTGATCTGAAGCTGTAGAGATAATCTGCCAAGAAGAAAACTGAGATAGCCTATGTGTGTGCTAGAACAAACAACAACCACCCACTTCTAGCCATCTGAATTAACATCAGACAACAACAAGACAAAATTTTTTAAACTGTTCTTTAGATTAACTACTCAAAATGGTTATACTGGAACTAAAGAGAGATAAGAGTAAGACCTGCTGGTACTGAAGCATTTGCAGAAGCACTCGTCTATAATACGGCACCACAATCTTTCACTGATGGAAAGGAAGTAACATAAGCCAACCCAATGGCAATTGCAAATAGTCAGATCAGTGCAGATCATGATGGCCACTTTCAGAAGGTACTTCTGGAGCTTTGTTCTCCTCCCTTATCCAGGTTCAAGGTTTGAAATACGTCAGCATTACAGGAGTTAAGGATGTGCTCCTTCTCAACAACATAGGTAACTTGACTGCAATTTGTCATAAAGATTTTTTAACTCTCACACATAGCATATAATAGAAAGTTAATCTTTAGCAACACTCCCGAAAGGCTGGAAATACTGATACAGAACACTGACAAGGCAGAGCAGCAGATACACATGACATCTAGAAGACACAGAAGATAACATTTGCAGATAGAAATTAGCACAATCAAAATATCTCACAGCCCAGATGCACCTCAACACTTCAGAATTTTAAACAGACTGAAATGTCACTAGGTATGGCTGTGTCCAAGCATCAAGTATTGTGAAAGGCAGAGTACACCTCTGCAGAAACAGTGATAGTATGATATTTTCCAGACAACAGTGAAAAAACATTAATACATTTTGAGTTATCCTCAATGAGAACATACAGGTGAAACTCTCAGCTGAATATGGAATTGATCAATTTAAGTGTCTGCTGAATTATTTAAGACAATCTAGCCTTCATCAGGCCTCACTCTAATCTTCAATTTACTCTAGTGAAATCTTTTCCTTTGGTACGAACTCATTAAAAACACATCCATCAATGAACAAGCTGTGAAGCCACATGAGGATTGCTTGCCAAATTCTATTTGGGTTAGCTGTCAGTGAATTTCACAAGGTCTGAGCATTAATTATTTCTGAAAAAATATTTTGTAATTCCTTCAATTTTATCTTTGAGCAAATACAAGTGATCAAGGAAAAATCTGTTTCCTTTTTTTTTACTACCAGACAATATGGAAACATCTTTCCAAACGTTTCAGGTTATAAGAAAAGAAATATAGGAGGAGCTATCACATGTGGCTCTTTAGACAGTATTCTTATGTCAGAATACTAGTACACTTGCCTACACCTGAGGTCAAATGTCTACTAATAGCATCCTGTCAAGTATTAGAAACTTTTTATAACAGAAGTGTTTATAAAAACCATCAAAATTGTAATTTCTTAAATCGAATTGCATTTATGGATTTCAAACAATATAATAAATTTAATATGGTCCAGGACCATTTTACACCACAAAGAATTACAGGCACTGATAAGTGTACATCAAATTATAGAATGGAATTCTATGAAAATTCAGAACAATGAAATTCTGAACAGCTGAAAGATGCTTCTACACAACTTCCTTATGAATAATATATTGACCAGTGGTATGGTAATAGTTCAATGAAAATCCATTAAACAGATTACTGCACTCAATAAATCAACAAATTGATCAATAAATCTAACTAGTACTTATTATATCAACTTCACTGAAAACAAATGAGGTTAACATTACTAAAGGATCTACTCCTTAAACATTTCTTTGATATGATGACAGACACTACATCAAAAATTAAGAAAAAATATTCTCTAAAACAATACTTTTTTCTCTGTAGAAAAGAACTACCCACAAAACAAATCGACATTGCTAAAAGTCCTAAAGCAACATAATATTTATACTGTCCATTGAAGAAAGCACCAGGTAAAAAATGTAAAAACCACCAAAACACAACCTTCTGTCAACAGTCACCAAGGTAAACATCTAGATGAAACTCCATTCATCTCCAGTGGGTTTCACATTGCAAGTGTGCTGTCACAGGACTGCTCATTTCTAAACACAAAGATAATCTTCATCATTAACAAGTTTTATAGAAGATTCAGCATGGTGCTAGTAATGACAAGGTTGTGAGTTCGATCCCTATATGGGCTATTCCCTTAAGAGTTGGATTTGATGATCCTTGCGGGTCCCTTGAAACTGAGAATATTCTTTGATTCTGTGGTAATCAGTAAAACCTCCAAGAAAATAATATAAAGGTTAAGGAAGTTTTAAAAAACGTAGAGGAAGTTTATTGCAGAAAGTAAAACCAAGTACAAAACAAGAATTATGGTAAAACAAAATGCAATTGAGTATTTATTTTTTGCCAAGCACACGCATAATTCGTCAAGAATTTGATCAAGAAAATACAGCATTCAATATAACATCAAGTTAACAATAGTAAGCTCAGTTTTTAATAAGATGAACAAAATTAATGTAATTTTCATAGAATAGTTAATAAATCTGTGCAAGCCCCTCTCTGCCCCCTTCCCCCTCCCCGCCAAAAAACCCACAACCCTAAAACAAAAAACAAACTCCACAGTAATAGGTGATAATATCTGTGCTCTGAGACATCAGCCTGGAGTAAGTGAAAGAAAGAACCTAGAGGAAAATAAAGCAGTTTATCTAAAGAAAACCCAAAGTCTGGAAGAGAAGATAAGGGCAATAAAGGATTTATTTTATAAATACTGCTGAATGAACAGAAAATATAAAAATGATAAATAACTTTAAAAAGGGAAGCCAGAAACCACAAAAGCAACTCATAGAGTCAATACAAAGAAAACAAATCCTCACAACCATAAGATAAAAACCTAAACAAAACCCCAAAACCACAAGCCACACTCATGAAGGGAACCTGAACTGTTTAGAGTCATGCCCTCAATGTCTTTAAGCCAACAACAAAAGTTAATTAACTCTGCTTAAAACATACAATACTGTAACAGTCACAGCAAGCCAATATTTCACAAAGTGTCTTGCTATTTCTTTCAGGGTATCAAACCTTGACTTTCAATTCAAAGCCTAAAAGATAATGGGTTTCCATGTTAAAAAAAAATTTATCACACAAGTAGTAATTAGCCATTTATTCACTATTTAGGTTCTTCCTTAGGAGTCAAACAGTTCAATTGTTCCTTTAATCACAAACTTAGAGCAAATTAACATGGAATCTCCTAATTCTCTGAAAAAACATAACTATAAAACACTACTCATCTAAAAGACTTTAAGTCTTCTATTTCATTTCTAAGTTTGATTCTCCTCATTTAAAACAGACAGCAAAAATGAGGCATAAACCAACATTTTTAAGGAAAAATAAACAACCAACAAAACCAGCAATAATGTGAAGATTCACATTAGCAGCAATAGTGGCTTCTAAAGAAATGAGTAGAATTTCTCAGCCTGCTCCCTGGCCAACAATAAAAGAAAAGATACAAGAGAGCCAGATGGAGATTGAAGAACTTTGATGAAAAGCAAATGGATGGGATTCCAGATTCAAAGAGTAAAAAAAGTGACTTATTTAAATTTTCCCCCTTGAACAGAAATGAAAATTGTTTCATGTAATAACCATTGTAGCTTGTTCTCTGAAGTCTGCTCTACTACATGCGTAGAAGGTGTGACAGGAGAGAATCTGTTCTTAATGACGAGGTTTGGTTTTGTTTGCGGACTTTGTTTTTCAATGTTTTGCATGGAAAACCAGGAGACGCATGGACTTGCACTTTCCAGTGGGAAACTGGTTGTTCCTTCAGAAAAGAAGCTCCACAAATTTTGGAGATATAAGAACTCTTATTATTTTGTCCATTTATTTTATTTTTCTGAGTTATCAGATTGCCTCAACTTTTAAAGACAAATTTATCAGAAAAGTTGGGCTACACACAGCAAAACTCTACCTACACTGTTACTGGTCTAGCTCTTCTCATCAACCAACAGTTCCATCCAACTGAGTAAGTATTATTCCCTCACGGGAAATTCCCTAAGATAAGTTAATCTTAGTAATAACCACCTTAGGTTGAATCTCCAGGAATGGACAAGAAAAATCAAAGCATTGTATAGATATATGCACCAGGAAACTATATAGCATTACTCTGAGTTTGTCTGGATGAAGTAATTACCGATTATGAATTATGAGCTATACAGAAATTATACGCAAACTGTATTTCCACAAAAAGCATCACCTGCCAGCACTGAATCACCATTTTCTTTTTTTCACTTCCAGTCTTCCTTTGTGAATTCAGCCTGGAAGATGCTACAAACATATCTTCCCAGTGGGAAGGGAGAAACTGATTATGTGTACTCTTGACAGAACATGGTATAAAACACAGGAGGCAGGAGGCAGAATAGGTTAACATGATCGCTATGACATTATTTTCTTGTCATTTATAGAATGAGAATAGAAAGAAAAATATTAGCGTAGAAAAATTCAGTGAAAAAGTTAAGATTTATTAATGGAAACAAAAGTCAGGCCAAACTATTTTAGCTATGGAAATCCAAATATAGCTCTGTATCTCCCAGTGAAACTCTGCCACAGAAAATACAAAAGTTTTCATGGTTTTGGTTTGGTTTCTTCTGCAAATGTAAATTACTTTTTTAAACAAAGAGAATCCAAAATCATTTCAGAAGCACTATTTCAATAATCAGGCCTTCCACATCCATGGATATGTCCAATAAAACTCCAATTGAAAGGCAGCACTTGTACTCTTCTCCTGGCCTGGAACTCCTTCACTTTTAGGAAGAAGCAACTGTCAATTTTTTTCCATAGTATTATATTAAAACTGTATTTCAAGAAAGGACCAAAACAAAAGGTGATAATAAAACAGAACTCACCACAACTCCAAACTGCTCTGGCTCAGACAAATTGTTATACTCATTCTTGAACTTGGACAATGCATTCAATTGTTCTTGTTCAGGGAGGTGTTTTATTAAATTCTATAAAGAAAAATAAAATAGCCTTAAAAATCTCAGATTCTATGTTGCTTGTATTATTGTAAACAAATGGGTTTACATATGCATCATTACCATACACTCCAAAGACAAAACTCTTCCCTGAAGGCAGCAGAATGCACACAGCAACACAGATTAAACTAACTGAGAGTGTAAAAGGCAAGTGATACAATACTGCCAGCACCTGACACTGATTCTACAGACACTTCTTGTAGTCTTTTTTCTTTAACTTTTTTTAAAGAAAATATGCTTGATAGGCAGTATGCAAGCAGAACACTTTGAAGCAAACAGAACAGAATTTCAAGTGTAACATAACCATCCAAAGGATGGCAAGAATTACTAATGCTAGATGAAAAGTATTTTGAAAAAGAGTAATTTATTTTCTAGCATTTCAAAACAAAAGTTTAAGCCCATTACACTTACTTACTTGCACTACTACTTAGCCTGAAAACGTGCTAGAAGTAGTAAATCAGAGGTGACATTCAGCTTCAGCTGAATTCAAAAGGCAATATGGGGTGGTTGGACACATATTTTTCTAATTTTTAGCAGAACAGCAGTCATATGTATCCCTACCACTATTACATTTGGAAAATATTTTTGTAAAAAAGACTACATTTATGGTTTATGGATGAAGATGTCCAGCACTAAATCAGCAACACTGAGCAAAAATGAAAGGGTACAAAGTGTAAAAAGATACATTTTAAATTAGAAATTCATAACACACCTATTTCTTTTTCTGATATCCAACATTCACATAAACAGCTCTAAATATAATACAATTCCTTAATCTTTACTGAAATTAAAATGCTATTGTTTGATGCAGAAATAGTTTTCCTATGAAGAAAAACTGCCCACAAAACTTTCAAAAAAAAGTGAAGTGTTGGATGAATATTTTCAATATTGAACATAAGAATATAAAAAAAAAAACAACCAAAACTGAAGGACCAGCTGATATCAAAGCAGCTTTTATGGTGTTCAGATAAAGCTTTTGAACAGCTACAGATGAAACACATTTTGAATATCAAACAGAGAATAAGCAGGAGAAAGAACTTCGACTAAGTCACAGGAAACATTTCAATAATTAGTCAATGAGTTTTTGGATTACAACATGACTTGGAGTTTTTACATTTTTCAGCACTACATTTAATTTCTAACTGAAGTAGGGTGGGGGGAGGTGGATGGAGACAGATGGAGAGAAAATACATTTTATTTCTTAAGCATAACAAGAGTTGGATTAAGGACAAATTTCCAACTTCAGAAACAGTGATATTAGGACACATTAAACAACACTTACAGCTAAACAAGAAAACCTGCTGAAAGCAAGAAATTCCTAGAAAAGAGAAGTACCATACTGTCTAAGGTAACTTATATGAATGAAGAAAAATAGCCATATGGTTGCAAACCTATGTATGCTTTCTCTCTTCTCAGAATGATGAAATACACAGAACCCATTTTCATAGCTTGGCCATAATGCATACTTGAAAAGGATTTTGAAGGTAGAAATAGAGACATACAGCTGGATACTTAAATTTATTTAGTAACTGAAGTATATATGAAGGTGGATACCAACTTTTTGAAGCAAAGAGGAACACTGTTCTACCACTTTCAAAGAAAGATGAGTGTCTTAAGTCCTTTTTCAAGTTTGAACTCAGTCTCTTTTTCAGAGTTATTATAGGATTGTTTTACCCAGAAACAAGCAACTTGGATGAAACTATTTGATAAATATTATTACATCTAAACTTGCAAACTAAATTTGCAGCCTAAGTTCTACTGAATTTTCCACTTGATTTAGGTCTTCAAGTGATTAATCACATGGCAAAAAAATGCTGTCTATATTCCTGAGTGATTTATACGTCTGTGTTAGTACAGGATATTGTGAGCATCATCATTTGTATTCCATTCCACTGACTTTTACACAATCACGGCAGCTGCTAACATTACTGTATGCTTGTAGGATATAATTTCTCACTTTTGGCTCTTCAACTTTTGGCTCTTCCCTTTTCCTAAATAAAATTGTTCACTCCCCTCCAAAAGCAAACACAAAAGGGCTCAACCACTGTCAAAACCACTTTGGACTCAATTTTGATGCCAGCTACATAGAGAGGTTACTGGATACACTGACTTTCAACATACTTTACTGTTAATACCAATTAATAGAGCCAAAAGATTATCAGCATAGTGTCAAAAAGTTATCTCCTATTATATTGTTACTGCATAGCTCCAGTGGGGCTAGGGTGTGTTAGACGTTTTAAATATACAGAAAATTAGGCATTCTTTATCCCAAGGCATATACAATTATAATGAAAATAACAGTCCACAGAAGAAATTAAAAATAATGATAGAAAAGCAAAAAAATTATCCATGAAAATAAATTTTCTCAGCTTACTGCAACTTCACATAGAAGTTAATTAACTACCATTAATTAACTACCCATTAATGGTTTGATGATTTTTTCCCCCCGAGCCTAAATGCAAAAATAAGTTTTGCCTTCTTTAAATAATACAAACAGAAATTATCAAAATGACAGTTTTTCATAATCTTGATATATAGTATTTATTTATACAGGTTGCTTCCTATTATTGTTGAGGACCTAATTTTTCTAACAAGCTGAATTTTAACTGTTGAAAAATAGTGCTAATATCAAATAGCATGAGAGAGTCTCAGAGCAAGCACGGACTATCTGAGTCAGAGTTCAAGCTGAACATAACAGCAGAGCATATTCCATCTCTCAGTTTTTCATGCTACTGTAGAGAATTTCTACTATTATACCAAATAAAATAAAATAAAGATACACATCACGCTGCTCTTGAGCATGAAGAAAACCTTGAAAAAGTGATCTAAGTGCAAACTAGACTAAAAAAAACAATTTAGAAGTGTTCATCCTAATAACCTTAAAGTAATAGTTTCAATGCCAATATTAACTGCATCATTGAACAAAAGAATGAGAATTATACAATGACTATATATACTGTCACTGAAGATGATGGTTCATGCTTGCTCCTTCAAATATTTAAGAGAAACATCTCATTCTTCAATGAAGAAAGGAAAGTGAAGTCCAAATAGCTGAAGAGAGATTAAATATCTTTGAAATCCAAGTGACAAGAAGAGAGGGCAAAACTGCATGCAGGAAGAAAAAGGGCATGCTGAGCATCGCACAGTCTCCTCAGCAGGATGTTATTTTGACATTTCGATATGGTGTAAATTTATTTTGCAGGAAAACCATACAAATACAGATTTTACTTGTTTTGACCTCTGAATACAAGTTGCTATGTGTTGCAGTACAAGCCACATCTGAATTTCGGTAAGCCTTAATGTAAACCTAATTTTACAACCCTAATACCTGTATTTGTTTTAATTAATCAACATTCCTGCAAAAAGAGTACGTTTCTAAAAAACCAATCTACCTTCAACTTTCTTTCATGTTTCAATAGGGACTGGTACCCAGGTATGTAACACACTTTTAAGTATGCTGAAGAGATTAGCTATCTAAAACCTCCACCACATTACTAGTATATAGATAGTACTTATTAATTATTGATATATTATGTTTTGACATTATCAGACACAATAGCAATAATTTGAAGTTCACCACAGTATGCCAGAGTCCTGTCCAAAAGACAGATAATTTTTCTTCAGACAGACCTTTTCAAATTTACTGATGCCCATCAAGATGACTCAGGAATACGGCACAGGACAGGCAAAGACAGACTGAGAGAAGTCAGTTTGTTGAACTCCAGGAAAGCAAGCCTCACAAGCACGTAAATGTATGTAGATACCCAACTAAAGGATACAAAGAAGGTGCAATTAAGTTCCTCTTGGAGTTGTGCAATAGAAGACCAAGGTCACAAGTTATAACAATAAAGATTCCAGTTAGATAAATAAAGAAACATTTTCCACCACAAGTGTTCAATACTGGAAAAGGTGTCCAGAAAGCCTATGGGGTCTGCAGCCTTCAACATACTAAAACTTTGATGGAAAAGGCATTGATCAAACTGCCCTAGTTGACCTGGCTTTGAGTAGAGCCTTGGCTCAAAAGACTTCAAGACATTCCTTCCAAATTATTTTTCCTATAGTTCTAAAATGATTCATTTGTATTTATTTCATTAAATTCTTCAGCTTTTCAACCCTAAAGTATCACTGTATGTAGAAGAACTTCCATTTTCTTTTGGCTCCACATAAAGTCACATTGGCTTTGTATTTAAAAAAAAAAATATTGAAAGGGAAGACACTACCTAAATAAACTCCATGGAAGATACGTGCTGAATGCTGTA
The DNA here is from genome assembly GCA_013397725.1 of Rhagologus leucostigma. Lineage (NCBI taxonomy): Eukaryota > Metazoa > Chordata > Aves > Passeriformes > Rhagologus > Rhagologus leucostigma. The sequence goes on along the minus strand of VZTD01001325.1, from coordinate 786,895 downwards.
AATGCCCTAGGGCAAGATATTGGATTGTTACAGCTCTAACAAACAAAAAACCACCCAAACCAAACAAACAAAACAGAGATTTGTGCAGATAAGACAGAGGTAAAAACAAGGCAAAGAAAAAATTGGTAAGTAGGGAAGAAACAAAACATCATATGTACCCAAGAAAAAGTCTCTATTTAGGTGTGGACAATATGGAAAATTGAGAGTATAAATTCAGCTGTGTTTAATCCCATCCAGCAACTGAGCCCCAAGCAGCCACTCGCTCACTCTCCCTGCAGTGGGATCAGGAAGAAATTGGAAGGGTAAAAGCCAAAAAACTCACAGGATGAGATAAAACCATGCACACAAGCAAAACAAAGCAAGGAATTCATTCACTGGTTCCCATGAGCAGAGAGGTATTTTCTGCCATCTTCAGGAGAGCAGGGCCCCACCACGTGTAATGGTGACTTGAAAAGATAAACACCACCACTCCATCTCCCTTCCTTCTTCTTCCCCCCAGTTTATATACTTAGCATGATGCCATATGATCTGGAATGTCCTTTTGGTCAGTTTGGGTCACCTGTCCTGTCTGTGTCCCCTCCCAACCTCCCAGGCACCCCCAGCCCCCTTTCTAGCGGGACAGTATGAACAGCAGAAAAGGCCTTGGCACTCTGTAAGGCCTGCTCAGTAGTAATAAAAACATCTCTGCATTATCAACCCCGTGTTCAGCACAAATCCAAAACACAGCCCCACGCCAGCCACTGTGAAAAAAGTTAATTCAATCCCAGCCAAAAACAATACAAGCTGCTTTTGTAAAAATATTAGCACTACAAATTAAAAAAAAAATCTACAGTTCACAGGAACAGAAGAATCTTGCAGTGATTCATTAGCCAAAACTTTACATTAAGAGGTTTTTTTAGCTACAGATTTCTATTTACTGAGAAGCTTCTCTTGAAATACTGGAATTTTAAGAGTCATTTTTGTTACCTGAATCATGGACTCTGAGAGCTGTGTTTCATCTACTTCCAATATCATCATTTTGATCTCTTCATAAGGCACTCGGAAAGATCCAAGGAAAATTGCTAAAACAAAGATTCCACAAATAATAAAGAAAGCCAGACAACAACTACCTTGCTTCTACTTGAAAAACAGCAGCAAAACAGGTCATAGCATCTCCAGATTAACAAACACTATGTCAAGTAATACAGGTAAGAGATAACAATTTTTAATGTATTTTTAATTACTGTTCTCTTTCAATTCCAGCCTTCTCCATATCCACTTTTTATGTACAACATCCAGCATCACAGATGACCTCCACAGGCGGTCAGAGACAAATCTACTCTGCAGAAGAATAACTGCTATTACAATATTTTGTGCTGCAGTGACAATTATAATTTTTTTCAACAGTCTTGTCAGAGCTTTCTCTTGAAGAAGCACCATGACAAACCAAAACCATAGAACCAGAAAACATAATGCTCTTACAAGCACTCTTTATTTATTCACCATAATCCAATTATTTCGTATTTAATTTCTGATGGCATTTAGGAATCTATTCTTCCTAGCACTCCTCTCCATCAAAACTTCATCTTCTTTGTTTGCATATTATTCTGTAATATCAAATCTTGCCTACTTTCTGTAAAGTTCATGAGATGGCCAGACATCCTGCAGACATTATCATCCTTCTTTTGACAGGGTGTGGGGAAATGCAGGGGAAGGGGGGCAGCCAGTATTCCTTGATGAATATATTGAAAATACAAATAGATTAGATACACAGCTGTATGGTTGCACTTCAATATATACAGCCTTGAACAGGAATAATCTTTAACTGCTTTTGGGGTCTTGTTAAGTGCTTCAGCTGTATCAACTCACATGCTTGGGCTTAAAAGCACGTATTTAAACACATTTTAAACAAGAAGTTGTTACCAGGCAATCAGACAATAGAGAAAGGCATTTTTATGGAACATTTATACATTACTTTACAGAAAAAAAACCCCAACAGAATCTACTTACACAGATTCTGTGCAATCTTAGGATCCAAAACTTTCAATTCTTTGATTCGTTTCTTAATGGATTTCTTTTCTTCAAAATCCTCCTCCTCTCTTTTTACTGCAAAGTAAACACAAATACAATCATGGTTAATTCTTAATATTTATTTAGAGGAAACATTCATGAATTCAGAAAGCATATTTGCTATCAAGCATAGTCAATTCACGGAGAAAAGATGATAGAAAACACAGACAAAAAATAGAGAGGTTTTGCATGTACTGCTTGTATTCCAAAACTTTTGCTCTTCAGTCAAATTTGTCAGCTTGTTAGCCTTCTAGATTTTTCTTTTTTTTAATATATAGGACCTGAATAAACACGCTAATATTAATTGTACAAATTCAGTCATATTTAAAATATCATGCAACATGCTCCAGTTACCCCAGCCAGGCCAGGACTATGAATTGCATTTTAACAATAACAAATCTTAAAAAACATGGCAGTATATCTCAACACTGAGACATTCATCTATTTTTGTGATTGCTTTTGTCTAACTATATGCACCAAAATTATCAAAGACCACTGGCTTATTAAAAACTTAACATTACCTTGGAATACAGATGAGTTGTTATATACCTATATAGCATAAAGATTTATATATATATTTTTTCCTTCCCCCTCAAAAAGATGTCTTTTTAAATATGTGATGTAATCACATTATTAGAAAATACCACGAAGAAAAAGTGATTTGATAAACATATATTAACATTGCTGTAGATTTTGGCTTATTCTTTCTTTTCGGAAAATTCATACAAATAGGATCTCCCAAATACATCGTGTAAGCTGAATTTATTTCTAATTATTCACAAATTGTCATAAGAATTTCACTTAAAATAACAACATAGGCTTGATAAGGTATTAGTAGGAATTATTATGCAAACAAACTAAGAGGCGAAAACCACGCAAATCTTTCCTTAAATACAATCTGGTTGTACTCTTTTCTTAACTTTTCCTTCTTCCTCCCCCCAGCACAAATCTTCACTGTCAAATGTTATTTACCAAATGTATTGCTACCATTTATCTAATTCTATATACTATTTCACAAATGAAATTAGTTTCCAAGCTTTTACAGTATGATTGTTCCAAATTAAGTTATACATGCTCCAAATATTTGAGAGTAGAAAATATGCTATAATAATATAATGTGCTACTGACTTCCAAAGGAGATAGATATAGATGAGAAGTCCTGTCAAGGAGACATAGGATTAAAATTTCTAGCTCAGTGATGATCCTTGACAAAACTAGACATAAGCATGAATTATCAAGAGGATTTTCCTAAGCTGAAATTATTTTCGAAAATGTTAAGAGAGATATTTAAGAGCTACATCATTCTTAAAAAATGTTTTTCTAAGCTCAGTAAATTTTGCCAAGGATTGGGACACAGACTAAATGACCTCTTGAGGTCTTCGAGCTTTGTTGTCTAGGATACAACGAAAGAGATAAGGACTTCAAGACCTCACATAGGGATTGAAGGAACCAGATTCAAGTCCCTTACAAGTAGGTAGAGACACAAATTTGAATCATCTCCTAAACCACTTTTGATACTCTACGTCTGCTAGGCAGCATGATGCTCCTGAGGACATGCCACAATACAGAAAAGAACCTGTATTCTGCAAAAATGAAATCACTAAGCTAAGACATAAAGCAGTCCTTAGAAGAAGGACTGATATCCAGGGTCCCGGAAAATGGGTTATAAAGCCACAACCCTCCTCTTTTATCTGTTCCCACTCTACCTACAAAGCTGCTTGGCCTTGAATTTCTTTTAGCACAGATTTAACAGAATGGTTAGCACCCTCCTGTACCAGGAAAAACTACACACCCTGCTTACTCCACATGTGACAACAAAAGCAGGCTTTCACCACCAATGTGAGAACTCTACAGTCCAGGTTCCAAAGAAATAGAATGACATTAAAGCTACTGGATAAAAAGGTTACCACTAAAGGTTCACTTTTTCTGATGATGAAGAGCCCTTACTGAAGCCAGAAGGGTATGTCAAGGGGCTACAGATCCCAGAATCACATGACTGTTTTCTCCAGCAGTTACACATTTTAACAGACCTCTCAAATTTCTTAACTTCTTCAGCTACACACTGAAAACAGTGACTCCTAAAAACATGACTTTTGAGTTGCCTCAAAGTCTTGTCAATGCTAGAATTGCAGATTCCACTAGAAGACCTGTAGATTCCTGTAGCACAGGTTCCAAGCAATTTTCATGTCTTAATGAAAATACAGTAAAATGCTTTATGGCTACCTTGGAACTTTGTAAAAACTTTACAAGAAACAAAATAATTTCCTTTGTAGTCACAATAAAAAGAAGTTAAATTATCTAAATTTATTAATTTGCTTAAACTTGCCCTGACAGTCTCAAACTGGACGCTTATAGGGGCAGAAATAGAGAAAAAAAAAGTTTGCCTCTTCCAGGACTAGAAAGCAAAATTTATTCATTATAAGTCTTAGAGATAACACAGAGATACACAAATATGCAAAAAAAATTAACAGTTAAACATGCACCACTTCATTCCCTACTTAAAACAAGAAACAATGCTGCAAATGAACTGGCTAATAGCCTCAGGAATTTTCACCCAGGAGGGGGTTATGCACAATATTACAGCACTACTTAAGGCATTGCAATACTAAGTAAAAACATATAAGCATAGAACATATCTACTCTAGGAAACTCATGCAGGAATTGTATGCAGAGTTCTACAATTATGCAACAAACTAAATTACTGCAAACTTACATGATACTTCCTCAGCAGAATTCAGGTCATGTCCTTATGTAGTTGGCAGCAATAAGAAGCAGAGGACACATATTACTTTTCTTGCTGGTTTGAAACATTGCACTTCCCACTGAAAACTCTGATACCTCCTACTGCCTCTAGAAGTTTTTACCTCCTTTGCTAATGTCCTGGTTTCAGCCAAGGACACCAATAATTTTTCACAGGAGCCATGAGGGGGTGGAGGCTGGAGCTGTGTGGGCATGGTCAAGACACTGCTATTCAATCCCATCTCACCTCATGGCCAGGGAGGAGGGAAATGGGTCTCTCTCTTGCTTCCTGGAAAAGAGGGGGAAGGAGGGGGCATTCCTTTTCCAGGGGACCAAGCAACAAACGGAATGGTGGGGTAATGCTGGTCCCGACTGGATAGTCTGTCTGCCATGTTTCTCATTGTCTTGGGCTTGGGGGAAAAACATGGGGGCAGATGGTCTGTTCACCATTTTGTTCACTGTCCCAGTTAGTGAGCAATTTTTACCTGCAAATTTTTTTGTAAACTTTTGTTATTAATATTGTTGCTGCTACTATTCTTATCTCACTGCTGTTTCCAGTAAATTGCTTTTATCTCAATCCATGATCTCTGTGTTTTTTATCTCCCACTGAAGGTGGCATGGGGGCACTAAATGAGGGAGTGCCGCTCCTAAACCATGACAGGTGGCCAAAATAAAGAGCCCCCAAAATCCCAAGAAACATAACTATTCTCTATTTCCATCAAGAAAAAAGGGGAAAAATCTCACAGCAGAGGGGAATGAATAGAAATATCTGAACAAGTGAAGTAAGAATCTAGACTAAAAGGAAATCAAAGAAAATAAGCAGTTAAATTTTCATTTGAGGAGAGCACTGGAATAGAGGGGAAAGTATACAGAAGAAAGAAAATGGGAACATCTGCTTACAGTGGAAAAAAAGAAAGCAGCCTAGTGGGAGCAGGCAGCTGCTGCAGAAAGGAGGAGACTATTGAAGGAAATAGATGTGAGATGTTACCATGTTAATGAGAGAAGAATCAAACCAGGGGATCACAAAATACCCAGACAATTCTCATGGCTCCAGAAGTTTGATCTTACTAAACCATTAACCTTTTCAAAATTACTTTTTTTTTTAGCTATTATTGAACAGAAAACCACACACCCTTTAAAGTTCTGTCTGTACACTAAATCTGTCCCACTGCGGGACATACACGTGGCCCTAGCATCCCAACCGGACAATATTTCGTCAGTAGTACCTCATTGCATGCTCCTGCTCTGCCCTCTCAGGCTGAGAAACAAAGTGCTGGAGCACTTTGAAACACACAGAATGCACCTCCCACCCTCAGCAGTTCCTCTTCACACCCCACATCCTTATTAACAAGACTCTAAAATAAACAGATGTGGTTGCCAACATACACACACACAAACACCTCAAAGGAGTTTTAGATACTGGACAGATTGCTTTTACTGTCTCCTTCAAATTCAGATCCATATACACATTCAAATGTAGTCAACTACCTCCACCTGTGGCAATGACCTGACTGAAATTAGGATCCTGAAAAGGGTGGTGACAGGACTGTTTTACAAATATTACAGTTGGAAGCCTACAGAATAGCACTTCATAAAATTGTGGACTGGATCCTATGGAGCTACTCTGTAGAACTCTGAAACAATTACATTCTTGGTAGGTGCCACTGAAATAATCTACATTCATGAATTGCAATACACATTTCTATTTCTGCCACAGGTCTTGATATAATCTGCTACCCACAATCTTTATAAGAAAAATCATGTCTGTGCATCTGTATGCTAGAGAAAAAAAATCTTCTAAAATACGTCATCCTAGTGAAACAAAACAAAACACCCTTGAAACACAAGCTTCAAAAGGAATATATCCAAACATTTAGATGTGAATATTTATTTTTAAAAATGTGAATTCGTATTTCAGGTGAAACTTGAAAACTACATTACACAGAACACTCAGTGGAGTTATTTTGTCACTAAATGGAGTTATTTTGTCACTAAGTAACAGAGCATACAGAAGATTACACATGACCTTACACTTTTCCTAGCCTCTTAGCTAAGACACGAGTCATCTTGCATTCTCTCTTCACTGAAAAATGAAAGAAAAAGCCTAGGGTCACGGACTCAAAGGATGTACCCATACCGAGTGTCATTATGAAAGTAGATGCCTACTTCATCTGTATAGAACTCTAATTCTTAAAAGTAAATGCTATCTTGTGTCCCATATAGCAGGGTATTCAACTGAGAAACCTGTAGTCTTTATCTCCTAGAAGTTATCTGGAATCAAAGGAACAGACTTTTAATAGAAAATGAGGTTGTACCTAAATAACAAATCCTGCAGAACTTCTTAGTTATTCAAAGCTAAAATGTGGAGTACCTTGGTATCAACCACTATTGAGGTTGGAAGTGACCTCTGGAGGTCGTTTGGTCCAAGCCGCTTACTCACACAGGGCTATCTACAGCCATGTGCCCAGGACTGGCTTTTGAATATCCCCAGCAATGGAGGGAGAGTCCAAAACCTCTGTAGGCACTCTCTGCCAGTGCTCAGTCTCCCTCACAGTAATAAAAAAGTGCCTTGTGATGTTCAGGAGGAACCACCTGTGTTTCAGTTCGTGCCCACTTCCTCTTGTCCTGTCACTGGGCGCTACTAAAAAGTGTCTGGCTCCATCCTCCTTGCACTCTTCCTTCAGGTATTTACGTAAACTGGCAAGACCCTCCTGAGCCTCCCCTTCTTCATGTTAAACATTCACGGCTCTCTCAGCCTTTCCACACAGGAGGGAAGCTTCAGTCCCTTCACCATCTTCATGACCCTTTGTTGGACTTATCCCAGTACATCCATGTCTCTCTTTTACTGGGGAGCTTCGAGCTGGACACAGTCTTCCGGGTGTGGCACCACCAGTGTTGAAATCAAAGGCTGGACAAGGAATATGTGCCTTTTGACTGACAGGACAGAAACTTTTGAAGACTTGGATTGTTTTAACAGCTTCATAACTACCATTACATAGTATGACACGTGTGCCAGTTTGGCCAAAATCTAGTAATATAGCCCCCGAGAGAAAACCAGGTTGCAACCACCCTTCCCCCCCACAGGGTTCGGGAAANAGCTCTCCGTCTCATGCCAAGAGGAAAAAAAAACCAGCTGGCTGAAGAAAAAGCAAGCAGGGTGCTCCCTTTGTGCCTTCTGCAGCCAGACAACACTGAGGAGTGTAATCTTTGTGTCCTTGAGAAGCTGCTTTGGAAAGTTCATCTGTTTTTTTTTTTTCAAGCTCAGTTTAAAGGCACAGAAAAGGCACAATATTACTTTTTGGGCATAGAGCATGATAGTGGATACACATGATAGAGTCACCCCAAGACAACATGCAAGGAAAAAAAGCAAACCTTTAGTCTCAAAAGAAAAAAAAAGAAAAAAAAAAGAAAAAAAAAAAGAAAAAAAAAAGGCTACCTGCAAGCCTATTACCTAGATGATGACACTACACAGGTGCCATCAGCTCCACTTGCACATTTCATATTGATTTGTTCACCAGCACAGTTATTTGTGACAATCTGCTTTAAAATACGAAAGAAATTGTGAACTACATCTAAGTAATTTTACAGTATCATTGAAAACACCTCCATTCTTTTTTTTTTAATAAAAACAAGGATAAAGTGAGGTTACCAGGCATAGCCAGCAGAAGTAGGAAGAATGCCTGAACCCTGAAAGACCAGGAAGCTTCCTACCATCAAGATTTAGCTGTTTGGGCCTTACAAAGCTGATCTATCACTTGTCAAATATCGCCGTGTGGGTGTCGATGGAGAGCTGCTGCGTGTTCCAAGAGGAACCTTAGCTAAGGAACCCCTGGCGGTGCTTCTTGGCACCTCGCAAGTCAGCTCTCTCACCCGTGCGATGGATACACGCAGCCACGCTCACACTGAGCCAGCCAGCTCAGGCGACACTAGAAGCAAATGAGTCAGAGATGGCCCCTGCCTGGAGCACCGGCCTTTATTGTTACCTCGATGCTGTCCCAGACGAGAAGGGGTCGGTTTCCGGTCCGTATACACTCTTAAAGGGGTACAGCAGGGAGGAAGGGTAATACAAGAACCAGTGGGCATAAGGAGGAGGTGGAGTGGGGGCTGGATTACATCCTCTTCAGGGATACAAGGGGTCTGGCCGCTGGCCAGTCAGACAGACCGAATCTCCATAGGGTCACAAGATCAATGCAGGGGGCCTTTCTCACTGAGGTAAGGGGGAGTCTTACACTTTGGAGCCTGTCCACCAGCGGGCCCCCTCTGTACCTGGGCTCTTTGGCTCCCCGGCCACAACAGCTGCTGCTTCAGCCGATGCAACAGTCAAAGGCATCAAAAGCTAAATAACAGAACTGAGTGCACTTGTACCTGAAGTGACCATAGTTGATAGTAAATTGGAATGGCAACTGTTCACCTCCACTATGTGGTGTCCAGTAGTTGCCTTTCGGATGCTGTCAAATTCCAGAGCAAAATATTTTCATTTAATAATCCTAGATGGATTTTTCTTCCACACATTTGTGTAACTGCTTTTTAAACCTAATAAATTTTAAACATTAAGTCCTTCAGCACGGAGTTCCAATTCTTAATTATGCATTGTACAAAGAAAGACTTTATTCTTATAATCTTGATCAGTTTTGCTGTACCTCTACTATACTTTTTATTAGCTAGAGTACAGGAAACCACAAAAAGTATGCAGGATGTGGGCACAGCTGGAACTTTCACAGTGACATTTTTATTTATTATTTTGTTTTCCTTTCCTAACAGTTTCCAAAAACCTATTTTGCCAGTATATCAGTAATTTATTTAATTGTTAACTAATTCTGCCATTTATCAGTAATTATCTATAATATGTCCACCACTGGTATCAAGTTCGGCAATTGTAGATATTCAAGCCTTTTTAAAAACAGTCATCACCTTGCTCATTTGTCACCTTGCTTCTTTTCCTCTGATGTTGGCGTTAGTTCAAGTAATAGTTTACACAGCACAGGTCATAGCTCAACTGTTTCATCCTTCAGTTCCCTTAGAAGTCCAGGGTGAATACCAGCTGGTCTTAGCAATCTGTTACTGTCCACTTTATTGACCTATTCTAAAGCTTCCTCTGCTGACCATGGAAGCTGTGTTTCTTGCTCCAATGTGCTGTCCCCCCCCAAAGTCCAGCTTGGAGGTAAGTTCATTACCGGCCAAAGAGAAATAATTCAGAGCTTCAGCATTTGGAAGCAGGAAAAAAGGAGTGTTACTCTTTTTTTTTTCTTTGGAAGGCAGATATGAAGCAGTAAATCATACTTTTGTATAGCATTTTTATTATGTCTTTATCCATGCTCAAAATTCAATAGCATGAAAATTTTAACACCTTAGCTCTAAATCAGCAAAGCAGTTACAATCAGAAACCTACTGAAGTCCTCAGAATTAAAATACAAGCATATACTCTTAAGTGAAACCTGCATGAAAAACAGTCACTCAAAGACATGGCTTCTCCTGCTTATAGATTTTATGTATTATCTGTTAAATATGTTTAAAATGCTGCAGTCTCTGTATTTCCTTAACTATGCTCTGGGTTTTTTTCAGGTGAGTCTACTAGTTAAACTTTTTTTAATCTTTTAATGAAGAATTCATTACTTTGTTTGATACCAAAACTCTTTAAACTTCACTAAATAGCTTCTAGAAGCTGGACATGGCTTGTTTCTGGACCAAAGTCCAATGTAAAAGCTAATTTTAGTTTTTACTGTGCAAGTTTTGAAAACGTTGGTGTTTATTATTTATGTACAAGAATAAGTAGAAGTATCTTTTTCCTTTTTATACCTTAATTCACTACACTGTCAAAATTGTTTCATCATAATCTTACCTTTCAATTTAATACAGATGTTTCCAGCCCTTGAGTTTCAAAGACTAGAAGTCTTTGAACAGATAGTAATTCAAGTTTTTTAAATTTTGGAGAAGGACTTGGGGGTGCTGCTAGATAAATGACTGGACATGACCTGGCAATGTGCACTTGTAGCCCAGAAATCCATCCACATCCTGGGCTGCAGCAAAAGCAGCATGGCCAGCAGATCAAGGGAGGTGATTCCACCCCTCTACTCTGCTCTGGTGAAACGCCACCTGGAGTGCTGCATCCAGCTCTGGGGTCCCCAGCACTGGAAAGACATCAACCTCTTGGACCAGACCCAGAGGAAGGCCACAAAAACATCACAGAGCTGGAGCACTTCTCCTATGAAGACAGGCTGAGAGGGCTTGGTTTGTTTATCTTGGAGAAGAGAAGCCTCCAGGGAGACCTTCTTGCAGCTTTTGAATACTTAAAGGGGGCTTATAGAAATTAGTGTCTGTTTTGACAGGACAAGAGCTTTAGCCTAAAAAGGGTTGATTTAGACTAGATATATAGGTGAAATTTTTTACAAAGAGCGTGAGGAAACACTGGAACAGGTTGCCCAGAGAGGTGGTGGATGTGTCATCCCTGGAAACACTCAAAGTCAGGTCAGATGTGGCTCTGAGCAATTTGATGTTGTTGAAGATGTCCCTGACCATTGCAGATGAGTTGGACTAGACGACCTTTAAAGATCCCTTCCAATCCTAACTATTCTACAATTCCAAAAGTCACAGTATGAAGACATAGCTAAGCACTTCTGCTAATAGATGGGAGTCCATTCCTTCCCTTACACACTCGTCTTTTCTCTTGCTTGCATATTCCTAGAATTTATGAATAGGCCAGCATAATAATCAGTGTACTTTAAATTAAACTTCAACTCACAAAAATGACCGAAAAATTAACAAGGGAAAAAAAGAAGTTTGCTATCAAAGTAGCAAGTTTAATCAGCTTGTGGAGTAATCTAATGAGCACCAAAGTGAGGCAGACCATGTAACCAGGAGCAGGGCAGAAGACATCAGTCAGGCCTCTTCCCTTCAGCATCAATGAACTGACACGTGTTCTGTTGCTCAAAGAGCACCATCCTGTGATCCCAGCTGAGCAGAAGCTTGCAATTTCGTGTGAAAGAAGCTGTTTACCATTTTCCTGACACTATTTTTATCTGTATAGTGAATTCCAGAAGCTACTTTTTAGTTGTGCCACTTCCCTGCACAGCCAGGTAAACATTATCAAACAAGACAGAGAATTGGACCCCCCCGCAATCCAGCAGCACCAGATTTGCCTGCCACTGAAATATGGCACAGAACAAATTCATGAAATTTGCCATCATGTAAATTATAAACAAAAATTATACATTTTCAATTAATAATTTGTTTTTAAGGGTCATTTCTCTCAGAATAGTACACTGTAACTGATAAGAGAGATTTTTCATAGTTGATTTGATCTTTGTTAGTGTAAGATTTAAAGTTAACAAGTATCATCTGAATGTACACATAGGTTAAAGATGCATTTCTGACAGAAAAATTATTCCATCAAGATCTCCTTCCTTTAAACTACAGGGTTTACTTCACTTGTGTGACATAGTGTCGTATAGTCTTACCAGCACCCAGCTCTCAAAATCAGTTTTACTAAATATCCTTACAGATGAACAATACCTCAATTCACAATAAAGACAATTTTTATTAGTTACTATGCAGAAGTAATTTCATTGCAGAACACATACTGCACTACACGTTATTCATCTGTAAGTACTTTTGCTGAACAGTTTTATAAAGGGTACTCTATGTATTCCGATGTTATTTTTAATTCTTCTACTAACCTCTGATATTAACTTAAAACAATCCAAGGTATTTCCAGCAGGGAAACACTGGATCAGGCTTTCAACTTAATTCTTTTAGTGACCATACAAAAAAAACCCAAGACATGGAAGTAAAATAGATGGGGTAGTGTAAGGGCAGGAATGAATGATCTGACATAAGAGGGAGAAAAAACTTACTAAGCTACCACTGTCACCTCATTGCACTGTCAGTGCCTCACAAACCACAAAGGCAGGGGCAGTACCAACCTGACAAAGGACTGATCATTAACTTGTGACAAGAAACAGCAGTACATGGGACTCCAAACTGAAAGGGCAAATGGATGAGAATAGCAAACTGGGATTACTAGGAAGGAGCAGGTGTATCCTGACTGAAACTGAATGAGGAGCCACGGTCAGCAGTGGACTGCCAAGTTACAAAGGCAGCAGGAGACCAAGGGTATCAGAGATAATAAACAGCACTCCCACACCAGCCCCTGAAGTACCTCAAAGCACCTGAAGCATGTCTGGAGATCAGGATGGGACACTTCTACCAACCTAAGACATGAAATATTGGTTTATAACCAGGCAGTGTGACTAGATCTCCAGGATGATGGCATTAGATGAATGGCAGCCTGAAAATAGCAGCAGCCTTGCAGGTCAAATGCTTAAGTCTGAACCTTCAGAGTGAGACTGTTTACTTCCTGTTACAGTCCCTAGGAGCTAGAAAATATGGGAGGGCAAACAAAAAACCAGGCAAATCACTATGGATTTCCCATCCTGCAACCTGCAACCCACCCTCTTCCTCACACACCCCTGATAAACCTGCTGCTTATAAACATTTACCTTAGGTGGTGTATGGGAGCAGGGGAGAGAAGATAAAGGAATGCAAATCTATCCCTTACTTTTAAGTTTTTGCAACAATAATACTGACTACTGTGTCATCTAATAAACGTAAAATAGGAACTCATGGACCAAAGTTCAGGTCACTCCTAAAACAAAGCACAGCATATACATTTCTCATGTTTTTGTTAGGTCTACCTTCAAAATATTGAGGTCTTTTTCTTAAGGAGGCATTCACAAGGTAAGTGTGCCTGAATCTCTCTGAACTACTTGTCTGGAACCAATCTGCAGTTTAAATTTATTCATAACTAGTTTTTAGTTATTTCTCTTGGTTGAAACAGTTCTTTTCCCTTTCTAACACTCCCTCTTAAAGAATAAGAAAATATCTTAGCACTACAACATGATCTTTGCTTTTTTTTAATTAAATATTTCAAATCCATTTAATCTCTTCACCTGATGATACCAGCAGCTTCTACGCATCTGTGATTTAATCTGCCTTGAGTCTGGGACAGTAGAACTGAAAGTCACATTACAAAGCGTGACTTGTAAACATATTAATGACAATGCTTCCCTACCGGAAACAATTCTGTGAAATCCAGGATTTGTTCTGCTCTTCTTCCCTTACCTTTATATACTTTTTTTTGTAAACAACCAATACATATATAAACACCCATATGTGCATAAACTGAAGTAAAAATCAAAGATTCTAGTGCTAACCCAAAGTTTGTGTTCACACTGTTAAATTTCAGGCATGAGCACCTCCACTAAGTTCTGATTCCCTGACCACAAGGGAAGGCAAGTCTATGCCATGCTCTTACACAGTATCAAATGCATCGGAATGGACTGGAGAAGTGTTAGCGTATTTCAGACTGATTCTTTCTCAGGTGCTTAAATACCAGGTTTTTTTGCTTTCTTCTGATAAAGCTACACTTGTACTCACACTCTCCATTCCCAAACACCACCAATACTCTGCCACCTTGTAAGCAGTCAGTCAGCTACTATAGGTCTCCATAACCCACTATTAGCAGATGACTGCCAGCAAGGCCCTGCAAAGCTAGTAACTAACTTTTTAGTGCCTGCTACCTATCTTCCTATCCTGCTCTCTGTATCGGCCCCCCTGCAAACTTCACATACACACTATGGCCTCAGTAGCATACTGGTAAATACCAGTTAGGCAAATACAGTAGCATTTAGCAATGTCAACAAGGGATTGAATATGTTGAAATGTCTTTGCTTTGTGAGAAAAGTTCCGTTTAAATACAAACAAGTGAAGTTACAGCTAGGAGTTTGTATGAAAGAAGTCCTGTGGTTCTGATTTTGTAGATCCTACATGTAGTATAAGTATCCTGAGATTACTTGAAATGCACTTGAATAGAACAAGCTCTTTGAGAATTAACAGGACTTAAAAATAACATAAAATTTGCCTATCATTCTCAAGTATTTGGCTTTGTTCTCAAATTCGTCTTTTTTCTACTCATCCAGCTTCTGTAACATCCTACCCTTCTTGAATTTGAAAATGCTTCCAAACCATGCCAATCACAAAGTTCAGCCTTTTCTTAACATATGCAACAAATCATTGAGACTATTTAATAAAAACTTATTCCCAAAATTAATCCTTCAGAAACTCTACTAATAGCCTTATAGTCCGATGCACCCTTTTTCGATATTCCCCACATCCTCTTAAAATTACCTGTTTTACAAGTCTGCAGCTAATCCCACTTTTCATTAATATTGGTACAATGGCAATCCTACTGGTCCAGAGGTTAAACTGATCATATTTATTTTGCTTAGAAAAACTGTCATCTTCTCAAAAGAACTAAAATTTTATCAACTGTCTAGCGTAATTTACTTTTCATATGCTGAATCTGACACACACTTCACTCTCCTTTTTTTTAATCTACCTCTGTGTCCTTGATTATAATTTTGTAGAAAAACTGTTCAGTGTTTCTGCATATCATTGATAATGGACTAATGAATCTACGAAACAAAGTCTTCTGTCATTTTTGCAATTATCTCATAGAAAAGGTCCTGTCTTCTTTTCCCAGCAAAAATAAATATAAACCCCCCCAGTATTCCCTTGTTATAGCCACTAAATGATGCATGATTCCTTTGCAATCATCACTAAAAATCATATACACTGTTTCTAATAAAAACAATAAAATGGATTTACATAATTGAATGAAGAAAAAAACAGTAACAGTCCACAGTGTAAGTTAAATTCAAGGTCCTTACGTGAACAAGCACTTCAAGGATTACACTGAAACAAAATACAAATTTAGCCAACATTTTTTATTGCTAAAGCAAGAGCTGTCAATCAGCACATTTTTTGCATGGTCTCATTAGAGTACATTGCCTCAGTCTCAACAGTCATAGCGAAGAATGTTGAGAGCATAACTGAGCATAACTGTATCTACTTAACAAGCATTCATGCACCCTCATTAATTTTTTTCATCTCAGTTTCAAGCATGACATGGTTCATACCAGAACAATAACTTGCTGATAATTGTTTGAGACAACAACTGGACAGAAACAGTGCAGAGGTGAACTTTCCTATAGATTATAGTGTGCCTCAGTGAATTACAATTACTTTTAAAAGTCATCTGTCCTGTCCAGCAGCTTTCAAGACATTTCATTAGGAACTAAAGAAATCCTGGTGTATTTTACCTTGTATTACCATTTGCCTTGTATTTTCTAAGACAGAAATTTCTCCAGAACACATGACAAATACTGAAATGTGAGCTCACAGCTCAATAGTATTTATCAAATTGTCATGTGATATGTTGTCATTCATTAATTTAAATGCTAATAAAATAACAAGAATAATTTATACAATGCCCAAATCACAAACCACCTTTACAAAACTCTGATGATAACTTTACTGTAGTCCTCTGCAAGAAGATCAGTGTCATATTTAGGAATATAACAAAACAATTCAGATCAAGTACAAAT
This sequence comes from Rhagologus leucostigma, assembly GCA_013397725.1. Taxonomy (NCBI): domain Eukaryota; kingdom Metazoa; phylum Chordata; class Aves; order Passeriformes; genus Rhagologus; species Rhagologus leucostigma. The sequence continues at coordinate 770,666 of VZTD01001325.1, read as the reverse complement.
AACTAAGGAAAACAACTCTATATAGAGTTGTGTAATTGTACTCCGTAACAAGATAAAGGAAAATAGAGCTTAGTTTTCTTAATATTGTTCTTTCTCTTGGGTAAGAAAAAAGCTATCCCCTAATCTTCCAGTCTCACCAAAAATTCCAAATATGATGTGCTGTAACTGAAAAAGGAAGTATCCATGAAAAAATCCAGAATACATATGCCTTTCTGCAACAAAATACTACATCTACCTAATCTATGGTTATTATAATGTATTGATAGTAAAAAAACCCAACCAATCAAACAAAAAAAACCCCACACCACAAAACCTAACAGGATTACTTATAAAATAGTGTTAAAAAAATCTTTCAGATGTCTAACTCTCTTAATAAACTGCTATGTGCTGATAATGTTCCCTGTCTCTTCTGGAAGAATCACATCAATGCTGCATTATCTCTTGCTTTTTCTGCCCCAAAACTCAACCTTTTTGAAAGTCAGAGGATAACTTCCTCTATATTTATCTATAGTTTCCCAGGAAATTGTTGAAATGAAAGTGTTCCATTTCAGCAACAGAGAAATCTCCATATCTAAAGAAACATTATTTCTTAAAAATTATTCATAGTTAGAAGGCTGCCTTCATAATAAAAATGGGTTTTGTTTTTACTGTTATTATTAAGTGACAGATACCTGCAGAAATTGTTCACTCTTTTTACTAGGATAAAAAGAAAAGTTTGGTGATGAATAAAGAGCTATAAAAATGAAAGCAGATTTTCAACAGAAAGTCTGACTTTAGATGCAGAAAAGAAACTGCATTGAAGATCCATTAGAAACCTATATCCTGACCAAATTCTTCAATTTGAAACAAGTGAATTCATGGGCCTCCAGCAACAGCTAGTGATGTCAATTTATATAGAACGCAATCGTGTAAGGAAAAAAAAATTCAATTAAAAAAAAAACAGACTTACATTAAAATTTTCCACTGCCTTAGGAAAAGACCACACATAATGACAGTGTGGAGAGAGACCACTGCATCTATTCCAAACAGAATACTGGACAAGCATCATTACAAACAAACAAAGATAGCGCAAGACTCACTTTTCTGCATCAAACAAGCAAGGAGCCTTCAGGAAGCAGGAAAGATTTCAGGTACAGTTTAAAACCAGCTGTTAATCAATTAATTGTTTTCTGTAGCACCTACCTCCCCAAGGCAGCACTGAGAACAAATGCAGTTATAGTTTCTTGCATAAGTGCACAAGTACATCTCAGTCTTTGAGCCACTGCCATTTCTTAAGGCATTCATTAAGTCATCATGGTCTTCCTCAAAGCTGGGGATGTTCCCATACAAATATGGCACAGGAACTTTACTTTCAACCTCGTATATTCAAAATAGAAGGAGTCACATCCGTACACGTGGATAACATGCCTCAATGAATTCCAATCACTGACAAGCAATCTCTCTCTAAGAGTTATGTATCCAGGCATCCATACTATGCTCTACTCACACACCTGGAACAGCATCCTGGAGTTCACAGAAAAAATATCACTCTTTTAAAAGCAATATGATGCTTAGAGATATCAGCAAGAGAGTAGCTGGTAAAATCATAAATGCACTTGAAGCAACCAACAACCACACTATTATCATAAAGTTCTCTCCATATAGCAATCAATGCTTATTCATCCTAAATCCCACCCATTTCCCGTGTAACAATGCTTGATGCATCTGCAAATGAAGTCTTTTGGGGCCTCTACAATACAGAATTTGACACATAACAGATGGGTTGCAAACACGATGTTTTGTTTTGGTTTAACTAGACCAATGTAAGGCAAGAATGGAGAGAAAGCTGTTGGAACTGTTGGTTGTCTTTCTCCTGTGTTTTGTTTTTTTTTTCCTGGGAGGGCTGGTGGGCAGGTGATGGTAGTTTCGTTTTCCCAAAATTGTCATTTATAAACATTTTACTATCTACTTAAACACTGTTTGTCTATAGTTCTCACACTTTCAACACCTATTGGAAAGAGTAAGTTCAAAAAGCTCTTGGACTTCCCCCATTTACTCTGGAAAATGGGATTATGAACAGGTCAAAGCTAACAGTGCTTTATGGAAGCACTTTATGGAAAAAAGAAGGTAGATGCAATTCTATCTACCCATTTGAGTAATTTTCTCTCCTAGGGCTCCATTGAACCTCAAGTGCATCTGAAGATGCAAAGACACATACACACCACAATTTTAGATGGATAAACTCTGGGAAAGGAATTTCCCCCAAAAACCTACAGCAGAAAAAAAACACTGCCAAAAAGAAATAAATACATATATAGTGTCTGTGCATTCTGGATGGATAAACCTTCCTGTAAAAAAAAAAAACAAAACACTTCTGCACTTGTAAAAACAAAAACAAGTGTCAGGGAAACATTGATATAGCAGCTTAATTTTACCCAAAATGAAGTACAAGAATGGGAAAATACCATATATTCACACAGAGCGTTTTCTGGTTTCTGCCTTCAGAAATCAAGACTTCTAAACATTATGCAATCACCACTCTAGGTTCTTTGTCAGCTGTACTCCTGCCCTGTTTTCCCTCTTTTCCCCTATCAGAGGTACAAACACCGAACACCTCCAGGAAAGGAAGTGGTTTGAGCTCTGTCCTTAGCCCAATATAATGATCTGCCTTCATTATGTAGGGTGGAGATGCTCATACTTCAGTTCATGAAGCTCTGAAGAAAAGGTTCTCTTTTTTATTTCGTTTTTTATTATACACTTTACAAAACTTGGTTTAGTGATTTTAAATTCAGGCTAAGAACAGATAAAGAGATACTGTGTCATAACAATATACTCATAATGTCATGTTTTATAATTGAGGTGGGGGGTTTGAGAAGAACTGGCTTGATCAATATTCAAAATCGGGACAGTAATTCCAACTTGTATCTTTTTTATCCACTCTAAAAAATTAAGCCTTTGTTCCTTAGAAAGAAAATAGGAAGCTGTTGTCTTTTTGAAATTATTCAGCAGTTGAACCCAAAATGCCTTTTACCCAGTCAACCTGAAGAAAAATGTGGCTGTATTTATACTGCTCTATAACAGGAAGAAGGGAGGTTATACAGCAGCTTCCCACTTCCAAGTAGAGCCTTCAATTTTTCATGACTGCTTTAAAACTGCTCACACTAACACAGTAGATAACCAGGACTGTATTAGACATTTTATTAGACAATGAAGAAATGCAAAATTCTTCTTCCAAAGCTTTGCAGTCCCTTTTAGCTGTACTTATTTCCATACTGCTTCAAATATTTGAAATAGCAAACCAGATATGTAAAGAAGATTGCCTAATGTTTCAACAGTTAGGTCCCCAAATACTGAGTTTGTACCATTTTTTCAAAATTTTCAAAATTAACTCTATTCAGTACCAAGTAAAACCAAACAGTGATGTTTCTCTACACTATCCACTTGCAAAAATACGACATTGAGATTAGAAATACACGAGCTTACTCCAGCTGTATAAAGTTGATATTTTTGCTGTTGTTGATCAGCAGTACCAACATAATTGATTCATTATTAAGTGACTGGGACATGCACTTGACAGCTACAATTTCCTTTACTATCATCCAGGTTTTCAGTAGCACACACTGAGACTCTGCACAATAATTCTACTTACTAAAGCTGTTTCACACAAAAATGATCCAGAGTTGCCTTCTTGCATTCACTTTCTGAGAAAAAAATGCAACCACATAAGCTACAAATCAAAAAACAGTAACAGAGCTGTTCAACTTTTAAAATATTCTTTTTTTGTGTCCACTTAACTTCAAATCAACACACAGATCTAGGCTGACTATACATGGCACTCAGAAACATCATTTTAATCCTGTCAATAAATACGCAAAGCTATTGTTTACATTTACACTAAAATACTGTACATATCTAGAAGCATAATTATTTCTAAGCTATGACCTGTATTTTATCTGAACGTTGGTAGAAAAAAAAATCCTTTTCTATGTATTAGAGAAATTTACAAAATACTACTTCATGATTTTATCTTGAAATCTATTGTGATAAAAGCCTTTTCCAAGAAAAACTGACACTTTGGTATAAAATGACATTTCTTCATTAGAAACTATAAAGGTAGTATTCTTGTAAATCTCTATGGGTGTATTTAAATCTACAGGTTAACTATAGTAGAAAACACATTTAAAAAAACTGCTACTGTTGCAGACTGGGAAGAAAAATGTATTCTTAAAGCTGCATAGCCATTATTTTCAACATATACTAAAAATGGTCTTTTTAACCAAATATTTTTTAAAAATCAGTTCTAAACTGCAACACAAAAAGAAAGAAAAATTTAAAAATATTCTTTGCTTCCTAATCTCTAAAACCATAGCATACATATCTATTTAGCAAAAAAGCAGAGGTTGCAAGGTTTACAGAGAAGCACAAATTAGTAACTTATCTAATATGATGTTAAGATTTGGTTTTAGCATGAATGTAAGATGAGCAAAGTTTGGAATCTTTTGTACATGTAGAAAGGTCAAAGTAATATAAGACATAGTACAGGCTGAAAAAAAGATTCAAGAATATAGTTGCTATGGTGAAGACAGGAGGAAGAAGAAAGTCAAAAAGACATGCATAAATAGTTTCTAAAAAGTATTTGGATACATAGCAAAAAGATGTGGTGCAAGAATGTAATACAAGACATTACAGTGATTTCACATAATACATGCAAAATTAAAGAAAAACATACACAAAGACAGAAACATACATTGAAAACATACTGAGAAATCTAAAGCAGTGCAGAGAGACATTTAACTACTTCTACTACAAAATGTAATATTTTATAATTCTTATAATAATGTAATAATAACATATAATTTGTGATCATTATTTTTTGTTAGAAGAGAATCTTGTTAATTACAAAAAGACTGCATACATAAAATTTCTTAAAATCATATTATATTCATATGACATAATCATTACTCAAAAATGAGTGTTTGATTTAGTTTAAACCATTTGAGATCTAAGGTGACAGAAGTGTTTATTTAATTTAAATTATCTCAGCCATTAAACCATCAGGCAGATTTAAACATGCTAAAGCTCAGAAAATTTATCATCTTATACTTAAGCAACTGAACTATCATTTTTAAACATTAGTTTCACATCAAATAGCAACAGTAATAGCAACAGCTATAATTCTGATCTATCTATTCTTACAAGTATATGTAAAGTCCTCAAAGTAAGGGATTGAGGTTTAAAATGAACTAGAATTAAGGAAACATGATGAACAACAGAAGTACAGTTATAAGAATGTTTGGTTTGCTCTAATAAGGGAATGTCCGTATCTCACATATCTGTCTCCCTACAAGAAAGCTACATTCCACCTCAATTAAACTACAACTACTCAGCACTGTGGAAACAGACACCATATAAACTGGAGTGAGCAGACAGTTTGCAATGTAGATGCACAGAATGCATAGCTACTGTACTATGAGCATCTTAGAGATTTAGTCTTGAATGTCCAAGAAATAGGAGAATATCTTTTCTCTCTGAAACACAGACTATAATTGCACGCATGTACAGTTTTCCGAGAAAAGTCTCTGTGAAGGAACTCAACCTGGCATTTGAAGCTTAATATATACCTAGCAATCATGTTACAGGTGAGTGAGCTCTCAGTTGCACAAGAGAACATTCCACTTGATAAAAATATGTCAAAATAGTTTTTGAGAAAAATCTGAACGAACCAGATGATCTACTTACTGAGAGCAGCATTAACGTATCTTTCAAACTAATAGAAACCAGCAAGTAACATATTAATCCATTTTAAAGTGTAATAAACAAATCATGCTGAACACCAAATCTCCAGAGCACAATGGAGTACTTGCATGATAAACAAGTTACAGAGCTCTATAACTAAAGCCAGTGTCAATCAAGGTCACATAAAATCTCCATGTGGCTAGACTTGCCATATTTAATAAATAAATCCAGGTATTATCAACAGCATTAACTTGTTAATAGATGAATACAAACAACAGAGTCCACATTCTGCAGAAAAAAAGTTAATTAAGAATAAAGAACTACCACAGATAAGTCTGTACTGCAATTCCTCAATAAGCTAGATTAATAGCCTTACATATTTTGCAGGTAGGAATTTATTAACAATCAGAAATACTAGGCTTTCAGTCATACAATGAGTATCAAAAGTAGCTTTCTGACAACAGTCTGAGGACTTCAGACCAGACACTAACAATTAGTTCTGAGATGTTCTTTAAATTCAAGAGGCCACTCATACTGAAAAGTGTGCTGAACCTCAGCAGAAGTAGATAAGAAGGGAATTCAGTCACCCAAACCTTATTTCCCACCTTGACCTCCACACTCTTTCCAGTGTGTTAACATTGCTAAAAATATTTTCAAAATAAATGCTTTTAAAATTAAATGCCAGCTCATACAATTAATGCTGGCTTCAGCTCATAAACATCAGAAATTATTCTTAACTATTTCTGTAATAATTTTTCTTAAAAGTCTGATAAACAATTTCAACTTACTTCCAAAGTACGTCTTTAAAAAATATTAGAAAATTAACTAGTGAAAGAGATTAAGTGTTCCAGAGGACAAGGAAAGGCAGATCATTTGTGGAGGGTTGTTTTATTTTCTTTTTCTCAGAGGAAGTGTTTAACAGCCAAGAAACCATAGCCATTTCTGAGTCTTCTATAGGCCAAGAGATCTGACTGACCTCATACATTCAAGCTGGATACAACTGGATCTACCAACACATTCTAGATTAGAAGTTTCTATTTAACACTCTACAGTTTACATCAAATTCTAAGATCACTTTACACATATTTAAGGGCTGCCCAGTATACTAAAAGTAGGTAGGTAAAGATATTAGAAATAGTAAATGAGGTTTTAGAAGTTTCAAGGCATTGTGTGTCAAGCAAAAGATTACACTGTTACAGGATATTCCCTCTAAGCTCTTGAGTTACACTGCTAAGAATGTGTGCTCATCATACTAAACACTAAACTCTCGTAGTCTCAAGCCATAATGAGCGTGCAAATAAAGGTAAATGAAGCACACCTTTATTTAGATTATATGCTTTAATATACCCTGTAATAAGCAAATTATTCAAGTCTGTTCAGAAGAGTGCCCATTTTAACTACTGATTTGGACAGGTCTGATACAGAAAAATTCTAATAAAAAGTATTGAGAAAAACATACACACTGAGGCAATGATAATTTATTTAATTTTATGACTTTATACATTGTTGATAAAGTTCTGCTTCTCTTGAAATAAGTCTTGAAAGAGAAGAACACTAACAAAGCCAAACAAGAGGGAAAGGAACATCTAGGAACTGCAGCCACAAGTCAATTTACCAGAAACTGTAACAGATAAAATTGCTCTATTCATAACATATTCATGAAGGTATCTATGTATCTATGATACAAGGAAATTGCATCACATACCTCTAGACACCAGGTTATTTAGGTACCAGATTATTTACTTTCCTTAGGGATACAAGGACTCTCACATGTAATGCTCAGTAAATAAATCATAGCTTCTTATTGTTGAAGATTTATTAAGTACCATAAACCAGTATTTTTCAATAGTAATCTATAAGGAAAACAAGCCATTAGAACTACCATGATTGATACATATCACTACACTTATCAATGTATATCTGAATATAAAACAGAGAGAGGGTTTTAGGTTGATCTGGTTACTTGCAACAAATAACATCTGTCCTTCCAGATTTTAAAAATAATAAAATGAAAAAGGAGAAAGTAACATATAGTGTTCTCAGTGCTGCTTCTGATAGTGATGCACCTATCCAACTTTTTGAAAGATGCAAGCAGTCTGTATCTTTTTATCTCCAAATAAATAAGTTTGAAATACGAGTTATATACTAAAACCAGTAAAACTTGCTTGATTATTTCCAGTCTGCTATACTGCAGTGCCAGAACTAAGATATTGAAACAAAAGCATGTATTTCATTCTCAAAGGAAGTTTAACCTAGCAGTGCTGTCATACATCCACAGGCTGATTTTGTGCAAATAGTCCTTACTTCCTCCTATCACTTTCCAGAAATCTACATTAAAAAACTTTATAATCTATACCAGATAATGTGATTTTCCCAGCTACTGCTTATCTTCACTTGTATTCAGCAATACAAAACTACCTGGTAAAAATACTTCCAAGAAACTTCATTGCTTTTCATGTTTGCATTTATACTGTACTTTGCATAAGTTTTCTCATATTATAGAGTGTATTTTTTGTGATTGCACTGAACAGTTAGAGCCACATAAATTCTACAAAAAGGCACATGTTATTTACTTGTAGTCAGTGGCATGAGATGTGCAGTAAAATAAAATGTAAAGAGTTACGTAGTTCTCAACTCTGTAACGGGATATGAGGATTTATTTCAAATCAGAAATATAACCCATTTGTTTAGTTATTACATATACATTATATAGAAAGAGACAAAAAAGTTTCAACTTCTGTAGGAAAGAAAACAGGATGCACACCAAACACGTAAATCACCTTAACCTTTTCCTCAGAACTGGAGAGTATAACTGAAGACTATATGATAATCTGCAGCACAGATCCTTTTCCAAGAACACATCAGTGTTCTAATCTTAGAACAGTTTTCACAATTCGCACATTAAAAGCTTTTAATCACTACTATAAAAAAATACAAAGAGTGAAGTAAATTTAGTAATTTAGGTACATGATTCATAATCCACAAAAGAACCTTTTCCATTAATTCACAGAGTAAGTACTTAGCAATATTTAAATATACTCAAAGATTTAACATTCAGTGCACTATTCCATATAAATAGCAAAGAAAATGCTACCATTTTCTTTAAATTAAAGTATTCTGTTAAAAGCTCTCTCTAATATGAAAGAGTAATATGAAAAACTGACACAAACAGGAATCAATGAGGCAATTTGATTCTAGGTTACAAGACAACAAGTGCTATTTCACTGAAAATAAATCTCGTGGGAAATAACACCGACTTCACTTTTCCAAAAAGTACAAAAGAGTTTTCTAGATAAAAGCAAGGCTATGCATCTTCCAATTACAGAATCACATTTCTTCTGCATTATTACAGATGTACAACTGACATTACTTCTAACGTTTGTATTTCTTAGGGTTTCGCTCCTCTTTCACCAAACCTGTAACAGCTACTCAGTAAATACAGATCATTTACTGTACTATGAGACACTCTTGTGGTACATTAAGGAATGTAGTGATGAGCCAATCATAAACAGAGAAAGACTCAAACTCAGAAGGCATCCATTGCAAGCGAGCTTTAAGAATATTCACTATTTTAGAATATTTTATTAAAAAGCAAGCAGGAGAGATCTGCAGCATTCATTCTCATTGAAATGCTGTTCTATCTGACACACTATTTGACAGAAGCTAAACAACAGAAATGCTGGAATCGCAAGTGAATTCTTGTCTTTGTTGGCTAGAGAACACATTAATACCACATCACACTATAAAACCGAGTGTAACTTCATATTATGTTAAAAAGGGTATGTATTTCTGCATTAAAAATAGATATTTGACAATCTAATGTATCTGCCTAAGTTAGACTACCAGACAAATATACTGTGAATATAGTTTTAGGCTAATTCTAATTAGCATGCATTTAAACCTCTGTCCAGTAAGCTTCTCATTCCTCCAGCAATTCAGGCAAACAAAATTTGTATAATTAAAGCTACTTGAATTCCTGCTCCTCAAAGTCTGCTCTAGAGTTCTATGAGATTGAAGATGATGTAGTCTCTATTACAGAGATTCTGCATAATTAGTCTAGTATGCAGATTTGGTTATTGAACACACTTTTAATGAAGAAAATTATAATTTATCATATAAGAATAATAATAGTAGTATTTCTTTACTATCTCGTCACACATCTTTGTATTAGCCACAAAATGCTGGAAAAAGACAAAAAGGGAAAAATAAGTCTGTTTTGTACCAGTTGGAGTCTTTTTCATATTGTTTAGTTGGCATCTCCAAATGCTGTAGAGTAGGTTTTCATCCCTCTCTTCCTGTTACATTCATGTATGCATAATAGTTGACTACCTAGTCACTAGACCTTGCAGACTTTTGAGGAATTAGTCTAATCTTAGATGCATGAAAATTATTTAGTAGTTCTACTAGTAAACAGCAACAACGTATTAATTCTATTTGACCCGAATATCATTATATGTAAATGTGGTTCCTGCAGCAGAATTATAATTAGATTAAATCTATATGACTTCCCTCTTCCCCCCCCCGCAAAACACTGAATACAAGTATTACCCTGCGTAAACAGAAAACTCCAGCTGGTAATCACAGAATAAGCCTTAGCTTCAGAGTCTGGTGTGCCGTAAGTACCAAGAGCTATATAGACAGGCTAGAACAAACACCAAAAGCAGTACAAATTAACAATTTTTATTATTATTTTTAAGAAAGTTAAGCATAATGCAATTTACATTTCATTCTAAAAGCAAACATGAGTTCTAGCAAAATGAATCACATTATTTTCTTTTACAAACCAGAGACACATTAGCTCCTTGACACAAGGAATGCTTTGTCCTTAATTTCTCTCATTCTTTTTGTACTGACTTATTTTTGCCACTATAGTTTCGGAAGGGCTTTATATAGTTCCAAATATGCTTCCTACTTTGAGTTTTGGTCTGTACTCCCAGGTTCTCAGCAACAGAAACCTGGAGATCAGAACTGTCTACTTTCAGTGCATACGAGTATCCTGTTCTCAAAAACCTATTTTTGTTTAAGTGGTTGAGATTCTTTCTATTTATTATAAAGCATGCGTCTGCACAGCTCAGCTTACCACACCATTTGTCCCCACTTGATCACAACCTCTTCCTTATTCTGCTGAATAAGGAAGAATCCCAGGTACATTCTGAGAGTCAACTGCTAGCAGCAAATGGATTCTATCTTCCCATTTTAAAGTTTGAACAAGTCCATTTATCACTACTGCTTCTCTTCTATAGAGCATTAAAACAGCAATTCAGTTCACACTACTAGATTAGTACTGAAAATAAACTTTCTTTTTTGGCTTTTTGCAGCTAAGATGATCTAACCTGGTTTGGTTTTAGCTACGTCTATCCATATTTGTTTCTTTCCACAGCAACGTCATAGATCTGCTGAACTAGAGATGCCAAAATTTTTTTCTGCAATGTGCAACCATGCCTTGAATCCCAGTTTCTCTCCATGTATTCCAGCTATAGCTACCTTCCATTTTGTCAGCTTTGGTAGCAGCTTTAATTCAAAAAATCTTGCTGAACACCAATTTGCTATTTCCATCCTTCCACTGTTTCAAATAAATGACCCAGTATTTCTCAAGATCTTACACTGAAATGCCAGCAACAAGAAAAAACATTCTGTTTCATATTTATCAAGTACATTGCAGCCAAATTTTAAGTGCCACAAGACATTACACCGTACAGTGTAGGAACTGCAAAGATAAGCAGTCACCCTAAGCAGGCTCTTTCTAGCTTCTTATCCTTGCTAGCTATACATATGCATTTACAATTTTAGAAAAAGGCATTTCTATATCAAAGGACAAGTCAGATTGCACAGCAGGAAACATTTAGTCTTTACAACTCTTAAGCTGAGTAATAGAGCAGATGAAATTTCTAAGTTTCATTACTCAACTGATGTTAGAGGTAAGGTTGTAGAAGAACTATCTTGTGAGTTAAATAGAAGAGTTCCACTAACTTGTAAAAATAGGAAGAGTGGAGCAGCAAAGCCATAAAACAGAAATATGAAGTTAAAAGCTACAGGATATGCTGTCCATGCCCTTATTCTCTTAAGTTTAAATTACTTTGAATGTAACAAACTGATCCAGAAGAAGAATGTATCTGAAAACACAACTATTTCACTGTAAATATTTAACTATTGTGCCAGCCGACACCTACTACACTGCAAACACATCCTGCCCTATTATGAAAGTTTTCAGAATTCTGAACTAGATTATATCCTATGTAAAAGGATATTTTGTTAGAACTCTGATTTAACCACCAAAAGAATCCTACAATTTCAGATCAAATAAATTCTCTCAAATCTTACATAATCTTCAGAACCTAACTGCTCTTAATGGGGGGTACATCATCTACAGGACATTTACAAAAGTGCTTCATGGTGATGTGTATTTCAGAAAAAATATTGAAAGAGGCCTGTTAAAATATCTGTCAGCAAACTATCGTGGCAAGATATTTAGAGACTAGAAAAATCTATTTAGAGTGAGGAAATTGTATGAGAAATTTATCATGTTGAGATCATGCAGAGAACAGCAGCCCATAATGGAAGCCTGTTTCACAAAAGTTCATATGAAGTACTCAACTTACTGTTTTTTTTAATTAAGACCTCACTTTATTAAGAAAATAAATTACGTATTAGATAAGGCCAGGTCATATTTACACAACTTTAGTAGATAATGAAGAGTATGTAATCTTAGTGGGTAAGGAAATGTCTATAGCCAATTTTTACATATAAGTAACTTAAAATATTGTTCCAGCTGAACCTGATCAAATGCAAACAGAACCAAAGGCTCTGCCAAATACAATACTGTTCAAGTCTGCATGGCATACCAGTACCCAAGTACTGTCTAACAGCTGCCTAATTGGACGTCACTGCTCCATTAACACATAATCTCCTTGATTTTTTTTTGTTTTTCAAAATGAATTGTCCTTGAAATGAATTTCCTCTGAAACAAGCCATTCACTGAAAAACTAAATGACGGATTTTCTAAAGGACAAAAACTAGTGCTCGTGGAAATTTAAATGCTAATAATTTTCATCAACAGTGACTTTGAAAGTTTGCCAAATAAGGTTTGCTAAACATTTCTTGCATGTAAATTATTTTGCTCAGTTCACAATGAAAAAAGGCTACAATAAAAGCCGCACTGTAATGAAGATTTTATTACACTCAGATATAGTGTTACCTTTAGTCAGATAAAAATGCTTGCAACATTAGATTAGAAATTCATCAAAAGCACTTTGTGTATAAACATGTAGCAAAACTAAATAGGAGGTAAAAATCAATGAAAATAGGTTCGTACCAGGTGTAGAGTTTTATACCTCCTGTGTGATACAAAACTAGCAAATTAATTCATGCAGAATCCTTGCCAGTATAGTGACAATTATATTTAAGTTCTTAAAGTGAGTATTTTCCATTAAATAAACAAAATTATTAGACTGAGCAGGGGCACTGGGATGACTTTCCATAACTTGGATTTTAAGTTCCAAACCTGTTTTGCTATTCCGTTGGTATTTATAGTTCAGGCCTTATGAAATTGAGTAGACTTTTTTGATCTCTGGATACATGAAAATAATATCTATCTTCTCTAAGATCTTACTCATTCACAGTGTGGAAACATTTTCTAGTAGAAATCAATAAAGGAACACTTTTATTGCTTCTAAAACATGAAGCCTTCAAATGCTTTTCCTACCACAGTGTTGGGAAATGGGAGTGGAGTGCTTTTGTTACCCTGAATATACTGTCATATTTTCATCAAACATGAAGTGACTGCAGACCGATATTGTATTTTGTGTAGAAATCAACTATTAAAAAAAAAAAGGAATCAATTGTTTAAAAGAAAAAGGTAAAGGTGAACTAAAGGAACTACTCTGTCCAGGCACTTCACTGAGGAGAAAAGGCAAGCACTCAATCTGGTTTGGAGCTGACAGGAAATAATAGTCTGTGTGTAGAAGGTAAGAAACAGTTGTTTAGTAACAGCACATACTACAATTCTATCAGAAAGAAAAAAGAAGGTAAAATAAATTAAAATTAAGGTATAGGTAATACTGTGCTTAGGTAGATGTTTATGCTGTAATGCTGTAACAAACTCTTCAATAATATCTTTTCACTATCTGACAAAGTAGTTCCTAACTGAAAATATAAATCAAAGTACCTTATCTAATCAAAGTATTTTTAATCCTATTTACAACATCTCCTGACACACTGACTCTTTTCTACAGTCCTACCAGAAGAATGATCTGATGCTACTCATGATTCTGCAATAGATTAGGGCACTGATGACACAGTCATTCAATAATTAATTAATTCAAGGGAGAATTCATTCTAAGAAATTGTCAAAGAAAAGAGATTAAAGGGGAAAACATGCCACAATTTTAGCTTCAAAAAGAATCAAACTACAAAAAAAATGCTATTGTCAGGCTATTTTAACCACTGCTATGCTATCTTTTTTCAGGTTTTCTGTTTTTTGTTTGCCACACATTCATGGAGTTATCTGGATACCAGAGTCAGGTTTTAGGAGTTATTCACATCCCACTTCTTTAAATACATTTAACGGCCTCAACAACTGAATGCTTCTCTTACCCATGACAGGACATCAGAAAAAAATAAATTAAGTTGAATTAATTTTCCCTAAATTGGGTCTGTTTTGCTGTGACAGTAATTGGTAAGTGATCTCCCTGTTTTTAATTCAATGCACACACTTTTCCATTTTATGAGAAAGCAGCTGGGTGGGCATCTGGCAGCCAGCCAAGCTCAATGCACCACAGAAGTATATTCACTCACTGATTCTTATACAGCAATCTCTGCATAACAAATATGATTTGGTACAAATATTTAAAAAGAATAAGAGCAGATATCATTCTATTTGCTAAGAATGGAAACAACTAATACAGATAGTACCAAAGCAACACTAAATATACTATTCAAGTTGCAAGATACCACTGACATTTCAATGCTTTGGTTGCTGTTCCTTGAAAATGCTCATAACTTACTCCTGCCTTCTTCAAAAAGAAACTTTTTTTCCTTATTTCATTTTATATGAAGAGATCTTTTTGAATAATTTTGTTTTCAGGATAGTTAGGATGATACCGAAAGGCAGCCAAATGAAAGTGTAGCAGGCTTTACTTCTACTTTACTTCTACTGTACACAGTTACATTAAAAGGTAACTCAGGTTACTCAGTGCTGTATTATAGCAGAAGTTACTAAACTATATTGTTGGCAGTCTTACAGGTTTGTAATAATAAGATTCTACAAGAAGTATAGTTTGGAGCTACCTCTGATAAATCCTCTGGAGGAGGAGGAAATTACGAGGATAGCAGGTTCCACCTCATCTTTCAGATGGATGACAGCACGTTCTTCTCCTTATGCAAGGTAGCTGTGGCATGTTAAACACAGCACTAAACTCATTTATATTGCTAATTTGATCTTCTTGGTAGCATTTACTCTCTTTTCTGGTTTAAAATATTTGAGACTTAATTGGCACTATAGCACCTTAGGTCTTGACTTTCTTACAGAGTATACAGGAGAGGAAAAAAAAAAACTAGAGAGAACTATATTGACCTTTTCAAGACAAGTGCCAACAGAGATAGTACTCCCACAGAAGTGCTTTATTTCTGAATAATCAAGTCTGGCAGGAGCTCTGGTGTGATGGGATCAGACACTGCCATTTCCAATAAGATTAAGATGAAAATCTGTCCTAGTTGATAAAAAAAAATAGAGAGAGATCATGCAACCTTTCTCTCTCGAGTTTACTAGATCAGTTCCCTTTGATATCTAGAAAAGAAAGAAGAGAACATTTCTAACTTTTTCATGCCATCTCCCATTAGCTGCAGTTATTTGCATATTGCTAAAACTAAGGAAGAATTTACAAGTGTTTTCTTGTATGTTTGCTGTGCAATTTCTAATCCTCATTCGGACTTTATCACTTTAACCATAAGAGTCTTTGGATCAAGTCAAATCAACTTACTGGTAGGATATTTACAAATATGGCACATTAATTATGAAGCACGTATTTCATGAAACTACTAGCTTTCTTATATTTTGCATACATGAGATGTCCAAATTGTCATTTTGGATTGAATGCTTCAAGATTTCTTTTTTGGTTAGAGGTTGCCTTCTTGTGTATTCTATAACCTCCTAAGTCTTGGAATCACCTTGGTGAACCACTTCAAGCACCCAAAGGATTACTGTAAGCAATATGTAGCTGGTTCTCTCTTGTTATCCTGAACACACATCCCACATTATGCCTAAGCACTACAGTCTCACTACATTAATTACACTTACTCATGGACTTCAGCAATTTACTGCTATAATCTTCTCCACACCAGTACTCTTCAAAGTATCTCCACAAACCAGGTGTTTGCATGTTAAAATTTACCTTATTTCAGTATTGTAAGTCTTAAACATAGTAGTTTGAAGCTACTCCAAGCAACCTGGCACTCATACCAATGATCAAAAAACAAGGACTGCAATAAGAGATGTTCCTAGAAAAGACATTATGCCAGCCTTAACACTTTTTATAATCCATTCTCCTCACTCAGCAAACAAGAAAGTTCCTTCCTACAAATACAACCTTTCCTATTTCTTTTGGACCATAAATCCCTGAATTTTTCTAATGTTCTTTGAACCTGCTGAACTTTTGAAGTTGTCTCTGAGTGTTCCCACCACTTCCTTAGCTAACTTAATTTTCAAAAAATTAAATACACATTTCAAAATTAGCTGAAGCGTCCTTTGCAAGAAATTCAAGATTCAAAATGAGTATGTGAAGAACATCCTGTTTACATTTATCTAGATATATTTAATGAGTTTTCCCATTATCTTCACACTTTTACATTATTAATGCTAACTTTTTTCTTGCAATACTATCTTGAACTTCCCTATCAAGTTACATGCAGTTTTTTTACCCCACAGCTTTAGCTGCTGGCAATTTTTCTGTATTACAATACAAAGTTTACTCAAATCTTGGATATAGTTAAATCTCCCACTTTATTATCACAAAATTTTCAGCTTCTCTAATCTAAACATTTTCTCATCATATACATCATGTGATCCAAGAGCTAATAATACAATATAATATTATTAGAAGGAATTTCCATTCACAACATTTTGCACAGGAGGTTTCTTTTACCCCACAAGATTTTCATGATTCTAGAGCTCATGCTATCTTTTATGCAAAGTGTCACTTCCCTGCCCGTACTTCTAATAATTCCAGCAAAGTTAGCAGCATGTTAGCATCACAGACCAGTGATTATTCTTCCATCAGGCTTCCACTGTATTACAAAGCAGTTCTCATTCAGTAATGAGCATTTATGTTTGTTCATCTTATCTCCTAGGATTAAGATAACATAAAAGCACATGTAAGCTCCAGCTCTGCTATTCAGTATTTCACATATCAATTAACTTTAAGTCATATACTCAGTTAAATGTTTTCCAAAAATTACAGTAAGAGATTCCTTTAAAACCATTGTTGCCAGAAAGGCTTTATACAGATTTTCTTCACTGGTCTGAGATCATGAGGATAACCCTGGTTGGTATCTTAAACTCTTGATATTTCTTTTTATTTCTTTCGTTTTCGTGTCTCTTCTAACCACTCCTCATACCAGTCCTTTCTTTTGCCTTTAAAATGTATCAGATAACCAAAGATCACTCATGCAAACCACATTCATCACCTTATTTTCAGAACTTGTCAATTACTTTTCCTTTCCCCCAGCCAATGAGTAGTCATGGAGCTGTCAGAGGTACACAAAACCAATTCCACTCAGGTAACCAACTCACAACCAAAACCAATGACTAAAACAAACCCACAGCAAGGGTAACCATGATGACAATCCAGTGACATTTCACAGGTTAAGGGTTCGCTGTACCAGTCAGGGATATTGCCACAACATGAACAGAAATAATGATCCAAAGTACGTGCTCACGCACTGACACACACGGAGCCCTCTTGCTCAGGCTTTTATGACAAAGGAGTTGGTTTGCCATTATGCCCTTGATTAAATTCAGAATCCATGAAAAAAAAAAAATCACATTTCATCTTCAGTAAGTTGCTACCAGAATACCATCAACAACTGATGCTCCGATACTTCTCAGTGTTCATATCTCAAGGTTTTATTTTTATAAAACATGCTGCTTTCACAAAATGATTCAACTGTTGAAAAGCGACAAAACCAGCTTTATAACACGCAAAAGAAGAGAAAATACCCTCTATCACCTACAGTCTCCGTGGACTTTCCATTATCACCATCACCAACCAGCACAATTAAAACATTTCCTCCAGAGTAAAGTACCAAGACTGCTGCCAGCAGCAAGTCAAAGAAGTGGTTATTTCCCTCCACTCCCCTTCTCAGGGAGATACTTCCCCACTCTCAGTGAGAAGTATCTGGAGTGTTTTGTATGGGTTTCCCTACTTCAAGAAAAATATAGGTATTTTGGAATGAGTACAGCAGAAAATCATCAAGATGATTAGAAGGCTGAAACATAAAGATGCAGACAGAAAAGCTGATAGAGTTGTCAGTCCTAAGAAGGATAATAAAAGACAAGGGAACACTTATTGTTGTCTCAAATGACCTGACAAAAGGCTGGAAATAAGAGGGAACGAGAATTCCTGGAGGTGCACAACAAGCAAGAGGAAATAGGCACAAGTTGCAACAAAAGATATTCCAAAAGATATTATGAAAAAAAAATTCACCACAATGACAAACATGGGAAAAGGTTGTCCGTCCCTACATCTCCATCTTCAGAAATACCTCAAGCTAAGCTGGAGAAAGTCCTGAGCAACATGAACTAGACTGGTCCCTTTACAAAAAGTTGTTGGACGAGATGACCTTCAGGGGTTTCTTCCATGGTTCATGTCTCTGAAATATCTCTGGATATACTCAACAAAGGTTTCCTACAGTCTGAAGCTAGGCCCTTTTACTTTTTTATTCTTGCAGCAGTATTTCTTTCATGCCTCCATAACATCTTCCGTTTTTCAATTGCTTCAATGCCCCTTCAGAATCAACATAATTTATAATTCCAATACAAACATCTGCTGAATCTTCAAATCTATTCTATACTGTTCTGTATTCCTTTTTCTAGCAAAAATTCTTCAGTGGATTATTTATATAGACATAAGAATTTCTTTTCTAGATCAACACTGATATACTTTTGGCATATTAGCTGGCAAAATGCACCGAGTATTTGAGTACCTCAATTTGATTTTACTTAATGAGAATAAAATTCACTTAAATTATTATTGAACATTCCGATCCCTGCTTCCTCAACTGGATATCTCTTCTTATGCAAAGATTTTAATGAAAAGAGTGCATAAGCAGACCCTCCAGCAGAGTGGAAACCAGCTCATTCTTTGCATGCCATTATTTGGCTACAGAATCATTTTCAATTTCTCATCTTTCTGGTTTTAGAGACAAAGCTTTAGAAATAGTCAAGGACTGTTCCCAATTTGAGTGTGAATAGCTTGCTGATTTTACTTTAGAGAGCCTGGTGTTAAATCTCTTCAAGACTGTGAAGAAAACTGTTTGTCTCTAATTTCTTTGGTAAGTTTTGTTATTATCAGTAAGTTAATTATAAGCTACAAAGAAGTATCCCCTCTGTCCATGGTCATGAGAACAAAAGCAGTCGCTTTGCTGTCCTCTGTACTGGAATTCATGCTGTCAACAAGAGACCTTGAGATCTGGTCCTGCCTACTAACATACTTAAGCATATATGCAAAGTTCTGTAAAACACTCACTTGAACAAAGATGAAATTTAGTTCCATGTTGCCCTTTAAACACCTACTTGCTGTTCTAAATAAAATCTTTAGTGTCTCCACTTCCTTTGAAAAATTAAGATGATGGCACACTTATGTCACCCATGTGGGATAAGAGAGATTTCAAAACTTAAAAATAAAATAGATTAAGCAGTAAGCCTCACCTGTAAAAAAGAAATAAATTTGTCCCTGCGGACCACAGTCTTTAAACTGCTACACAGACACACACATACTTGCTATAAAAGCGTACTTCACTGACTTTCCAACTGTAGACTCAGTAACTCTCTTCTATTGGATTTTGTCAAAACAATGTATTCAGTCCATTCAGTTAAATATTGAGGGATGTTAATCTTGTTAACTCTAATGTTCTTGCTGTCTGTGGAGACTCACAATCCTCTTCTGAGCCATTAACATGTTTGGCCTGAACATCATCTTGTCTCCCAAATTTTACTGTTTAATTACACATAGGAAACTATTTCCCCCAGTGGCTTTTAAAACTTCCAAACTATTAATTGAGGGAGCATTCTTGGGAATTCTCCTAACATTATAACGGCACCATAATTAGCTTCTAGACTTATTTTAATAGATTCAAGCAAACATGTCTATGGTCTGTGAGCTTTTCTTGCCTTTTTATCTTTGTACAACATTCTTACTATTATTAAGTATCAGCAGCAGTAAGCTATAACACTTAAATGAGTAGAAACACTGCCAGGGCATAAAAACCATGCTTTGACAAGAGTGGAATAAAGTTCTTGGTTATGGTAAAAAAAATATTGGATAATACACACCAAAGCATACCCAAAATAAAGGAGAAATTTGAGAATGCCATGCCACTCTATTAATAAAAATATCAAAATAAAATTTTTAAAACAAAGTAAAAATACAATAACCCCTGTTCAATTTGCAAAGAATTTTGGCTGCTCTAAAGTACTACATCTCTGATACCAAAAAAGGAGGGAGGAAAAAAATGTGTCAAGAAGTAACAGGCATTTTATATATGGGACAGAATAACCTAAACTGCTACTAAAACTACTTACTTCCAAGGAAAGGACAAAAGTTTTAAAGCCAGGAATACTTTCAAATATTTTGTTCCTTCACAGTGCTTTAAAAGCTGAAAAAGCTAAGCAAATATCAAAGGAGATTAATATTCCTACAGGTTTATCAGGGAGCAAAAAAAAAAAAATCACTGAAAGACTATCGTCCTTCATGAATCCAACACACACCAATTATCGTATCAATTCGGAGAGCAAACACATCACTTTCTGGGCTCCAGATTAGGTTTCAGTAATTTATGAAGGTATTCTGATAAAATTTTATATTTTTTTTTTTAATGTGATAAATAATATCTGTATTCTCCAGAAGAATTTCTTGGGTTTTTTTCTGGGAGGTTTTCCTACAGGTCACACAATTTTTGTCCAGGTCACACAATTTTTGTCATGCTTAAGTAAAATAGTTCAATATTACTGCTTTAAGCAGTGTAGGATTTTCAGACCTTTTTCTTCATACATCCTACTTAGAAACAAGAATATTAATGCTATATTCAGAGAGTTTTTTCACATATTTATTTAAGTCCCAAGAATTTGAAAGGTATCTCCAAAAGCTGAAAATTAAATCCATCAACTACTTACCCCTTTTTTGACAACAAAACGTAAGTTCCAATTTGCAAAGCATGTCAGCATTCTCGTACTTGTCCTCTTGTGCCTTAACCCAAAAACAGGATTCTGTCATCTCCTGAGGCCTGATCTACAAGCAAGAGACAAAACAAAATTTTATTAATTATTTTGATACTATGCAGAAACTGTGCTCTGCAGAGTCTAAAGCACATTAAATATTTAAGAGCTGTGTAAAACGTGAACTTTTAGTATGCAACTCATCTTTAGAGTTGTTAATATAGTTCTCACTGAAAATAATAACCGTTAAAATAAGTGGGTTTGGACAAACAGATTCTAAGAATGCAGACAACACACTCTGTTATCCAAGGTCTAAACGGAGCAAATTAGCTTTGGTCTAGATTTAAAACTTGGGCAAACTTCAAATAATCTCAGAACACAGCTGGTTTAACTAGATACTAAGTACCTTACTTTTCAGAATGTAGCTTTGATTACTTCATTAATTGTGAAAATCTCTTTACTGACTTATTTTGATCTAAATAATTATAGTTTCCAAACTCAGTAGACTGGTATACTTGATCTTGGCACAATGGAGAAGGAAAAAAAAAACAAAACCAAAACCAACCAAACCCCAAACTGAGTCTATATTTTGTCAGCCATTAAATTTATGTCAGTACATTTATATTATGGACAAATGGAGAGACCTGCACTGCTTCTTTCCAGTCCAGGCTAGATAGATGCAAGACACTTGTTTGGGAACTGTATAGCTATAAGTAGAGTGCAGCGACTGATCCAACATAAAGAGTCTGCTAAAAAAAAAGGCATAATAGGTCCCAGGAAGCATAAGAAGCATGCTGCTATCAAAGTTGTTTTATTCTAGACCAGAACTGACTTTTCCAGGCATCTCATACAGTCAACAGATACTTGCCCAGATGATTCATGGGTCAACGAAACACAGTTTTTGCAAAACAACAAAAAACTAAAGGCAGAAGGTATTCATATCTTACATAATTTAACTAATGTTAAAATTAATTTAATTAATTAAGTTAATGTTAACTAATTGCTTATCTATTCTTACTTCTGACAATTTATTCTCCCCAAGTTCAGTGTCAGATTTTACATCAAGTATTTGTCATTAATCAACACTACCTTAGACCAGTTGAGCCTTTTCATGGTAATCTCAGGTTTGAATTCTTTTTTAGGCTTCATTCCAAATGGCAAAGCACATGAAGGCGGGGACCACTGTATTCCATGCAGGCCTGGTAGAGGCGGTGGTGGAGGAGCACCACCAAAACCCAGAGGAGCTCCCAAGCCACTCAGAAGTGGTGGAGGAGGAGGGGGAGGCGGTGGTGGTGGAATTGCTCCATTAGAAGGCAGCGGTGGAGGAGGAGGGGGTGGAAATTGATGTGGTCCAGCACCTTCCAGTGGAACAACAGATGCATCTCCACGATGTGATGGCAGAAAACCAGGTGGCACAGAGCCGTACTGACAAGGAAAATATTCTTACTCAGTTTCACAGTTTTATCAACAAAATGCTATAACAATCATAGTTTATAGATTAAATCCGGAAAACCAGTTGAAAGTCAATGCCATTTGTCTTGTATAGAACAGTCAAATAAGAATGATAATGAGCCCGACATGCTTTCGATTTCATGATCCGAAGTGCCAATATTTGAAGAGGACATTCAGACCTAGGTGGTGTACACCAAAAATGACAAACTGAAATGGCGTTTCCCACTTGTCGAATTTCACTGATCATGAGCTAAGAAGGGTATGATAGGTATCTTGATGGGATCTTATCTATACTACCATGGTGTAGCTCAAATTAAAAGAAAAAGTAACATCCTAGACTCTGTTGCTCTTATCCTACAGGTTACAGAGAAACATTCCAAGTACACAACAGCAGAATCTGAAGAGATAAATAATTCTGTTGAAAAACAGCTATCTTCCAATATAGGAGCATTCTCATTCTACAGAACTGAAAACATGAAGCAATAACGAAAATATGTCCTTCCAAAAAATAAAGCTTCCTTACACACCAGCTTCTTGTTCCATACAGAAATGACATCTATAATGTATCAAAATAGGATTAGCACTTCAGCAAGTCTAATAAAATTACTTCTACTATTTGAAGAACTTCTATCATAGGCCTGCAAACATAAGTAAGCATGTACCTGACAAAAACAAACAAAACAATAAGTAAGAAATACTTACCTACTGGTTATAGCACTAATTACCTTTTCAACTAACTATGAGCTGAAACAGTCCCTTTTATTTTTAGAAAATAAAGGGAAATACAATAAGCAAAAGACTTAAAATTTCCAAAAGGAAATAGCTGAATATCACTAAATACAATAAATTCATGCACAACAGCATGATGTTTTGGATTTGTGAACATAGGCATTGTTTACACTGACAAGTAGACACTAAACAATTAGGCTCTAGAAATGAAAGAAATACATCAACACATACCAAATGCAAGAAGAGAGTAAAGGAATGAGACCAGGGGAAAAATAGTCATTAGAGGTAGAAGCCAACATGCTAAGTAGCAACTGATGCCATATGGAAGCCAAAGTTTCCTCTTTAGACAGATTTAAAAGTACCAAATTGCAGTAATCAATTACCTGACATTTACAAAACTTTTCATGTATCCCATTAACAGCAGTAGGATAATTCACGGTACGAAAATTAGTGAGCAAAATCATATTTTATGCTCTCTGTCTGCATGTAAAAAAAGTTATATTTAATGCAACAAATAACAGAAAAAGTAAAATAGGGAGGAAACCGATTTCACTTACAAGAAGTATTTAAGTATGTTTTCAAGATACACACAGAAAAATACTTTCTTAATGAATGATAGGCCACTCTTACTATATCTGATTTTTTAGAATGCAACAATTTCTATAATTGCTTTTGTTTAATGTTTGACTTTGACATTAACAATTAATTTTGACCAGAAACATGAATTACAGTGACATTTCTAAATAGACCAAAGCAGAGCTAAATTAATTTTCTTCACTAAGAAAATTAAAGAAGCCAATAAATATAAAAAAAACCACCCTTAGAAGTATTAAAATAAACCCCTATAAGCATGTCTTTCTGATGCTGTCTTTCTTTAGCCATTTTTAGACTGTGCTTCTCATTCCAGGAAATAAGACACAAGAAAAATCACTTGGTCGCACAGTCTCCTTACATAGATTTAAAAACTGAAGTAGTTACAAGTTAACTCAAGTATTACTCTCAAAAAATCTGCACTATTCCTCTCCATCATGTTTTAAAATATCTATTTATGCTTGAAAATTGAAAAATTATCAAGAAATGTTCTTATCCAGCCACAGGTTATTTCTTTCACTGCTGGATATCCATGGTAAGGCCTCACTACAGCAAACTGCATAATGAGCAATTTCCTGTGGAGGGATAAAGATCACAATGATGAATGCTAATCTAAAAGCATAAGACTTATTACCCTATGTGGTTAATTACTTTGGAAATGTATGACTCTAAAAGCAAAGCCCAAATGAAACCTAAGAAACTAGTTTAATTAACAGAGCTCAGGCATAAAAGTATCATCTGGGAACTCACAGCTAATTAATGTCACATTACAATTATTTGTATAAAACAGAAATAAAGGAAACTAACATCCAATAATAATTGATAACAAAGATTCTTTAAAAAAACCCTCAACCGTACTATTGGAATCTGAAGAAGATGCAAAAGGAAGTCTCTTTCAAAAACATTTTTTCATACATTCATTTATACTGTCTTTTACCTGTGATTTAAAAGCTTGTAATTCTGCTTCAAGTTCACTGATTCTCTCCTCTTTTTTTTGCAGTAGGGCCTGGGTCTCCTGATGAACTACAAAATCTTTTTCAAACTAAAAAAAGAGAAAAAAAAGAAAATTGTTGGCACCAGTCAGTTCTGCATAGTTTCCTTAAATTCCAGCTTTTCCTTTTGTGCTTGTTAAAACTCACATGATAACAATACTAAGGACACGTCTGCTAGTCTAACTTCCATGTGTCTGCTGAGTGGAAGAACCATCTGTATCACCACTACGGATCTTTACGATACGAAATGGCATAAAGTATTAATGTATATTAAGTCAGCATTACACAGAGTCGCTTAAAAGCCATGGATGTACAGTAATACAGTCTGTAGATACAAGGGAGTCAATTTTTATTCTCCCACTATTCATCTCATTAGGGAAACTGATAACTGTTGAAATAAAGTATTCAGTTGGTTTTTGGCAGAGTTCTACACGAAAACTTAAATAGTAGAAAGATTCTCAATTAAGGTTAACTACTTTACACCACTTGGCTTCCTAGTCCACAAGAACACCCAAATTCCCACTTTAACACAGAACTAATCGTAAATTGAAGTTAAAAACTATTCAGTTGCACCATTCATTAATCTATTAAGTAATTCCGTGTCCATCTTATGATCACATGATTCAAAAATTACTTACTTTTCTGGAAAGTTCAGTAGCCCTCTCCTCACATTCTTCTAATCTTGCTTTATCTACACAGACATCTTGAAAAAAAATCAACAAGCACACTTACACATATGCAGGGAACACAAGATTCTTAATCAGATATACAGTTTCATATAAGGAAGTACAATGCTGTAATCATTTCCAAACATAGTACTTACCTAGTAAGTGGCTGAAATTTATATCTAATCTCTTACGATATGTGAAATCTGGGTCTGTTCCACTTCGATGTAACACTATCTGCGACACACACTCTTCAATTAATTTGAAATACTGTGGACTAAAGACAGAGATAAGCTATTTTATGGCATATTTATTTATCAAACTATACTTAAAATCTTGCCTATGAATGAAGTACAGTCAAAAGCTGTGGGGTGATTTGTTTCCATAGAAAGGTAAGTGCACCCCTCCAAAGCCTCAAAGGAAAATTACGTCTGGCAGTTTATTACAAAAAAACAGTTTACAAAAACCCTGAAAAAACAGTGGACCTAAAGATAATTAATTCTTATATTATAAAATCTACATCTCTCCTCCTATGGAAATACAGGAAGAGAAGACCACCTCCTGCTTCCTCTCAGTAAAGAGAAGGCTCCTCCTTCAGCTTGATTCCACTAGTTTTGTGACTTTTGTAAGTACAAGTGCATCGCAGCCCTGCTTCAGTATAAGGAATGAAAAACACCTTGTTCTAAAATGCCTGGGGGTATGACAGCTGGGTCACTTGCCCAGAACGCGCAAGCTGTGAATTCAAACCTTTTCAGGTGGAAGAGGTCTAGCACAGATGTACGTTTAAAGGTTAAAGGTGCTTGCCTGCTATGGGTACATCTGTGCTAGACCTTGCCTGAAATGCAAGGTCATGTACAACGTTGTAGAGAAAACAGATGGCCTCTGTTCAGTGCATACCTCGTTCCTCCAGTGTTTCCTCAAAGACAACATAAGCAGATTTTTGGAAGGAGAGTGTTTGTCAGCTTCAAATACCTAAAGTTTTATTAACTGTTTCCCTGTAATTTATCTGATGAATTTTCCAGGAGACACAAATATGTCTACACTCTCTGATAATGTATACTGAAAATACTCAATTCCAACCCAAAAGTTACTCTAAATTAAGCATATGTTCAGATTTCTATATGAAGAGCACTTCTATGCACACTTAGTTTTGTCCTTTGACTCAAATACACTACAAAATTATAATGCTACTACCATGATTTATAACTGATTAAGAAATCTCTCCTGATCACTTATACTTGCAATCAATAAGGCTCAGATCCTAAAAAGAACAGTTTTCTATATTTATAAAATAAAATCATACACTAAGCAGAAGAGACAAAAACATATAGATGCATTATTGATTCAAAGTTGATATTTTCAAACATGAGCTCACAAATTACAATCCACACAGAAAGACTAAAACCTATCATTAAATTTATGGAAGAAATATTCTATTAATGACTGAATAATTTAAAAAATCCATAATTAACATTTAACACAGCATTAAACATACCGGATAAAATAATCATTTCTTATCAGCAAAAGATGTTGGAGAATAGAAAGAAAATATCCTTCAGCACTAGTGTCTTTAACTGTATTCCATACCATGTTGTAAACATCATTTACTTCAGTAAAAGTGTTAAGGAGAATAATATTTCAGTCAAATGTTGACTGATAACTTCTTTAAATGGAAATTACAGCAGAAAAATATCCATTAT
This sequence comes from Rhagologus leucostigma, assembly GCA_013397725.1. Lineage (NCBI taxonomy): Eukaryota > Metazoa > Chordata > Aves > Passeriformes > Rhagologus > Rhagologus leucostigma. Next base: position 743,395 of record VZTD01001325.1, on the reverse strand, counting down.
ATGCTTTATTTTGTTCATATTTGTCCTGCTGATATTATGGAAACATTTATGTTGGAATAGACCTCTAAGACAATCAAGTCCAACTATTAGCCAAGCACTGCCAAGTCCACCATTCAGCCATGCCACTACATGCCACATCTACACATCTTTTAAATATCTCCAGGGATGGGGACTGCACCACTTCCCTGGGCAGCCCATTCCAGGGCTTGACAACCCTTTCTCTAAGAAATTTCTCCTATTATCCAATCTAAACCTCGCGTGGCGCACCTTGAGGCCCTTTCCTCTCATTCAGTCACTTGTTACTTGATAGAAGTGACTGATCCTACCTCACTATAAACTCCTTTCAGGCAGCCACTGAGAACAACAAGGACCCCCTGAGCATCCTTGTCCAGTAAATAACCCTAGCTCTCCCAGCTGCTCCTCACAGGACTTGTGCTCCAGACGCTTCTCTGGACATGCTCCAGCCCCTCCATATCCTTCTTGTGGGTGAGACGCCCACAACTGAGCAGAGAATTTGAGGTACGGCCTCACCAGTGCCCAGTACAGGGGAATGATTGGTGTCCTGCTCCTGCTGGCCACACTATTTCTGATACAAGCAAAGATCATATTGGCCTTCAAAAGGATATTCTAGTTCAGATCTAATATCTTCTAAACGATGAGAGAATTCAATCATGTCTTCTTCTTTATGCTCATTGAACACTTTCAGCTGAATATCTAGTGCTTCATTCTTTATACACTGTAGTTGCTGCAAAGAAGAAACAGGAAGGCTTGCAAAATTAGCATTTCCATATGTAAATAAACCTTATCTTTTTAATAAATTCCGTAAGTCTATGTTAGTTAAAAGTTTAAAATTACACGAACACATGAGTTAAGTTAACTACTCAAAAGGTAAGCATGACTTCAGGCTGACTTAAAATTTTTGCACAACAGTCTGTCACATGTTCTTAAGCAAACTCACAAAATGCTGAGGAATCAGAATAAAGTTCAGAGACCACATTTCACCTTTTCATTTTTATTTTAAGGCTGATTCTCATATCTGACTGCTCTTTCCCAAACTTAATAAAATGCTTTTGAGAATAATTTATTAGAACTTTTTCTCTCCCATTCCCCTTCTCAAGCTCAAATAATTAAAAAATTTAAATAGGAATGCAAAGAGAGATTACGAGATGCTTACTGGCAATATCTCTTTCAATCCACTGCGCATAAATTCATTTCTGATGTGAAGCCTAAAATCCAAGTCATCAGGAGATGTAACGAGAGCATTGATGAGCTGCATACAAGCTACCTGTAATAGAGTAAATAATAAACTATTTTATTTCTTAGATTTCAATATGCATCACAATCAAAAAGATACAACAAACTACAATTAGACATTACATCATTTCTAATTATAAAACTACTGTTATCTTGAAATTAAGCTACTTAAATTCCTGATCAGCCACATGAGCTATAAATATCACTCTAGTTCACAAATTTCCATAAAAATTAAGTATTTTCTCACTCCACTGAATTTTGTAATTTTATACAAATATTAAGTTCCTTTAGCCAATGAACTGTAGCAGATAAAGCATAATTATTGACAAAAAAATCTATACATATATATAGGAAGTAGTGACATAATACCGTCTGTGTACAGTGAAACATATTTTTTTTTTAAATGCTGATTAAATTAAACTGAGCCTGAAGAACAGAATGGGTTTTGTTCCACTTCTTTTTGAAATAGTCACTCTTTAAACATACTGAGCATTACAGAATACTTCATGGGAATCACTCCTTCAGCTCAAAAGAAAGCATTAGGCCAACTAGTGAGTAGTCCCTCTTCTAAAAAATCAAGAGACTTATCTTGAAAACCCATAGCCAGGAGCAGCAGGAGTTCCCTGTCCAGATTCATGAGCCTTTAGAATGATGGCAACTTACTGTTTATCTCTAACAAGGATGTAAACAGCCATTATTTCCTTTTTTTACCCTCTTTATTGTTCGCACGTCTTGCTTCAATGTAAAGAAATATGTTAGTCAAGTAATTCTAGCATTTTATGGGCTTTTTAAAAGCAACAGACAATTAAGAGTTGTATTTGGAGCTTAAATACTATGTAAACAATTAAAGCAATCTGGTTCAAATACTTTGCTGTAAAGCCTTTTATAGTCTAAAAAATGATGATGCATTATGTCATAGGCAAAAGGTGATACTGGAAAGATGCTATCCCAGTCATCTTCTAAGTAAGCATAATTCCACGTACTGAATTTACATATGGTCACAAGAACAAGTAGATGTACAAGCTACTTTGATACAGACTGTGAGAAACAACAGCACTCATTAGGTTTCCAGAAGGAACATGCTAAGATTAAAAGACACAGACCACAACCATTATCCTACCTTTATCCTACTGTGAAGAATGTAAGCATGAAAGTAGTTTCATATATTATTTCAGCTGAACTGTTATGGAGGTGAATGACAATTAGCATAATTTAGGCCTGCTTGACCACAGTGTTAGTCTATGTAGAAGAACTTACTAGCTAACACTCTAGAAGAGAACAGCTTAGTTATAAGATCAAAGATGTAACAAATGTAAACAACTTGTTAACGTGAGAGCTGTGAACCTGCTGAGAAAATCAAGTCAAGCAGACTGTGAGCTCCAGAAGGTTGTTAGGGACAAAGCGTTAGAATGACCCAATTAAGCATGAGGCATTCCCCACCCAATCCCATAAATTATGGTATTTGGAGTCACTTGAAAAGAGAACCTTAAGGGCCCCCAGCTCTGCACTAGGAGTTGGGACCATCTTTTCAGCTTTTGGAGATGTGTGAAAGGACAAGAATGCTCAAGGGAGGATGCCATGGTTGGAACTACTGTACTAACCAATCCAACACCTTTCCTGGATAAAAGCTGCCACAAGAGCATCTATTCTTATATTACTCTGTCATACTACAAACCTTGCATCAACAGTAACTTTAAAACAGTAATAGAAGGAAGGAACAAGCTTTGCTCCTTCTTCTTACTTGAGGGAAGAGCTGATATTAATTTCTATTTCCTCAGAACTTCTATGAAATTCAGTACATACAAATATCTAGATTTGCATAATAATAAAAAAAACCTATCGTTTTTATTTTATTGATATAAAAAAAGAAAAGCACACTAAATGAAATTTATAAAATCAAAGAATGTCCTGATTGGGAAGGGATTCAAAAGGATCATCAAGTCCAACTCCTGGGCCTGCACAGGGAAGTCCCAAGAATCCCACCTTGTGCCTGAGAGCATTGTCCAAATGCTTCTTGAATTCAGACAGGCTTGGTGCTGTGACCACTTCCCTGGGGAGCTGCTCCAGCGCCCAACCACCCTCCAGGTGAAAAATTGATACCCAATCCTAATATCTACCTTAAAGATCCCCTGACAGAGCTTCAGGCCATTCCCTCGGGTCCTATCACTGATCACCAGAGAGAAGCGATCAGTGTCTGCCCCTCCGCTTTCCCTCACGAGGAAGGTGTAACTGCAATGAGGTCTCCCCTCAATCTCCTGTTCTCCAGGCTGAACAGACCAGGTGACCTCAGTTGCTCCTTATACGGCTTCCTCTCAAGACCCCTCACCATCCTCGTTGCCCTCCTCTGGACACACTCTAACAGTCTGACGTCCTTCTTATATTGTGGAGCCCAAAACTGCATACGGGATTCAAGCTGATTATTTATATCAACTGCCAAATTGTTAACATAAGACTTCTGTAACTTACTCCAGACAATAATCAAGTTACAACATCTAAACAAAATAAAACAACACAAGTGGAGGGAGAGGGGGGAATCAAAACTAACCGATCAAACGTGAAAACGTGGTAACAGAGACAGAGAAGAACTTTGAAGGACAATTTGCAAAAAGCATCTGTCATTAACACATCCAGTTCCTCAAAGATAACAAAAGAAGGAAGACAACAACAGAATCTGTAGGGTTGGTTAAAGACCATGGTGGAAAGGAGTGCCCAAAGAAAACAAAGCAACACAAATGGCAACATTTGGTCAAGTGTTCTACTGGTGTGTGAAAGGAGATCGCCAAGTAGAACAGAGACAAAACAGTTCAAGAGTGGCAGAAGAACTCAGAGAACCAAGCCAACATGAGAAGTAACAAAAGAGCATTGACTCTTCAAATATTTGAAATTTTTTTAAAAATTGCCGACAAAATAACTGTACTTGCTATTACGTCCAAGTTTATACTGAAATGTATCTTGGCACTTAAGAAAAAGAAGATGGCAGAAATTATACTGACATTTAAAAGGCCATTTTCAGGAAGATCTGGAGAACTACAGATCAGCAAGCTTGACTTTTTCTACAGTACAAATATATTTTGTATAGTTGAGATTAAAAATAATGAGTAATATAAAAAATGTAATATGAATAAATGGACAGTATAAATAAATGACTTTATAAATCAAAGTCCTATTTCATGAATCAATGAAAGGTGTTTGAAAGGCCCAAGGAGCAGGCAAGAATGCTCCAGCCTAAGTCTGGACTTCAAAAATTTAAACAAATGTGCAAAATGTCAAAAAAATTTAGAAAAATGTAGAAAACAGCATGCTGAGTAGACAAAATCAAAAATTCTACCAGTATTAAATATAATATTAAATTTGTTTTTAAAAAGCTTTTATGGCTCAAAAATTATGTGGTTGTACTAAAGTCTGTTAAATGTAATGTTTCCTAATGGTTTCCCCCCGCCTCACTGTAAGTCTGTCTTTGCATTTTTTTTTTTAAAAAGTGTTTAACAGACACAGCAAGGGAATGAAAGCCTGTTCCGGTCCTTTCTCCATATTCTTTACAGCGAGCACAATTAGATCATCATCTGATGAGTAAAAATAAATAACCCCACGTATCAAAGAGGAATACACCTATGGTGCTTTCTTTCAGAAAGGTACTGGCATTACAGTAGTAGCACTCAGTTTTAAAAGAACTCAGTTAAATAGGAATATAGCTAACAATACCATAACATTGACTGTTTTGCCTTAAATAAAGTATATTTCCTTGAAATAGATCTTTCAGATTTCAGGCTTCTTAAAAGTTATAAATAAGAAACAACCCTTGGTTATTCTTCTCTTCTTATAAAGCTGCTAAATTGATAACAATTTGAGCCTTTAACTGTCACAGTGGATTCTTCATCTTTGTAGTGCCTGTCAGAACAATTCTTATGATACTTCTCCTCCCTGAAATGTGTTATTTCCTTCATTTTATACAATTTACTTCTGTACGTATGTCTACAGTATTCTAGAAACTTGAGGGAAAATAGGACTTTGTTAACTTACCAATTATTTTCTTCAAATTCAAACAAAACCTCTGTATTACTCTTGAAGCCTGTTTCTGTGCAAGTACTTTTCCTAAGAGTTACTCTAACATGTTACTGCCAAAGCATCACTCTACACTAGGTAACAAAGAAAGGTGCTAACCCCAGAAAAGGAAACTACAACTACCAAAAGATAAATACAAATAATATAATTCTCTTAGATATAACACTGACACAACAATAACAAAAATTTTGAAACCACTTAAGGTGCCCAGTCCACTTTTCAAAAGTAGACCGAATAAAATCTTCCAGGAATTATCTCAACAGCACCCAACAGAGAAAAGAGGTTCTGGCGCACAACCAAGTACTTTTGGACACAGAGAAAGTTCCTCACATCGAATATTTGTCTGTAGTCCTGTACAATCTTGTTCAGGACACGTGGCCTTGCAGCCCACCTATTTTTGCTAGTAACAGGCTACAGATTTTGTGTTAAGCTAACACCACATGCTTCCAGACCTTTCAGGCTTTATCGAGACTTGGCGTGCCTGTCTGGAGCTCAGTTTTGGCTTATTTAGTTGCAACAAGATTTGTCTAGTAACAGAATCACTATCACCCCACTAGTCGTACATTTTTCTTAACCTTGTACAAGTCTCTGGCATAAAGTTTACCATTACATACATTTCTGTAAGTAGTGGACAGAATATGAACATAAATAAAATGCAGCATAGAAAGGTATAGGCATGGGATGGGAGTGGAGATGTGTTAGCACTACTGAGAGCCATTTTATTACACCACCAAGACTTCCCTTAGACTAAAATTAAATTCTTGGCTTTGAATACCTGGTGTATTCTTAAGGCCCACAAACTGCACAAGTTACAATGTCACAACAGAAGAATTTGGATGCAACAAGTGGTAGAAAATGCAGGCAACCAAATCAGTTAAATTTAGTGCAATAAAACCTTACAGAATATACAGTCTTACTATCTAAGTATGGGCTTTATTCGTAAAGCTTTTTGTATTTGTTCTGGTATGTGTCCACTTTATGAATATTTGTCTTCCCCTTCAGCAGCCAAGATGAAAATTTTTACTTCCCCTAATTTTGATCTTATTTAGTTGAAACAAGTTATACCATCTCCAATTCATCTCTCTGGAGTACTAAATCTTTCATTCAATTGCATTTTCTGGATTCAATTAGTTGTGCCATTCAAAACCAGTAATTCAGTGAATTGACAGCTGCCAGTAACACCTGTTCTGTTAACATCAGTGAGGCATTTCAATGATTGTAGACTTCACTGGACAACACTACCATACAGTCAGTACTAAAGTACAGCACTACAAGGTTACGTTTACATTTCAAAGTAAGTCAAACTCCACGTTGTTTGATTATATATAATTTGGAACCTTTGTCATTGTTATCAGCAGTTTAAAACACAGTGTATTGTCCTGCAAAACTCTATGTGAATGGACTGTTAAGCAAGGAAACAGCATTTATCACAGATTATTTAAACTATCAGTGAAGAGGCAATCAGAGACTGAAAAAGTACTACTATGAAAATCCTGATCAAGAGCAAACTATAGTTCTATCTTTGAGATAGGCAGGGCAATTTCAATGAAAGGATGTCTACAGATGTAATTGTTTCCAAAAAAAAGATTATTTTCTTTTAATTTGCCAAATTGACACATTACACATGCACATGTGTTATTCAAATGCAACAGAGCCAAATACGACAATGAAAAGCAAGAAATTCATCAGTAAGAAGTACTGCTGTTCTAGTACTTCTAGTACACTAGATCAAGTGGGAATTCAATTGCAGTTCATAACAAGAACATAATTTAGCCTTCCTGGAACAAAGAAGACAAAGATTCATTGGATAATATTAGCAAACTATTTATTTGTGTAGGAATACATAGTAATAGTGAAAGTCCCAAACACAAGTCTACAAAAAGCTGAATGAGAAAAAGTTATACAAGAGGGAGGAAACAAGTCTAAGCAAGGCATTGCTTACACATCTAGATTTGAGTAAATTCGATCACAAAATCTTTTTTCTAAATTTAAAAACTTTTTAAAGGACTAATGATAAAGGCAACAGCAAGAACCTGATAGCAGATCACAAACATTTAAATCACGCTCCAAGTGAAACTACTTCAATACCTAGAAGTTAGCATAAAATACTTAAATCACACAAGATCACAATAATTTTAAATTAGTTCATTCAGTCATGACATTTAGGCAAGGTAAGCTTTGTTCTGATTGACCCTATTACATAAGCAGTTATGGAAAGGACCCCATTAGCACAGAGCAACCAAGAATCATCAAGTTATTCAGCAAACCAAAATGTCACAGCCATCTCACATGCTCATATTATTAAATGATAAAGAAAGATTAATTAGTATTCCCTGACAATTGAAAATACTGGGAGGATAAGACTACTGATGAATACCTAAGATCTTCTACTTTGTCACAAAAATGCTTCTCCTAGGATATGCATGAACCTGCATGTTTCCACAGGGATGAGCGGTGTTCATTTTTCAGGAACTTAACCAGGACAGGAAAAATTGCACCTTTGCTTCACCATTGTACCTCTCCTCAGTCCTAACTGCAAAATTAGAAGGAGCTGGCATCTGCAACTAGATCTGCAAGGAAGAATAGCACTCTTCCATTACTTAAAACACCTGCTTGAGAAGCAGTGGTGAAAGATGATTAGAGAGTTCAAGCACTCATTTGATTCTACTAGAAGAATGAGAAGTAGGCAACAAACTAATTGTTGCTGTTTTCATCACTTTCTTACATATCAAAATGCGTTGCACCAGAAAAGCTGTATTTCCTGCCTCCATGACTTGAACAAGCAAAGTATTAGACTTTTCAGCTGTCATTCTAAATACACAAGGTACCAGATTGCCCTGTATACATTTTAGGCTTAAGATATTAAACTACATTTACTTTAACAAAATCAGAAACTTGGTATTACTCCTGGCTGTAGTTATATTCTCAGAATAAGACCACTAATCTTGTCTTGAACCAAAATCAATTAAGTATGCTTTCCATAATTTTGGATTTTATGAAAGATAAAGAGAGAATATCTTTTGCTTTCAACAAATGCAAAAAATAGACAGAGCCTTCACCAAAAATACAAAAATCACCCTACTGAGGCCTTTTATGTATTCAGTCTTCTAGTAACAGAAATGTTAAGTCAATTCAAAATTGAAAAGGTCAGCTGTTAGTGTCAAATTGAACTGCCACAAAGCAAGCATACATACATCAAGCAGACAATCAAGGCAAGTATGCCAAGTAACTGACAGCTGTAAACTTCTGTCTCATTAAAACACTGTCAAATTAACCACCAGGTCAATGTCACTGTTAGAAAAGTTTACAGCTGATTCACATGAGGAGCCTTGATTTTTCTGGTCTTAAAAAAAAGAAATCTAGCAACTATTTATGAAGTCTGAAAAAGTAAACATCAAAAAGCCTTTTAGCAGAAGGAACATACTCTCATGAAAGTTTAACTCAAAAAAAAAACCCAAAACAGAAAAGAACTTTTAATGAGTTTCCATGTCTACACAAGATACAGCAAATGAAACAGCAAAACATTACCTATTTGCAGGAACTTCAGGCTAACACTGTCAGCAAAGCCAAATGAATATATTTAGCATAAGTATTTTAGCAGAAGTATTGCAACTGTAACATTTAGAGTAAATTCTCATTTTTAACAATGCTTTTATCTTCTATATCAGAGTATAACAAAATACCAGATGGAGGTATAGCCCAACTGAGAGAAGGCATAACTAGTAGAAACAAACTTTTTCAATATCTGAAGAGTAGTCCTAGAAAAATAAAAGTTGCTACTGCACAGGTAATTCAGCTGAAGTTTTCTGCACTGATTTGGTTATCTCACCAGTGGTATCTTGCCAATGGAGCTGAGCACCCCTGCAAACAGTGGGTACCCATCATGGGTAAAAGGAGAGGTACAAAGGGTTAACTTAATTTGCCTGATGCTTCAAATAAAGTAATGGGCTGCTTTTAGGGGAGTTTCACATCTATTTTCAACTATAAAGAAAAGGAAGTTACAGATTTTTTCTTTATTAAATCTACACATACGCTAATATACACAAGGCCTGCAAATTCAGCATCACATCTGAAAGCCTAACACTCAAAACAACATCCTCTGAATTTCAGCCTGGTAGTTCTCAAACCCTTATATGCTCTACAGAGACCCTTAAACTTAAGTTAGATACAACATCCTGGAATTGGAAAAGAATTTTCGTGAGCTAAAGCATTTATCCCTACTAAACCAAAATATTTGAAGAAATTTTTTTATATCCCAGAGAAAAATTGGTATCTCAGAAATTTTTTGAAATTCCATAAAATGTATGGCTAGCCCAGTGTCTTGGGGTAACTTTATGATGTTGTATCCCCTATCGCCGCTCTATGCCCAGAAATGAATCTTGTGCCTTTCTGTGCCTTTAAACTGAGCCCAAGAGAGGGGAGAGAAAAAAACCAAGCAAACTTTTCAAAGCAGTTTATGTTCAAGGACTCAGACACACACTCCTCTGTGTTCTCCTGCTGCAAGAGGAGCGGAAGCACTCTTCCTCCTTTTCAGCCAGCTCTTGGCCCTGTTCTCTCCAGAGGGAGACAGAGAGTTGAACTTTCTTTTCCCTGGGACTTTGGCTTCTTCTTCTTTTCTTCTGGAACTGTGCAACACCAAAACATCATCCGGGAGGCCTGGAGGGGGCCCACACCGACCCAGCTCCGAAGAGGAGGAGAGAGAGAGACCACACCCACAGAAGGACTTTAAAATCTTCCCAGGTTTCTTTCCACAGAAAGAGGTTTTATGATTCAGCATTATTATCTTTTTCCTGTGTGTTTGTTAAATAAATAGGTTTGTTTTCCCTTTCACTTTCCTCCAAGGAATATTTCTTTCCCAAACTTGGTGGGGGAGGGGTGGCTGTAACCTGCCTTCTAAGAGAGGACATTCATATTTGGACGTTCCTCTGAATTTTTGTCTCAAACCTGGACAAATAATTAGTTGGCGCCCAAGTGGGGCTCAGAAGACAGTGAAAAAACCTGTACTAATTACATTTTGGTTTAGTTTTAATTACTTTGTATTGGGGTAATGTAGTGACCATGTTGGTTGAGTTCATAACGTCTCTCCGGTTCGAGGTACTAATGTCTTTCTGGTCCCTAGGCCTGTTTGAGGTACTCTTGCCTTTCTGGTCCCTAGGCCTGTTTGCCTATCCACGAATTGCTCCAGTTTTGTCCCTGATACGTAACTTTTACCGAGCAGGGGCACAAATCTCGATTTTTATTTTGCTGTGCTCGGTGATACTGATTTATAAAAAGCCAACAGAGGTACTGGTTGTTCAAAATGTGTATGATTGGTGGTTTCGCCGCCCTAATCCCAGTCCTAGTTTCAGTAGCCTGTTTTGGGGGTTTATTAGTAATTGCACCCAGTTTGTTAGAGGAGGAGGTGACGGGGTTTTCCAACCTTTCATCTCCTTCTTCTCCTTTAAATTTGATACATTATCTTTTGAGAATGTTCAGTTTCCCTGGATGCTAAAGAGACCACCTTCCTGGTATTTTGTCTGGTAAGCTACCTCTATATGGTCTGCAGCTTGTCTAGAATGAGGGCTCAGATTTCCAGGCTGACTGATAAGACAACCTGACCCAGGCGTGGAAAATCCTGAGTTGTGTGGGGAATGGGAGGATATGTGCCAAACCCTGGAGGAATTCTCTGACCCAATAGCTTGGAATTTCCCCCCTGAACAAATCCAGAACCCAGCTGGGGTGGGGAAATACCTGAAAGAGAAATGCAATGACAATTCTAATGATAAAAAGCTCATTGCAATATGCTGGGCCTTGGCATATGCTTATCACATACTGCTAGATACTGTAGGGAAGCAGATAAAGACAGAGGGGCAGGAAGATAAATCAGCAGACACCCCAGTCACTCAGGCTGCAGCCAAACCAGACAGCAAGCCTAAGCCATGGCCAGCTGCTCCTGCCACGAGGAAAAAGCACACAACCAAAACCAATCGCCTAGTGAAAGATGATGATGATGCAGGTGAAGGATCCTCAAAGACAGCAGCTGACTCAGGTAGAGAAACCACTACTGAGTCTATGTCCATGAAGGACCTTTGCAGCCAAAAAAAGGACTACACCTGACAGTCTGATGAATCCATAATAAGTTGGTTGGTCTGTATTTGGGATGCTGCAGGTGATGATACAATGCTGGACAGTACTGAAGCGAGGCATTTGGGAGCCCTGTCACGTGATCCGGCTATCGACCAAGCGATAATAAGGATTGCTGACTCTGTCAGTCTCCGGACACGGGTCTTGAGCGGCGCAAAGGAAAGATACCTGTGTGCAGACAATTTCTATATGCAGCAAACCCAGTGGAAGACCATAGAACAAGGGATCCAACACTCGAGAGAACTAGCAGCAGTAGAGATTGTCTACACAAATGACCCAGGATTGAGAAGTCCAGACAGGGTCCCAGTTAGCCCAGTAATGTGGTGAAAACTCATACGACTTACGCCACAAGAATACGCTTCTACTTTAGCAGTGATGAAGAAGGATGACCACGTTGAGACCGTGCAGGATATGGTGACAAAGCTCCAAGCATATACAGATGCAGTGCATGGCCCAACACATGCAAGAATCGCAGTTGTGGAAACACGTATGCAGAAATTGGAAGATAAGATAGAGAAGAATCATCAGGAGCTCAAGAAGAAGGTTAAAGAGGGTCTTCTCCAAATCTCGGTGGTACAGATCAGAGATTCTGTTACCAGACGCAGATGTCCTCCAGCTAGAGAAAGAAGGTACACCCCCCAAGGTGAGCTGTGGTTCTTCCTGTGTGATGGTGGGGAAAACATGAGGAGGTGGGATAGACAACCCACTTCTGCTCTGGCAGTTCAAGTGCGTGAATTGAAGGAGCACAAGACTCAGCAAGGAAGTTCCACCAGAAAGGAAGCAGCTCCAGTTGCCCGTAGCCGAACTGCCAGATATGATGGAAGAAAAGATGACGTGTCCAATCCCCTTGAAGGAACTTCCAAGATGTATGCCCAGGGAAGGAAGGATAACCAGGACTAGAGGGGCCCTGCTTCTAGCAAGGTGGAGGCCAGGGAAAATGGTGTTTTTTGGACTGTGTGAATTTGTTGGCCTGGCACATCAGAACCACAAAAATATGATGCCTTGGTTGACACTGGTGTGCAGTGCACAATAATCCCATCGCAACATGGGGGGACAGAATCTGCTTCTATTGCTGGCGTGACAGGTGGATCACAAAATATGCCCCTCGTGGAAGCTGAGGAGAGCCTGACTGCATATGAGTGGAAGAAACATCTCATTGTGACTGGTCCAGAGGCCCAGTGCATTTTGGGCACACACTTCCTCCGAAGCGGGTACTTCAGAGACCCAAAGGGACTGAGGTGGGCTTTTGGAATAGCTGCTGTGGAGACAGATGGCATTAAGCAATTGAACACCTTGCCTGGACTATCAGAGAACCCATCTGCAGTAGGCCTTCTGAAGGAGGAAGAACAAGTACCAATTTTTTGAAATTCCATAAAATGTATGGATAGCCCAGTGTCTTGGGGTGATTTTATGATGTTGTATCCCCTATTGCCAGCTCTATGCCCAGACACGAATCTTGTGCCTTTCTGTGCCTTTAAACTGAGCCCGAGAGGGGGGAGAGAAAAAAACCAAGCGAAATTTTCAAAGCAGCTTGTGTTCAAGGACATGGAGATAGCTGCTGCTGCCGCAAGAGGAGCAGAGGAAGCACCCTTCCTCCTTTTCAGCCAGCTTTCAGCTCTGTTTTCTCCAGAGAGAGATGGAGAGTTGAACTGTCTTTTCCCTAGGACTTTGGCTTCTTCTTCTTTTCTTCTGGAACTGTGCAACAACACCAAAACATCATCCGGGAGGCCCGGAGGGGGCCCACACCGACCCAGCTCCGAAGAGGAGAGAGAGAGACCACACCCACAGAAGGACTTTAAAATCTTCCCAGGTTTCTCTCCGCAGAAAGAGGTTTTATTATTTAGCATTATTATCTTTTTCCTGTGTGTTTATTAAATAAATAGGTTTTTTTCCTTTCCACTTTCCTCCGAGGACTATTTCTCTCCCAAACCTGGTGGGGGTGGAGGGGTGGCTATAACCTGCCTTCTAAGAGAGGATGTTCAAATGCGGACGTTTCTCTGAATTTTTGTCTCAAGCCTGGACACCCAGGTAAACTGTGGATGCCCCATCCCTGGAAGTGTTCAAGGTGAAGCTGGACCAGGCCTTGAGCAACCTGGTCTGGTGAAAGATGCCCCCTCCTGGTAGCTGGGTTGGAAGCACATGGTCTTTAAAGGTCCTTCCAACCCATACCAGTCTATGATTAGACGAGAGAAGGGATAAGGAAGAAGGGACAATTTTTCACAAGAGAATTCCATTGGTACTGGCAACACTGAACTACAAACAATTCTCCACCTGCAAATATTCCTTTATGGTTAGCTTTTCTGTGAGGCAGATGAAACAAACAGCAACTTCTATTGTCAGACATGAAATATTTAATACGAAAGCTGAGTAATGCAAACATTTCTTTCAAACTTTAGACTAATCTTCTACTATTTTTGTAATAGTCAGAAAGAATTATAATTACAAACAGCTTTCAGTTCAGTTAGATCACACGAATATCAATGAGTTCACATCTACACTCTCAGATTGATGATTTATAATGATCATTCAAATGCAGTGTAATACTTTGTGCCTTCCTGCAGTAAACTCTACATCCAACTGAAGCAAATTGAAAATACAGTAAAAGTTTTCTTTCCTCAGACTCTGAGTGCAATTTTATTATATCATAAAGTGAGCATGTGGGCTAGACCTCCCAATAATTTAAAACATTACCTATAAAATGCAGTTGCCTAAAACCTTGCTTTTTTATTAATCTTCAGTTTAAACAAATATTGCCAGAAGTGAGATGATCTTTTCGCATCCAAACACATGATTTATCCTTTATTTTAAATTTATCTATTTATTTATATATATATAAATTTATATATATATATAAATTTATATATATATTTTGTGTCTTTTAACCCACAAAGGTAAGATCTGAGTGAATAGAAATCAACAAATTAACCTGCAACACCCCTGTGTTTCCAGGACTGAATCTTCCCATGGCACATTTTAAAAGACTAAATTATAAACAATATTCCAATATTTGACCCCAATATGAAACAGTATCCCTCCTCCTTTTTATTGTAATGACTTGTTCAGTCCAGAAAAATACGCAATTTTATTTTTACTTCTTGCAGTGGCTTGTTAAAAAAAAAAAAAATTACTTACTTGCAGCTGAACGGAGTTATCCTGAAGACCTTCTACAATAGGAGAGAATCTATCAACACTCCTTTCCTCTGCTGCTGCTGTTACAGCTTCCAAAATTTTTTCAAGGCTGCAAGAAAAGAGAATCATTTTACTCAGGAGAGATATTTAAACTCGTTCATTCGCTATCTGAAAAGCCATGTTGCCAAATTATTCACCTGCCTCAATTTCTCGTGAACAAGTTTAGGAGGTTTAAGCAATACTTGTTTCCTTTAGCGATCTTTGTAACCAAAGAATGACTTACTGGATTATAAGGGTTAAGAAAATTATGCTAATAAATATTAAGCAAAAGTATTGCTGCGTAACTATTTCCATCTAACCAGCAGATCCACGTCAAAAAGAAAACTGACTGATATGACCACAATAAAAAAATTACAAAGGTATTCTGAAAATTGGCAATATAATACAGATATTACTTTCAAAACTAAACTGAAAATTTTATCATTTCATTCAGATACAACTATAATTTGGGATATTGTAAAATTACCTTACTATTTCTTGCTTAAATAGAGTACTTACATGTTTTCCTCTCCGACAATGCACATTGCAGACAGGAGTTTAACTATATCTGTCATCATGTTAGTTTGCTTGGGATCAATTGCTTTGGTCAGCAACAAGAGGCTCCTCTCTTCTCCCAAAATTCTTTCCAATCCATACTAAACAACAGAAGAACATTTGTAAGGGAGGGAATCCAAATGACTATCGAATATATAGTAATGACAACAATGGTTCCCTCAAGTAAGTATTTCAAATGACATTTAAGTCTGTGAAATACTTAATTAAAAAAATTAAATGAGAGAAAAGTCCCAAATAGGTCACTTTTTCTATAAGAAGGGCACACATCAGCATCAAAATTTCACGTTATAGTCTTGGAATATTTCTGCACAGAGGAAGTGGCAGACTTGTGACAGACTTCTGGCAGACAGAAAGAACTTCAAACCACAGCTGACCAACCCACCACTTCACCAAATTGCACAGACTTATACCCATCATGTACCTTATGTAATTGAACTGTAGTATTTAATCTGGAAATCTGAATTAAAATCCCATACCTTGTTATTCATGAAGGCTCTCAAACACTGTATAACTTTATGCTGACTCCTCTTCACAACCCTGTCCTGACTGAATAAATCAAAAAGTTAGTGTAAATAAATGTTCTTTAAATGTTAAGAAAAGCTAACAATTTTATATTAAAGCCTTACTTTTTTGTCTCAACTAATCGTTCTAAAACATCCAACAGCAGTCCCAGACCTTCTCGGCCAAAGTTTTCAACCCAGCTAGAGAGAAAGAAAAAAGACATTTAAAAAAATTGACATTTAGAAGACTAATCACAGTGAAAGAAAATTGTCACCATAAATAAAAGCAGATATAACTGGATGGTTTTAAACTCAAAATATCTCCAAGAGAATACAAAAAAAATTTAAAATTTCAGCTACTACCAAAGGCATCTTTTGGTGAGGTTAAACCCTTGGCCAGTTGTTTCTACATGAGACAGCTGCTTCATGATCCAGTTTAGTATTGCTCAAAACCCCTTGATATCAAATACAAGTAAAGGAATGCTGACAGCAGCACTTACAATTATAGTAATACAAAACTGGTTATTTAATTATTATTCTTCTAAAAGTAAATATATTATGAAAATAGATTTTCTCTTTCCTGGATGGGTGTTTTATTCTGAAACAGATTAGGCAAATAACTGGCAACTATTTTTGGCAGATCAGGCCACATCTGTCCTAAAGATAATCCTACAAGATTAATTTCTTTGAACATTTTGTACTAGGATAATTATGAGCAGCCATTTTGCTGTACATCCAACAGCTGGGGATGATCGACTAAAATACTGATGTATTCTTAATGCCCTTACCTCTGCTTCCACAAGAAAACAAAAACTACTTACACTACTCAAAGAAAACACTCAGCTTTTTGTCATTCTGACAAAACACTAAGTTATCAGCGCCTCTATTCTCAATGTGTTAAAAATGTCCTCCTAATGAAATTCAATCTGTTGCAAACATTATACAAAAGGAGAAGAAATAGTTGTAGATAACTAGCTATCTGTAATACTATGTACAGCTAGATCACTTGAACCACTTTTGATGAACTGTGCTGGCAACTGTGACATCAAAACACCTAAATTATTTACCTGAAGATTAGTGACCAAGATTGTCCTTTCTGAGGCTTTCTTTTTACAGTGATGGGAAATAAACACAGCTTTTTGCAGTAAGCCATAGATTTCAATACCTGTTTCTAAGTACCAGGGATCAAATCACTCAGTATCACTTGATTCAGATTTTCTCTGTGAACTAAAAATAAATTTTCCAAAAAAAAACTAATTGGAAACAACAAGTGGTTGTAGAACCACTCCTTGAATTACAAACTGAAATGTCAACGAGATTTAAAAGTTACATTGATTACAGTACAGTGATTGAAAAATCAGGAAAAAAACCCTAAATTATATATTGTCAAAAATATCACAGCCCGCAACACGCAGAATGACAGGTTAAATTCAATATAAATACCTTTGTTATTATATATGCACAAAATAAAATCCGAAAGTTTCATCCATTATTTCTTTCATTGTCCATATCACACAAAGCTGAAGTCTAAAATAATCATGGATTTATAGCAGCTGGACCAGAGCTCAGTATTTTTGTGTTAAAGCAAGCTCTTACTCAAAGACCTGACTACTGGCAGGAAAATCAAGGTCACCAATATCTGCATTCAACAAACATCAACGGTTGTTACACGTTAAAAATGTGGTTTAAAAATGTTTACTCCACAAATTTTTAGTACAAAAACCAGTGTGTTGCTGTTCCATTTTTGCTTTTGTATATAAACCCTACGTAAGAACTTACGGTTTTTAATAAGGCTATTTTAAAATGCTCTCTTTAAGTCTAGTGAGGTCTATCTAAACATTCCTTTTTCAGCACCACTAAATGCACCAGAAGACTGTTTCAGAACATGTATGTTCTAATGGTTGTGATCTTTTTGTAGACTAAAATGCATTCATGGACAAGTAGCAGAGATTGTTTATTAAACTGCTGTCTATTCAAATACCTCTTTTTTGGTGTTTTTGTAAGCTCTATTTCCAATTGAAAGCTCTCACATTCAGACACACTCTTAGGCCACACATCCATTAACTAGCACCTCACCAAGATCACAGGCCTTGGTTTGTTTTGGTTTTTTGTGGAAGGGGAAGTTAACTTTTCTCTTGATGTTTTTGGGGTTTTAGGAGTTCTCCTTTTGTTTTTCTTTTTCTCTTAAAGAATTTTCCCCATACACGTTGCTAGGGGACAAATTACTGAGTACTTAAGAGAGACAAAAGACCTGGCCACAGGGGGAGGGGTCCAGCTGTCCTCTTTTACCTACAGCTTTTTCCTCATGTAGGGGCGGAGATGCTGCCAGATTTGAACCGGGAAAAAGAGGGTGGGTACAGCGGCTAGCCCTCTTTGCTCTCTGGATGTTCGGAGGAGAGAGAGAGGCTGCAGTCGCTGTAGGAAGAACTCGTCGTCGCTGTGGGGTTCTGCCTTCTGCCACTTTCCTTCTACCGTGAGTGCAGCTTGCTGGCTGGAGCAGCCATTTGCACTGGGACCCTATTTAACACCCTACCTCACTAAAAGAGGGACCTTTTCAGCATCTGCTGGGGTGCCTCACAGGAAAACCCAGGAATCCCAAACCCGCCTTTCCCTGCTCCACTGGGAGCCGGCCGCGGCTGCCCAGCCCCCACGGTCCCTTTACTGGGGCTCCAAGCCCTCGCTACACTGCAGCTCTGCACCCCCTGCCTGCCGAGAGGTCCCAGTCCCGCTGCAGCTCTGGAGTTTGATACATCTCACCTACCACCCAGGATTTTGGGTTCATCCCTGCTGTTCCAGCCTGCTGTTACCGAGGGGTCCTGCTGGGGCATCGGCTGCCCAGGGCTTTGTGAAGCCTTTCTTCCATCCTTTCCCGGCTCGGGCACGTCCGCCATTGCCGCGTGCTCCCCGAGCTCGCTGCGGAGCGCCCCCTGCCGGCGCGGGGGAACCATCGCACCCGCCCCGCTCACCGGGAGCCGCCAGCGCCCCTGCCGGCCGTGAGCGGAACTGCACCCAAGGGGAAAGGGCCCGACAGCCGAGAGAGGCTGCACTGGGTTCTGCTTCTGTTTGGTGTTACTGCCACAGTTACTGTTGTTTGTTTGCCTTGTTATACATATATATGTATAAGTAAAGAACTATTATTCCTATTCCTTATATCTTTGGCTGAAAGCCCCTTAATTTCAAAATTATGATAATTCAGAGAGAAGGGGGCTACATTTTCCATTCCAAGGGAGACTCGTGCCTTCCTTAGTAGACACCAGTCTTTCAAACCAAGACAGATGTGTAGGAAAGAGGCAGCAAAGGGAATGACATACAAAAAGATGAAACTATCCACTAATATTAGGAACAGAGAGAAGAGATTGCCCTAAACAGAAGCTGTCACACATTTCATACACGTTGCATTTCTCTTTCCAAGCATATACCAACAAGCAAAGTTCGGGCTGTGGGTTGTTGGGGTCTTTTTTAAGAAGGGGAAGCAATTTTTTATCTAAAAGTAGTTTCACATTCATGGAGGAAGCGTCTCTTCTGTAAAAACCTTTGTCAGAATAACTCAGGCTACTGTAAAGAATGTTTCTTCCCACATGAACCATGACATATTCTAAATAAGACAAGAGAATCCAATTCAAAAACAAATTAATAAAGAAGCAAATATCCATAGAGAAGACCCACATCAGCAACTCTGCGAAACCAGACACAGAGAAAAGAAAGTTGTGTAACCCTTTTCTAATCATGTCCCAACATTTCATTTGCATTATTTCAAACTACACCACAAACAGTTTCCCCAAATCATGTGTTCAACCATTGTCTTAAATGGTAACTCTAAAACAAAAGGATGTAAATAGAGTAGAGTGGAAAAAAATACAATTTTATAAAATAAAGTCAGCATTCACAAATCAATCTGCATGGAACAAATCAAAATTAAGACTGATCAGTGATTACTGAGGAGTTAACCTTTCTGCAATAAAGCACAGGCAAACAAAGGTTGTGCTTTCTTCCGTTTAGGTAAACCCTACAGATACAGAAAAAAATACCAGAACGCAGGAAGGAAAAAAGCTTAAAGTTGACTGGACAGAAGGAGTCAATTAAAAATATAAATCTTTCATGGTGAACAAACTTACACCAAGGTGCCTAACTCCCATTATTGATCACCCTGACAAAAATAAGTTAGAAGAGCAAAGAGTGAGAAAATATTTCAAAAATAAAAATGCAAAAAAAAGACTACTTAGCACTGGAAAAAAAAGGAAACTGCTTCTGCACCACATGTCATTTGCCTTCTCTTAGTATTACCTTGTATAGATCAGCCAATTCTATTACAAATAATAGACCTAAAGAGGATACATCATCAATGAAAAAAAAGTTACAATCATTCACTAATGCATACATACTCATTAACTGGAAAACCTTGAAACATGTGCATCTACATATCCATTAATTTTAATCCATTAGGAAATTAGAATATGATTAATCTCTTCAATATGTGTTAATGACGTTACCTGACAGGATTACTAGTCAAGGACACACGGAGAGATTCTAAGCAAGTGACTAGTCTTTCATCCGTTGACCCAGATTTTAAATCCTGAATAAATTCTTGGGGAGAAATCTTCCGACTGTTCTTGAGACTTCCCTGAAACACAGAAAATACATTTGTTTTTTATTTGGTGCATATAGAATTTAAATAGATTATTAATAGCTAACCTTTGTTTCTGTTCCTTGAAAAATATATCATGTAGACCTCTAAACCCATAACTGATGCCTATCTACTATTTGCCAAATGCTGACTAAATTTGGTCATTTTATGAACACATTTATAATCAGTAGACAAAGCTGCAGGCAAAAAATGTACAAATTTATCACATATGCTCAGTGAAATAAATTTTTTGTATTGAATGGATTCTGTTTATGCATTGCAAACATCTTAATATTCAATATTCAACAGAAGAAAAAAACAATTCTGAGGTCCTCTGAAGAGATCACAGGGCACATGTCCAGAAGGGTGACTGCAGTCACATAAGAATACAAACTAAAGAAGCAGCATACCAGAACACTCAGCGTGTTAGTGCAGAACTTCTGCTCTTGCAGAACGAGACATTCTTGTAGACATTGAAAAATAAGAAGTCTAGTCCACTTAATATCTATTTCACATGAAGGATATATATATTTTCTACAGAACACAACTAAACACAAAAAAGCAGGCATACAATGGTGTATAAAACTTAGATTTAAGTTAATTCATTGCAACATTCCTTCTTTTGAGAACAGAATTGTGTCATATTGCACAAAGAGACTTACTAAATAATTCTTGATTAACTAGTGGCTTAAATCAGGAATTGAAGAGAATTAGACTTGCAATGCAATAATAACTTGAAATTTTTCACTGTAAATAGTGAGGTAGTCTCATATTATTATAGACAGCTTCATGCAGATGATGTTTTTTCCCTTTGTTAGATCCTCAGGAAATATTGAGAAATGATCTTTTCTTCTGTGCATTAGAAGATGATTAAATAGTTTCTAGCAAAGAAGTGAAGTTAAAAGCTGGGAAGCATGGTTGACAGACCAGGCTGCTGAGCTGCCATTCAGAGGGACACCAACAGACAGGAAAAATGGGCAGAGGAATTTCAGGAAGTTCCACAACAGAAAACTGTAAATCTTGAACCTGAGGAGGAATAATCCCATGCACCAATGTGTTGGGGCTACCAGCTGGAATGTAGGCTTGTAGGAAAATACACATTGTGATGGACGACAAGTTGATCACAGGTAAGCGCATCACTGGCTGGCCGAGGGAGATGACCCCCTCAGCTCAGCAGTGGTGAGACACCTGGAGAATTCTGTCCAGTTCCTGACTCCCCAGCATGAGAGACATGGACATATTGGAATGAATCCAGAAAGGGCTGTGGACACAATTACAAGAGAATCAGTAGTACATGGAGAGGCTAGTAGCACTGAAATTGTTTAGCCCCAAGAAGAGAAGGCTCAGGGGAACCCTATCAGTGAAAGCACAAGAAGCACAAACTGAAATACAGGAAATTGGCTAAACATAAGACAAACACAAACTTTCCCCCTCCTCCCTCTGTTTTTTTACGCATGAGGCTGGTCAAGCACTGGAACAGGTTGCTCAGGCAGACTGTATAGTCTCCTCTATCAGAGATACCAAAAATGGAATAGATAAGAAGTTGGATGAAACTATCTCCAGAGGTCTCTTCCAGTGTCATTCTATTCTATGACTCTGTGACAATGGAACGTTGGGAGCTATAGAAGTCTCCACTCCAACTATAACAGATAATTGATAACAATATAACAGATAATTGATAACAGATGCTCCAGACACCAAAAAAAAACCCCAAAACTACTGCCAGGAATCATCCCAAAAATATAGCATCTCATGTTACATTTTGAAACACCACATGTAGTACATGGAATATTGTTCCAAACATGCCTCTAAATTGATGGAGATCCCTACTTGCATAAAAGTATGAGGGTAACTTCCAATAACTCTGTTCCACAAAAAAAGTAGATGAGATGTACAGCAAGGGATAAGGGTTGAGGTGAGAATCTGGAAGACAGATCTAGGAAATCCCGAGAAAATTCTAAAAAATCCGTAACAATAAATGTTCCCACAAACAAAAAGAAACTCAGTATTTTCAGTTTTCTTTCATGGATCTTTCCAGCTAGACTCTGCATAGATGAGATAACAGACTGACTAGAGACAAAATGACCAAACAAACCCCCAGCAGCCTTCATGACAAAGTATGTAACAATGTTACAAGAGAGTTGGAAATTTCAAAAAGTCTCAGAAATTCTGCTGGCAGCTCCTGATGTGCATAGACTGCTTGATAAGCACTACTTTTATGCCTAAGCATATGGATTAATATCCTGTGTGGAGAATCTGTCATTTCCAGTGACTTCTCCCAGCAGTTCCTGCTGTAAAATTGACAAAACCGATGCAACCAAAATACTCATAAGTTGTCAGTAAAATTGCTTTCTTTTGATGCACAGTCATATAGGACAGTCATATGGACAAGGACATATAGTTAAGATAGTTAGAAGATATTTTGAAAGGAATTTAATATAATCAATAGCAATGTGTGAAGTGCAAAGGTCATATGGGACAAGAGCCCAGCCAGACTAGAAGAATTCACTAGAATGACATTTCAGAAAGCCTCGTGTGACTCGTCTGAAAACAGTGTCACAAGCAGTGGAGACTCACATCAACATCCAGAGAGTCATCCCGTTTCAGACTCAGTTACCCACTGGAACACTACCCTATGAAAAAGAACCCATAAACCGTGAACGTCTGTACAACAAACTACCACAGTGCCAAGTACCACTTATTCATAGTTATGCCAAAGTTCTGCAACATAACAAGAATATGATACATCTGCAGGTACTTAAAATGAGAACTGCATTTGGTACCAATTGTGAAACTGATTATATTAGCTGTATTTCAGCATGGGAAAATCTGCTTAAGTTCAAAATGTTCAAGTTAACTGAGAAACAGGAAATATCTTGAGGCATCAGTGCCTCTAGAAACTTAATTGCTCAACTGAAAAACAACCGGTCTGTGAGCAGATGCAGCATGAAGTCAGCATTAATTAATCTAGTTAAAAAATTACAAGAGAACAATGTGAACAACAAAAACAAAATCTTGAGAAGAAAACTCACTTTAAAAACCCAGTTTGTGTGTTTTGAACATGTAAAACAGCAAAACCTATGGTAGAGTAACATGACAGCAATGATGCTTTTATTTCTACTTATTAACCCCGTAACATGGAAATTTATTTTCAAAACTTATCTTTTCTGCAAGTATTACTATGCAAAGAGGTGTGCTTTGTGATTATTGGAAAGGAGCTGTGCACTTCTAAGAAAGAGAAACCCTGATGCTGTGGTCAATGATAAAGCTTTGATTACAGTAGGCTTTGATCACCAGAGGCTGTTTCATTTTCATTGATTCATTAGAGGTTGTGAATGAGGGTATCTTTCCCAAGGCAAAATATCTTAGTACCCATCTCCTTAAAGTTCAAGAAGTATGAAAAGAAGTATGAACTATCAAAATAAGTTATTGCAGTATCACTTATAGAAAGAAAGGCCTGAGATGGGATTAGTTGCACACAGTAGTCAGGTGCCACATGGCATTTCAACTGCTCCGAAAAAGTATGACACTTTCATGAAGTCCAGGTACACCAAAAGTTAGCCAAGTATTTTTAGGGTGGAGTGCACTATTCTCTTGTCCTAGTTTGAGACAAAATTCAGAGGAACGTCCGAATTTGAATGTCCTCTCTTAGAAGGCAGGTTACAGCCACTCCTCCCCCACCAGGTTTGGGAAAGAAATATTCCTCGGAGGAGAGTGAAAGGGAAAAAAACCTATTTATTTAATAAACACACAGGAAAAGAATAATGCTAAATAATAAAGCCTCTTGCTGTGGAGAGAACCTGGTAAAATTCAAAGTCCTTCTGTGGGTGTGGTCTCTCTCCTCCTCTTCGGAGCTGGGTCAGTGTGGGCCCCCTCCGGGCCTCCCGGATGATGTTTTGGTGTTGTTGCACAGTTCCAGAAGAAAAGAAGAAGAAGCCAAAGTCCCAGGGAAAAGAAAGTTCAACTCTCTGTCTCCCTCTGGAGAAAACAGAGCCAAGAGCTGGCTGAAAAGGAGGAAGGGTGCTTCCTCTGCTCCTCTCGCCGCAGCAGGAGAACACAGAGGAGTGTGTGTCTGTGTCTTTGAACACAAGCTGCTTTGAAAAGTTCGCTTGTTTTTTTTCTCTCCCCTCTCTCGGGCTCAGAAAGAGCATGCCAAGAACAGAGAGTTTTAAATGGCAAGGGAAGGAATTTCCCATCCCAGTAGCTCCAGCACTAATCTGAAATCATCTGCAGCACTACTGTATCAAAGTACTGAACCTGTGCCTCACAGAAACAGCTTCTCCCAGTACACAGAAGGTGAATGTCACTTCCAGTAAGGACACAACCGCAGAAAGAGACTTCAGGAAAGACAAGTCTCTCTGCATGGACTGGTCTTTAGTCGTATCCCACTGCAGAAAGGGGAATACATGGGCTAGCAGCAGAGGAAGTGAACAGAAAGGAGAAAATGCTGTTGGGGGCTTTAGGAAAACATACAAGACAACAGTGTGTGGGAACAAATCACTACCCTGGAGGAGGAAACAGACCTGTCCTCTTCAACAAAGTACCTTAAACAGCTGCTTTGCGCATAGAGCAAGAAGCTCCATTGCCAAAACACAAGTGTGATGACATCCAAAACCAAAAGGAAAATTGCAAACGGCACTCAGAAGGATCAGTGAGATCTCCTCTGTTATATAGGTTTCAGTTCTTTGCAAGTTTTAACTGCCAAGAAGCAAAAACATGAAAACCTTTCTCTTGACAAAGAGAGCCTTAACATCGCCACCATCAGTATGCTATGACTCCAGCAACAGATGTGAATGCAGCAACTCTGCACAGACAGGCATGTCCTATTACTACATTACTTTTTAGATCAAACAACTAAGGTCTTAAAATACATATGGAGGCTAGGGTTGTCAATGATATATAAACCCTCACATACTATTTTGGGTAGATAAACTTCAAGAATGTTGTAGGATTTACTAGTCTGAAGTTTTTTGATTTCCCATGCAATATCTCTAAAAATGAAAAACAAGCTAGACCTGATCTTCTGATATTAAGGACCTGCTATGCTGTAGAAGGACTAGTAGCTTTGATGAACTCATCTTAAATAAAATAAACCCCCAGGCAGTTCAGTCTTGCACTAGGCATACCTAGCTTCCTAAAAGTGCTGGAGCATTACACTAATAAGGTACGTCATTCGAAGCAGATAGTAAGATAAGTATCTCAGTTAAATTACTATACTTAATGTTTTATTTTCTCAGTATTTAGTTATAATTGCATACAGGCAATTTTTAGTGTTATCTCTAGTCACATGCAGCAGTGAGAGTCAAAGATTCAAACATATGAATTCCAAAACAATCAGAATATCTGAGGACAGGATTAGCTATGCAGCATTTAGCACGGGAGTCAGTTCCCACTCTGCAAATACTAAGCTGTTTTTCTTATGCCAACTGCATCCTTAATTTGGCCCTTACATAAAACTCCTTGCACTGCTTTAAAATAACCAGTCATTATCTCTATAGGTAAAAAATGGACAATAATTGACTTTGTGCACAACATTTTCATTATCAGCTATTACATAGCATCAAACATGAATTCTATATTAAGTCAGGCATGAAAAAGGCTCACCAGTTCAGGAATTCTTTTTAAACAACGCTAGAAAAGAAAACGGTTCACACCAAACTTTTGCAAGAAGTTTCTGCAGAATCTTTCCATCTCCACTCTTAGCCCTACCCTTACCAAAAAAAAATGCTGGTTTGTGTATAGAAGACACATTTCAAGTACAAGTGACTATCTGCCACTGTATCTTGTAAAATAATAAGATAGACACAAACTTTTTCCAAGGGCACTATGAGAAACAGAAGTTAGTCAAAGGAATGCAACATGCATAAATCAATTTTTCTGTCCAACAGGAAATAATGTAAGCTTTTAGTCATTTACTTACAGACTTAGAAGCAGTGCTAATATATTGCATCACCATTTCTTTTTTGGTATTAAAATCCTTTTCTCTCAGTGGCATCTTCTTGTCTTCATTTAAATTCATATCTTCCTAGAATGGGAGATGAAAAAAAAGAAAAAAACAGTCTTAAACGTCATACAGCAACAGAATAATTTAAATATGAGACTGACTTAAAGAAAATAAAGAAAAAAGACACAAAAATATGAACTTAGACAACTGAAAGCTGTTATACAAACAACTTTTGATAAGATGTTAATCAAAACCATAAAAATCCTTATCCATATTCCCTCTGAACTCAGACTGAAAAAAAACCCATAGTCAACTACGCTGGGATTAACAAGTGCATCACAACCATTTTTAGTACACTCTCTTCTTAGAAAAGACCTACAGTTTCTCACACACATGCACCAAACTAGAGAAAAGCATTGTTTAATACTTCCCAAAACATTTAAAAATGTATTCAAACCAGTATTTTGCGTATTTTAATTTCAATTTTAATTTTTAGTTTTAATTTATTCCATAATTCTCTTCCTCCATTCCCAAATGCTTCATCTTAGGCAGCAGAATGTGGTTTGCACTGAAACTAGTTCACAAATTAATGATCACCTTTGCAATAAACAAGGCCGAAATTCTTAAAGATGAAATCAACGCCTCCAACTATTATCAAAACCCCATCATAATTCAGTCACTCCAACATAAATCCAGAGGTCAAAAAGAGCTGAGAGAGACCTACACTCAAAACCACACAAGTGACACTTCTGAATGTCACTAACACTTCTGACACAGGGAGTTCTACTGTTCCAGCCTAGAAATGCTCTGGTCATTGTAATCAGTTGCACATCTGTGAGAAATGGCATTTCCTATCATGGTGTAGGTTAAAGAATAAAAGGAAAAAGGAAAAAAAAAGTTTTAAGAAACATTTAACAATTCTGGCACACACATATAAAGCACGTACAACACTACTATGTGCATTACCCAAGCTTAGCAAGAATTACTGCAGTTATTTTCAGCTGAGACTCATGAGGTGAATCCCCACCAGCTTTGGCAGGAGCAATGCTACAAAATCAGTGGGTAACCATCTTGATATCAAAGTTATTTCACCTAGTCAGAAATCAAAGACAAACAGCACAGACAAACCTTAGAATTTATACTACACCAAAACTTAAGTTTCCTTGTCTTTCAATAGCTTTCATGCTGAATAGAACAGAATCAAGCACAGCTCCTAGAAACATTTACACTTTTGTATAAATCCAAGCTACGAGAAGTTATTGCAGAAAATGCTTGACCCCTGTCCTGGTTTCAGCTGGGATAGGGTTAATTTTGAACTTAACCTGAACTAAAAAAAAACCCTTTTCACATTTTCATGTAGCTATCACAAAGTTCATTCTTCTATTTAAAGTAGTTTCCTTCAGACTTGCTCTTTTATGTTTTCTGAAAAGTAGCTTCTAAACTTAAATAAAAGTAGCTAACTTCTAAATACAAAAAAACCCCCAAGAATTAATAAACCTGTCAACACAAACTGTATTCCATAAGCCTAGGTTAACCACAGGAGGTTAATTTATGGGAAATATTGTGTCTGTGTGTGCAGTAAAAAGTAATTTCTTTGTTCTTGTTTTTAACAAATGAAACATCATTAAGACAATTAATTTATACAGATTAGAAGTATTCAGTGATACAAGGGGCACAACAGATACTGCTTAGTTGATAAAATATTTTATCTCCATCCTTTTATTTCTTAAATAATTGAAATATATTCTACAGGTGAGCAATACCTCTTCGGAAAATAAGAATACATCATTTCACATGGATATTTTCCTAATAGCACTAACAAAAATAAAAGAAGCTAAATGACAGTTAATTATTATCTTTAACTGTCTGGTTTTATGAGTTCTTTCATAATTTTTGCCATGAAAAACACACAAGACACCACTGCATAAAATATTGGAAGAAAGAAGCCATATGTATCCAGGAAAAACCCAAGTATAATGTTCAGTAAACCCTCAGAATTTAAAAACTTCTCCCTTCAGTACTAACACATTGACTATTTTTTTTTGTGCAAAATTAGTTCTAAAAGCCTGGCTACAACATTCAAATTGTTCACCAATCCACCCCCTCCAAATCACTTAATTTGATCAGAACAGCAAACTAGAGGCTACAATATATAATTAGCTATGTAATCTACTGTGACTAAACTAGCTTTATTCCAGCCCATTCACATGTGGATAATCTGAAAAATCCTTTCTGTAGTACATGTTATAGATAAAACA
Source organism: Rhagologus leucostigma (assembly GCA_013397725.1). Classification (NCBI taxonomy): domain Eukaryota; kingdom Metazoa; phylum Chordata; class Aves; order Passeriformes; genus Rhagologus; species Rhagologus leucostigma. The sequence goes on along the minus strand of VZTD01001325.1, from coordinate 714,886 downwards.
ACCCTGATAAAGTAGCTTATCAAATACAAGTTTAAGTGCTTTGTTATTCAACGAAACTAGGAAAGCATTCAGATTATCCAGATGTCATCAGTACTTTAACATCTTTCTGCAAAGTAGTTTTAAAATTGGATTTAATTATTTCAGGATCCATGGATATAAGCATTTATATTTATCTAGACATGCAGTAGTAGGTTTCTGAGGATTTACTGAAAGTTTCCATTTATTTATGGCATAGTATAACATCACAGACTATCCTATACCAGAATGCCTGCAGGATGGCAGAGAAATACAATCTAAATGCAGAGGGTGTGTGGAAGGAGTCACACCTTCAAGTTTTATTAAAAAAACCTCTCTCATTTCCTAACATTTGAGCAACTATCATTTACAGTGAAATTTCTAACAGAAGCAAGACATCAAAGTACACAAAGAAAAATGAACCATTTGGCAACATGTACAAATACAAAAGTTGATAACACAGTTAATTATTCCTTTCCTTCACCAGCTTAACCATGAAAATCCTGAATGTTATCTCTCAGTTATAGTTCTCAAGAGTTCTACAAAGGCTTCTTCAAAACTAAGCTATCATCACTGAGTACTAGGAAGTACAAATTCCACAGAGGTACTTCCCTCACAGTGCATTTCATTTTCTCCACATGCTAGTCCCTGGTAGTCCCTTTGTGTTTCAAGAGTTACTTGTTACTTGCTGTGAGGCAGAGAAAGAAATAATAATGTAGGCATCATTCTCCTTGTTAATGTTCTCTTGTGCTCTTCAGATTTCAGTCACTCTTTTCTCATGGCCATTCCGTGTTTCGTTTTCAATTGCCCAAAATGTCATCATCACAACAAAAAGCTCAACCTACGGAGGTGCTACCAATGCCACACGATCTTTGTGACTGCTCTTTTGTAGTGCACTAACAATGACAGCTAAGAAAAGAAGCAAATTTTCAGACAAATGCTGCTTTGGAGGCAAGTCTCTTTTTTTGTGCAAGAGTGACATGGCATATAAATTCAGAAGTAAATGCGGCTGTGACATTTGAAGGCATAAAATCTCTTTGTAAAAGTTTCAGATCATCTTGAAAGGAAGAAGGATCCCCCCCATTTCTTGTTCCTCCTCAAAATGTGTTGCATAATCTTGTTTCTAATTTCTATTTTAAAAATACTTGGAGCAAAAGATTGCAAAAATAATTCCGATACTTTATTCCCTGAGAAAAATCCTAATAACCACATAATTAGAACTCACAACAACAATAACATTAATAATTCAGGTAAATATTAGAACACATGCACTGAAGAATACACGCTCCACCTATCACTTAGCCATGTTGTCATTCTTTATATAAAGTGTAAGACTCTTACCATCATTTTTTCAAACAGTGCTATGATTTCTCTTTCCGACAGTGGTTTTGGAGCAAAATCCTCTGAGTCCATGGGTGTGGACGACCAATCTGTAGAATGTGACTGCTTCATATGTGGCAGAGGAGGTCTTTCTTTTTTACTTCTTGGAATTCTTATACTGGCAAATCTATCCAACTGAAAACACAAGATATAACATATCACATGCTGCTTCCATTCTGTGTAACCCTTATTAAGATGTGTGTTCTTTGAAGTCAAACGCCCTTATTTTTCTGTGGTAGCTTACCTGTTATTTAACTGCCTTATTCTAAAGGGTTTTTCTAAAGATACATATGACGGTCAGTTGCCTAGCACTGGAGTTAACTGACCAGAATCCCATTACATTAGAGAGAAATCATGCAGAACATCAGAATTTTACAGAAAGTTTGGAGGAATAGATATCTACAAAACCAATTTATGAAGAATTTTTTCCAAGTGTTACATGTAGAATATGAGAAAGCAGGCTTATTTACCAAAAGCTTAGTTTTAAAGTGGTTTGTTACTCAGAAACAGCTGTACTCCTGACATGGCTATAGAATATACAGATATGCAAAGAAACTACTTTTTATTAAAGACAAGTTAGCATAACTAAGACACGATTCTATCTATTTTCTTACTTGCATCATATTATACAAAATTTAGTGCCTTTGTTCCAATTATTTAGAAATTCATTTTGGAGAAACCATTGACTCCTCTATTAAAGTTACACAGAGTACATTCATGATTTCATGAATGATCCTTATGACTAATCTCTAGCACACGTCAATCGCTCTGGCTTTATTTACCCTTTCAAGAGCCAAAAACCTTCTTTGGAAAAGTGGTTTGGGTTGTGGGATTTTTATCTGGTTAGGTATTTATCAACTTTTTGATCAAGAGTTACTAAGTGAAACTTCACACATATTCAATGCTAGAGCTTGTGTGTTTTAAGGTACATGGGCAAGGACCAACAGAATCCAAAAGCAGCTGACACGTAATGAGATGCGCTACCTCTTCATCATCTTTGTAGCATCCTTTTGAAAAGATGTGAACAGCAACATCACACTTGTCAACACAAAAGAAAGTTACAGAAACATTTGATGCATAAGAGATTTTGGACAAGATTTCAACCATATCAACAGACTTCTATCTTGGAATGCTATGCAAAAATATTCTGAGGCTTCAGTATATCTTTAAATAAGTATCTTGAGACAAGTACATCAGTTACCAAACTAAATGGCAAGTAAAATTATTACAGCATCTGTGGAATTAAGATCAGAGAGAGAAAAGAAAATCAGTAGCAAAAATTGGGTACAAGTGTTCCACTCTAGTCAGAGCAAGAATTGACTGTCAGACATCCATGAAGAGAGGTTTAGAGGAAAAATATAAAGACTTTAATTCTTCCTGTTCAAAATTGAAAAGAAACAGGTTTTGGAACATAGAAATAGATTGTAAGCCACTCACAGATGGTGGTAGAACATGCAAAAGCAGAAAATTAATACAGCATAAACATAAAAGAGCTCAGCATGGATGATGGGGCCCTTCTGTGTCACATCAAACCAGCAGGCAATGAGGAAGAGCATACTCTACGGGAATAATTACATAGGCAAGACCCAGGAAGAAAAAGAATGCAACAAAAGCAAAACGGAGGGTAACATCACTGAAAGTGAAGTAGAGAGTCATCAGTGGCAAAAATCATCTTACATCTGGACTAGAAAGCAATTTCCCTTCCTGCTTTTAAAATCAGAAGTCTATGGTAAGCATGGGGGGATGAAGCCAGACTTCACACTGAAGTGACTAGACTGGAATTGTAAAAAAATCCTATTATATGAGATTTTACTTTTCAAGCAATGTCTTTTACAGAGCACTGATGAAAGGCAGCATGCCTGCTCCAAAGAATGAGTTAGTAGCTTCTCCATGCCCCCACATCTTCACTATAGAGTGCATAACATAAGACACAAGCCATTGTATTTGCAGATGGTTCACATGCAGACTTGAAGCACACGTAGAGGGAAGACACTTGGGCTGAAATAACAGATTTCATTCAGCCCATGAATCAGTGAACAGAGAACAAACCAGGTTTAAGACAGCTGTGCCCTAAATCCCTTTTCCAGTATCTCCTGAAATATCTCAGTCCCTTTTTTACAGTCTGTGCTCCCCAAGTGTCTCCTCTTCCTTCTCCTGCTCCACACGGCAGCAGCAATAGCAGTTCTGGCCAGGCAGAACCATCATGAAATACCCCATGCAGTCCTAGAGGCCCACTAGAAACAGACAACCCTTATTCAGGGAGAAGAGCCTATTCCTACTTGAAAAGAGATATTTCACTTGTTCCCATTTTTAGTTTATATTTTGGTTTTAAGCTTCTCTTGAATGTATAGTAGAGATATATATATTTTCCAACGTTATACATTACACTATAACGTTCATCATCCCCATATTCCCCAAATCCTATACCACTCATCTTAGAGGAGGAAAGCACATCTTGGAATATATTTGATCAGGCAGAACATGTAAGACAAATTGAGATAATAGGATTATAAGCACATTTAAACATGTGCCAAACTAATTACTTTAAATAATTTAAAACAATGCAGTCTAAAAAGAAGATTCCCATACATTAGTAAAAGGGAATTCACAACAAGATTTGTACAGCAGTACCGTGTGGATATTCTACATATTCTTCCCTTTTGAATTATACATTTATAGTGCTTCAGAAAAGTTAATACCTCTCAGTATTCCACACAGGCAAATAATTTCATGGTCCACAGAAAGCACTATACAGAAAGAATAGAAATTTCATTGCTTGGATGTAATGAAATCTACCACTGATGCTGCTGGCGATCCAAGTGCATAGAGGAGGAAACGACAAAAAAAAAGTTCAATAATCTTCCATGTTACACCAAAACATTTTAAATCAGGCTAACCAACAGGCTATAGCTAAGCTTAGCTTTGATACAAAGTCTCACTACAGTTTAAAGCAGGTTTGACCTTGTATCTCTTCTATTTTTTGGTATTTATTTTACCAGTGAATACACATAGATGCATACAGGAACACTGCTCTAGGACAATAAGAATAATATCTGTATGAGCCAAAATGAAGCAACCATAGAGGATGGATGGCAAAGTTTCATTTGCTTATTTCATAGGCCCACTATTATTCCACTGAGAGCCCATGAAATAAGAAAGTGATTTTATGCCCACAACATGGCCCTGAATAATCAAAGTTATACACAATACAAACTTTCTAAATCATCACACTTTCTGATCAGGTCCCTAGAAAGTAAATCTATTTGTGCTCTCATTTTGATCTTAGTGATGACTTCTTATACCATTCTCTGTAAGAAAATAGCATATATTGAACTTACACACTTGATAATGCAGGAATGAATGGATTAGTTACTGCTAGACTAATTGCTGGTGCTACAGCTTATCAAGACATCACCTCCTAACAGAGCTGCTATGCATGCAGGAGTGAAAGGTGTTACTTCACTGCCACCTTGCCTCCCTCATCTCCGCCTTAATTAACACATCAAATCATCTATTTCTATATTAAGAAATTCCTCAAAAATGAAATCCAGCACATGCATGTATAAAAACACGTTCATTATCACTGTAAGTGATGGCATTGGTAATACCAGTGAAAATGGCCCTTGTGATGGCCCTGCTTCTTCATCATCTCCACCCTCTCTAACCTCCTTGTTCTCCTTGACAGCTTTTGCCTTTCATTTTTTGAAGGGTGACTTTTATATATGTTTCTTCTGCTTGCATACAAGGGCAAGTGACACCAGCACACGTTGTTTCTCTGCTTCGGTGGCAGTGTTCCTCATCAGGGTTGAACTAACCACAGTGGCTGGAGCAGCTGCAGGGCCTGGTGTCCCACTGTCAGATTCAGAGACCTCTTTTTCCTCCAGGGCACTGGGCAGTCCTGGACATGGCTTGGTACGCCTGGGCCAGGCACCAACACATTGCAGTGGTTTGGGCTCTCCTGGATTGCCAGCACACCTTTTCCAAGGCCAAAACTTTTTACTAGTTTTTCCGGATTATGCACCTGCTAGCGGTAAAGTGCAAACACAGACCACTGCCCTAGGTACTGGCCCATAGAGTCCCACACACCTCTCCACTCCAAACTATCCAGCTTTTGGGCAAATGTCTGGGTGATGTTCTTAATTAAGAGTCTGACCTTAAACAAGACCTGAACCATATGCAGCAACATGCCGGCTCCCAGAAAAAGGATCAGGTTGGTTGCAAGGGTATTCACAGGATATTCAAAACCTTGAAAGTTCTCAAAGGCTATTGTAATCAGCCTGGGGGAGAAGAAATGAAAGGAGGGAAGAAAGACATAGGAAGGTATCTTCCCCATAGGTTGTCTTTCTGAGGACGCAACTTCTGATACCTCATTATGAAGACAGAGCACTACAGAATTATTATGGTTTAACCTAAAATATGTTACTAGAAGCAGTGAACAGCCTTCTTTCTTCACTCCCATTCTCATGAAGAAACACACACATTCACATATATATAAATATATATATATGGACCATCAAGACACTGATGGTAATCACTAAGCACAATCTATTAGCAGAGTTCTGATATGAAATATATACAAGTACAAAATATTCCTTTCCTGAGTGAAGGCATAAAGCCAAGAGTATTGCTTACAGCTTTTGCTCTTTCTCCGGATGTTCTTCTCACTCTGCCTCATAGATATGTACGACAAAAAGTACTGCCACCCTTTATTTTCAAGTTCACATTTTTAACTGCCTGCTATTTATATACTCAGTAAACACATTTTCACATCTGAAAAATCTGCTCAAGCACTGCAGCATAGCTCAGTCTCCCAGACATTTTGCCAGTCATTTTAGTTACAGAAGCCACCAGCTCAGTCATGAAAGTCTGCTGTAAAACCCTGATGCTGACACATGACAAAGACTTAGGGGAACATTAACAATATAGGAAGGAACAAAAGGAGAATAGAAGGTGGAACAAATCCTGTGTCATCACTTGAAATAATTATTAATCCTACTGGATAGGGAACAGACACAACGAACTGGATTGCAACAACTTATTTCAGTATCTTTAGAACTTAAAGCAACCCACTTACCAGCAGAAATACTTCTCAGAAGATCAAAGAAGTTACTTCCAATGACTCTGAGTCAAAGACCTCTTAACATATTTTTCCTCCTTGAAGCTCCAGAAGATTAAAAAAGTATATTCTTTCTTTGACAGACAAATTGCTCTACAAGATTAACTTCTTACTATGTGAGAAATTCCTCTGCTAGCAGTAGAGCTTACAGGAAGAGCAAGACTTGCATAAACTGAGATACACAGAAGAATCCCTCTGATAAAATAACTTCTTATTCCTAATATACTCAATCTCAGAGATTATTTTACCAATCTAAAATTTATAGAATTTAGGCATGTGCACAATCACATCCTAAATGCATAGACAATATTTCACTCTGAATCTTCTTTCTCTATATACTGAAAATTATACAGCCTTTCTAATCTTTAAAGCAGTTGCTAATAAATCAGTCTAATTCTATGCTGTAAGGAATTTTGGTATACTTTTCATTTTTGTCTACATAAGATACCTTTTAATAAAATTCTGTTAATATGCAGGTTTTGTTAACCTTTCTGAGCCTTAATCTCACTCTCTCTCTCTCTGCCAATGCTGAGGCAGGCATGCCAACAAACTGCATCTCAGGAAGTAGAAGATCCTCTCCCCAACAGGCAGGAGGGGACATAAGAGACAGGGAGAATGCAGGTAGGTCCCTGCCTGGATGGCAGGTGAATCCCCTCCCAGCCTACCAGGGGAGCTGTTCCAATACATCTGTTGTTTGTGACCAGAGGACTGGTGGGTGATGTGGTGCATGGTGGCCATTTTTGGCACAGGAGCACAAAATTGATAAAGTTCTCAATTCTGAATAGAGTAGGAATGGGCACCAGCAGAACTACAATTTTGGACTTCTGGCAGGCAGACTTTAGCCTTTTTAGGACATGGACTGACAGAGTCCCTTGGGAGTCAGTCCTGAAGGGTAAAGAAGTCCAGGAAGGCTGGACACACTTTAAGAAGGAAATTTTAAAGATACAGAAGCAATAAATTCTAAAGATACAGAAGCAATCCGTATGCCATAAGACAAGCCAGTGGAGAAAAAGACTAGCCTGGCTAAACAGAGAACTTGGGCTGAAACTCAGGGCTCAGGGGAGAGGAAAGAAGAAAAAGAAAAAAGAAACAAAGTGTATCACCTCTGGAAGTACGGTCAGATAACCTGGGGGGACTACAAGGATGTTGTAAGGTTATGTAAGGAGAAAAAGTAGAAGAGTCAAAGCCAAACTGGAACTTAATTTGACCATTGTTGTTACAGACAACAAAAGTTTCAACGAATACATTGCCAGCAAAGTAGGGCTATGGAGAGTCTCCACCCTTTGCTGCTTGCAGAGGATAGTGTCATGTCCGGGGATGACAAAAAGGCTGAGGTATTTAACGCCGTCTTTACCTCAGTCTTTAATACCAAAACCAGTTGTGCTCAGGAAACCCAATTCCCAGAGGTGGAAGTTAGGGATAGGGAGCCAAGTGAAACCCCCATAATCCAGGAGGAAATGGTTAGTGATCTGCTATGCAAATTAGACACCCACAAGTCTATGGGCCTGGATGGAATGCACCAGAGAATAATGAGGGACGTGGTTAAAAAGCTCACTAATCCATTTTCAAACATTTACCAGCAGTCCTGATTATCTGGAGAAGTTCCAGTGGACTGGAAATTAACAAATATAAGGCCCACCTAAAAGAAGGATTGGAAAGATGATCCAGGGAACCACAGACCTGTCAAACTAACTTAGGTACCAGCGGAAATCATGGAACAGATCATCCTGAGTGCCATCACACAGAATGTACAGGACCACCAGGGCATCAAGCCCAGCCAACATGGGTTTAGGAAAGGCAGGTCTTGCTTGACCAACCTGATCTCCTTCTATGACCATTTGACCTACTCAGTGGATGAGGGAAAGGCTGTGGATGGTGCCTCCCTAGACTTCACTAAAGCATTTCACACCATTTCCCCCAGCATCCCCCTGGAGAAACTGGCTGCTCATAGCTTAGACAGGTGCATTCTTTGCTGGGTAAAAACTGTCTGGATGGCTGAATCCAGGGAGTGGTAGTGAATGGTGCTACACCAAGTTGGTAGCCAGTCACAAGTGGGGTTCCCCAAGGCTCAGTACTGGCATTAGTCCTGTTTAATAACTTCATCAGTGATCTGGATAAAGGGGTTAAGTGCCCTCTCAGTTTGCAGATGACATCAAGTTGGGTGATAAGTGTTGGTTGATCTGTTGGAGGGCAGGAAGGCTGTGCAGAGGAATCTGGACAGAGCAGATAGGTGGGCTGAGAACAGTGGCCTGACGTTCAATAAGGCCAAGTGCCAGATCCTGAACCTGGTCACAAAACCCCCTGCAGCACTACAGGCTGGGGTCAGAGTGGCTGGAAAATGGCCCAGGAGAAAACAGCCTGGGAGTGCTGGTTGACAGTGGCTGAACATGAGCCAGCGTGTGCCCAGGTGGCCAAGAAGGACAATGGCATCCTGGCCTGTATCAGAAATATTGTGGCCAGAAGCACCAGGGCAGTGACCATCCCCCTGGTGATGCTCTGGTGAGGCTGCACCTTGAATCTTGTGTTCAGTTTCAGGCTGCTCACTACAAGAAAAGCACTGAGGTGCTGGAGTGTGTCCAGAGAAGGGCAATGCAGCAGGTGAAGCGTCTAGAAAGCAAGTCCTGTGTAGAGCAGCTGAGGGAGCTGGGGCTGTTTATGTTGGAGAAGAAGAGGCTCAGGGGGGACCTCACTGCTCTCCACAAATATCTGAAAGGAAGTTTTAGTAAGGTCGGAGGTGGCCTCTTCCGCCATCTCAAGTGAAAGGATGAGAGGAAATGGCCTTAAGCTGCACCCGGAGAAAAAAAAAAAATTCACTGGAAGAGTGGTTAGGCACTGGAATAAGGTGCCCAGAAGTATGATGGAGTAACCATCTCTGGAAGTGTTCAAGAGGCATCTGGATGTGGCATTTGATATGGTTTAGGGGCAATTATAGTGGTGCTGCACTGACAGTAGAACTACATGATCTCGAAGGTCTCTTCCAACATTGATTATTCTGTGATTCTTGGAATGTAGAGCACTTGAGAGAGATAATTTGACATCTCAAGTACCTGCTTTCCACTCCTCTGTGGAGCAAGAATGCGATTGCCATCTTCGCAGTTAGTAAACAAACAAGCTAAAAGAAGCATATATGTAAAAAGCAAGGTGTTTCTGAACTTAATGAGTATTTGTCACTAAAAGTAGACAATTCATCAGCATCTCACAAATAATCCAATTTAAATATTGAAAAGCAGTCTGAATTTTAGATTCTCAACATGTTGCTAACATACCTGAATCTAAAACCAAAAAACGTTCTTGATCACCAACATACAACACACTATTTGTGAGAAATGAGTTGGGAGTAATAAAATATAAATATTTTATAAAGCATAATGCAGCAGTAAGTTAACATGCAAATTACTGCCTATGAGAAGAAAGGAAATATATTATTTCATTGAAAGCTACAAAATCAAGTAATCTTAAACCTTCAATTTCTTTATCTTCTCTTACTATAAGTTTTGTTCTTGTCCCAGAATCAGACACAGAAAGAGTAAACCAACTGAAAACTGAAATAGAGGGATAAAAAGTTTCCATTTGAAAGCATACCCTCATTCCAAGATGATGTTGCAAGTAAACAAAATATCCATCTTTAAAAGTATTAAAAAGATCTCAAACGTTGTGGTGTTGTAATTTTTTTTACTGTTAGCCTTTCACTAAATAGCTGTCATTTCCCTTTTTAAAAATATATATTGATATAAACAATTCGGTACTACTTTGCAAATGAGGTTTCCTTACTCTGTTAAGGGACCTTTGGTAGGCTCTGAGAAATTTAAGGAGTTGGGGAAAAGTTTTTTTACTACAGAGCTGACAGGCTTTTTGTCCTTATCCCAAAAATCCACAATAAACCCACTGACTTTTTAAGGCTACGATTACAAGTTGGACAAGTGCAATAAGGCAGCAGTCTAGCCTCTGTAACAGGAAAAAAAACCACCTTACAAAAACAAACAGCGAGATCTTGTGCATCCCAACTATAACCCTTACATGATACTATCAAAACTTGTTTTCTAGTTACAAAAAAATGCTTTTGCTTTCAGACGGCTGATAACATTTCCTTAGCTCTCCAAGATAAACACAAGTTTATACAATCAAACTTGCATTATCAGCCAGTCAGACTCAGATTTCTTAATAACAATTTCCATCCAGTGAAACTCTGCTAAAGAAATAGAAACAGATGACTTAAGTCAAACTAGGAATGACAGGTGGAGGCAATATGCTCAACACTACTAAGTTTGCACACCTAATCCACATAACCTGGCTGCTGGTTCCCAAGCTGGCAAACAGCCGTGTTTCTCAGCACGTGTTCCACTGTCCAGCGTACATCTCTCTGCACTTCAGCTCCCAGTTACACACAGAAGTAGTTCAGCAAGAACTCTGTATGGCACTGAAGTTCTAACAGCTGATCTTTGAGTGATGACAAAACATTACTTCATAGGCAAATTCAAAGACTTTGTAAAATTATGTGTTTTAAGAAAAGATACTATTACCTACAAAAGAATAGTACAGGCAGTGAAATAGGTAACTTCAAGAGCAAAAAAAAAAAATCTGGTTTGTGGTCAGATACAGAACCTCATCTCTGATCACACTTGAGAAACACGTTGTTAAGCATCACATTGAATATACTTAAGGTTGTTTGAACAAGAATTAATGAGTTCCACAAGCAAATGTTACTTTGTTAAACATGTTATTTTAAGCTAGCCATGCAGCCTAAGTAACTTTAATATTAAACATGTAATCACAGATATCTTAACTATACTGCATATAGATTGGTACAATTACCTGTGTCAGGCTCATTTAGCTGTGATTACAGCATACTTCAAAGCCATCCATACATTTTTGCTGCTTGTACTGATTATGTTACAGATAATTACCAGTTCAGTGAGACTTTGCCAATTAACTAAATTATCTTCAAAGTTAAGATAGTTTCTTGTATCAGTAAGGTTATTTCTATTGCATTATCAGTAAGGTTATTTGCTTAGCATAGCCAAAGCAAAACTTGTCTTACCACATCATCTGTCAGTGTCTTGATATTTAAATGCTGTAAATCAAACAGGAAAGTGGTCATGTCAAAATTGTGCAGTTAAAAAAAAAAAAAGAAAAATCCATTTATAGTTACTTTTATTCAAAATCACATGCAAATTAAACAGTGTTAAATCCCAACACTTGAAATAAAGCAAGTTTCTTAGCAAGTCATACCTTGTTGGTTTACAATGCACAGCAAGTTATACAGATTTTAAAAAATCTTCCATTTGATCCTCTAACAGAATATCAGAAGAATATGAACCAAGCACAACTTGAAACAAATTGTGTTTTATTATATTTCATAACTAAATTATATTTTATAGCTAAATATACAGTTGACCTGCTCATAATTCAGCTACTAGACATGTGTCTTCTCAAGATGACTGGGGGGACACCAACAACAAATCATCCAGAGATTTCAAACTCAACAGAAGAACACAGAGCTCCTCAGAAGTTCAAAACTATCCATCAAGCTGCAACACTCAAAACTACTCACACTGTTGAATAGTCTCAAGCAATGCCTCTGTGGCAAGCAGAGCACGAAGTTGTGAGCAGAAACTGAACTAAGCATTTAATAACAGTAACATCCAAAGAATCTGTAGATCACTCAACACAGCAGTTCCTGAACCAACATTTGCTCTCCACTGCACATTTACAAACACAGCACGTGCTAGGATGTACAGCTCTTGCACAAAACCAAAGAGCAGCACAGAACATTGGCGATTGATGAATCAGTGTTGCAGGGATCCCATGTATCGTTTTCCTGAGGAGGCTGAGAACAGACTTGTCAGGAAAATGTCAAGAAAGTGAAGTCACATACTTAGTGAGACAGGCTCCTACCTTTCTCTTAGACTCCCCTCTCTGCCTAGCGTGCACAGCTTGGCAACAGCTACAGCAACTGTCGATGACTATATCTTAATTAATCAGATTTGGAAACTCTTCACCAAATCAACAATAACTGGCTATCCCTCTCTACAGCAACCTGAAAGGAGGTTACAGCAAGGTACAGGTCGGTCTCTCCTCTCAGTTAACAAGCAATAGGACAAGAGGAAATGGCTTCTAGTTGCACCAGTGAAGGTTAGCTTGGATATTGGGAAAAGTTTATTCACTGAAAGGGCAGCCAGGCACTGGAATGGTCTGCCCAGGGAAGTGGCGGAATCAGCATACCTGGAAGTGTTTAAAAGGCATGCAGAGATGTAGCACTTGGGTTTGGCAGTGGAAGTGGTGGTGCTAGGTTAGTGATAATGATCTCAGAGGCTTCCAGCCTAAACGGTTCTATGATTCTGTGATATTACTTCTGACATCTTCCCTGGCTCATCCCTCTGAATTAAAGAACAATTTGTGTTAAATCAAATATTATCACACAATAGCTCTAGTCTCAATAGTGTCAAGAAACTGAGGAAGAAGTGTCTGATGAATGGTTATGAAGTTAAAAATCAAAGGAAGTGCAAGGAAACACAGTATTTAGTGACACACTAAGTTCTACTGTCAAAAAAAAAAGTTAAAAAAGGAGCTAGGTCACTACTGAACCTTTATGATAATTCCATTCTGTGTTCTAATAGGTGAGGATTTGTAATAAATTAAAACAACAACTAAGTGAAAATATTCCAATCCATCCAGGAGACTGAAGATCTGTATCCCAGTCTTCTCACTGGTGTTCTCCTGCCACAGGTGTAGATCAGACTTTTGCCCCACACACTGCTATAGAACTGAGTTTTATTACTTGTTTTTCCCATTCTGCTAAATAGCTACAAAGACAGTAAAAGTGTTAACTGGTGTCATTTGCAGAAGCTCATGACTTTGCATTTAGCAAAGTTTGGTATAATACTTCTATCCTTAAGTGAGCTAAACTGCAAGAGAAAATACTAACATATGGTCTGACACTGCAACTAGGTAGTGAAGAACATAAAAATTTATTCCTTTTTCATACAGATTACTGAAATCACTAAGCCTTAAGCAATGCACAAATACCATCATGGAGCTCCTCTAACATCGCAGGAGATTACATAATCTTCTTAGAATGAAAACCACCTACATTCTATACTTCGAGTAGAAATTCGAGATTCATGTCAAACTCATGTACACTCCTGTTAGTAAAAAAATGCAGGGAAGCAATAACATCCGGTTAATTTCCACTTAAGAACAGATGTCAGATGTTTTGCAACTCCTCCATACAAGACACTGTCATCACGCAGGTAACCAGGCAATTTCAGATTCAGGTTTTGTTCCTTGAAAAAGACAAAAGTTAGTGGGACAGCTCAAGCCAGTATTTTACTTTTCACTTAAGTTGTGCAATTCAGCAATGCAGTTTACTATGATAAAGGGTGAAAAGTTTCCCATTTTGTAGATCAGAACACCTCAATGACCCAGGTCATCTGACTAATTAGTGAAAAAGACTACCACACAACCAATTAAGGACACCATAATGGTATAACAAACTTGATATACAGACATGAGTCTTCTTTCAAAGTCTTCATCTTACTGGATACCTAAAGTATGGGAGTCTAAAAATACCAGCATTTCTTTCATAAAAGCTTGTGGAGTCTAGTTTGACTAAATGTCAACACTGGTGATGTATTTAGAGACTTTCTTTATAAAGGAGAAGAAACTCCATGTGAACTACAACCTAATGTTCAGCTCTTTCAGCACTCCAATATTAAAAGGCTGAATGACTTGCTGTAAGACATCTCTAAAGACTTATTTAGCGAACTTTATGTTATGATGCTTCTCAGTCAGAGAAGTTGGTTAAAACATAAGTACTGGGGTTATTTTTTTTCCCCTCTCCCTCACCAAGTCCTTCTCTTCTGACAAGGCTGTACAAAGTAAAATCAGTTGACAGTTTTATTGGTCTTCTATAGTATTCAAGGATACAGAGATGTGAAACATTACATGTGGTCTTAACAACAACAACAAAGAAACTTACCACACTGGATCTTTTAATGTCATTACATTTAGAGGAGTGCTGTGACTCAAGAACAAGAGCATATTTTTATTCTTGACAGGCCAACAAAACACATTTCTAGTAAGGGGAAAAATAACTAGACCGAGAGTCAGGTAAAGACCAGGTAGAACCTGGAGTGCTTTACTACCACAGGGACATATTTCTATTTTCAGGCTCAGATATATCAGTTCACAAAAGACACATTCTGCTCAAGTGAACAGGTTGCCTTAAACGCAGGCTCGCAAGCAAATAAATACAGCTTAAGTAATATTCCTATAATATTCAGTCATTGCTAAAAACATTAAGTAAGTTTACAGAATATTGCTTCGCAATGGATGAAAATATTTACATGCTATTTTGTACCTTCCATTAACTACTCCACAACAACAAAATTATTGCTTTGAAAGCATAGGAGCTATGTACAAGCATTCCTCTAGTCTGTTTATCATGTAGAAAGTAGATATGCAAAACTGAAAAACAAATTATCAGTATTTTAAATATGCTGACATTGTGTTTTTTAGTCAGAGAGATACAAAAGCATGAAGTGATTAAAGAGTTAATTAGGACTGTTCCGAAGGAGAGATTTATCAATAGCATCTACAGTTAGAGAAGCAGAAGTAACACCATTGCTTAGTCTTCAGCTATACACTTTTATAAACAACTAAATTTTAAAATTGCACTCTTCAAGGTAACTTAATTTTTAGCCTGGGACATGGAGGAAGAGGTCATTTTGTTTTGCAATTGAGTAGAAGCAGTTCACTTAAAGCTAAGTCTAATCAAAAATAAATGCACAGGTGTACCATTTTTGAAGAAAGCAAGCAATCTGACAGAATTACCCCTTATTGGAGATGATGTCCCTCAGGTATACTGTTAAATAACCAGTGTCATAAGACAGAGGGATATACACACACATGCAGAATGTGGTACAGTGTTCTTGATGAGCTGGCAAAAGCCCAAGCTCAAAAACTCCAAGGAGAGTGAGAGTCTTAAACAGAAGCCGAAAGGTACACTAGGACACAAGGCCTGAGTTTCACAACATAAGCACAGGAACAAGATGACTGCTCCCAAGACAGAAAGAGTACTGTGTCTCTTGAAAAGGCCACACATGACGAAGCCACGTGTGATGCCACTTTCACACCACCCAGCTAAAGGAAGCCACATACTATTTGGCTTCATATATATTCACAGTAAAGAATCTTACTGTCATACACAAGATGATGATCTTATACTGCAGATTCAAGCAGCAGCACATACTTGAAGTTCATCTGCAAGATGGAATTTATTAACTTGAGGCATTGCCTATATAACTACTCCAGTCAAATCTACGTAGACAGTGAAGCAAAGCAAAGCAATGACAAATCCCACTTAATTGGATCAACAGTACCAGTGATCTTTTGTGTCATTACATCTATTTCCCTATCTTTGCATATGCATATTTATGGACGAAATTCTCTCTATACGCGGTACAAGCAGTTCAGGCAAACAGGATCAGAATTCAGGAGAATGACATCTCACATGGGACTCTGATTCCATGTCTTCAGCATTTTTTCCAACAGCACTACAGGTCAGTGTGGCCTGGAACCAGTGAAGACTACCCTAGTACAATACTGTAGTCTGTATCATCTAAGAGCTTTGGCACTCTACCAAAAGAGGTGGCACCTACATTCTCCACAAGTGGTCTCTTAACCATGGCATAAGAACAAAGTGATGTTGCTTATCTAACTTTCTGAATGAAAGCAGGTTGTTTAAACACAGAGTGTTTGGTACTTGAACTCAGATCATGCCTGGCAGGGATGGACATTGCTAGTATGACAGAGAGACCAACAAAATATGATTTGGAATGGAAGTAGAAGACAGACAAGCATACTGCCATACACTCCTGCCAATATGAGAGGGGTTTTAGGCATGCAAAGTAACAGCATGTCAGGCAACTAAACAACAATTTCAACATGCACGTCCTCCACCATCTTGAAGTACTTCAATTTACAAAAAAGTTAAAAACCTACAGTCCAGATCTTTTGCGATCTTCATTTTTGCCTTTTCTGCAGATGAAAACAAGGAAACGAATCCACATAAAACACCCCCCTCCAAACCACCATGGACGTGTATAGGTTCTTTGATACATTACAAAGAGCTTCCAGCCCGTATGTGGCTATGAGGAAAGAAAAAAGAAATGGAAAAAAGGAGGGCTTAAGCAAGGCAAGTTTCAGAAGAACCGGCCAGCTTATGCCTGAATGCTGAAACAAAACAAAGACTAGGGATGCACATATAATCACATAATCCCTTCTGCACCTTCGTAAATTCGAAAGTGAGCAAGAATGCATTGCAACTAATTTTATCACCAAAAAAAGATTCAACACTAGCTGTTTTTTTCCCCAAAGGATATTCTCCAGCAGAAACACAAGTAAAAGACAGAATCAAGGATTGAAGGAAACTTGTAGACTCAGAGAAAAGTTAATTGGATGATTACAGTGAATGCTATTACTTTAGGATCTCCTTTGTAACAATATTCCCCCAGTGATTTTGCTACCTCAGTCTGAAAGCGCAATTTACAAACTGCACAGCATGTCTTGCTTTTAATTTCCAATATACTACTTCAGCATTTAGCTTTATCACACAATCTCTCTCTGCTGCTTGGAAAGCAGTCTGGAAAGCAATCTGAGGCAAAACTATCTTAACATGGCAGGTTCTACACAGTGATATTCTTTAGGCATTGATGAGTTAAACTCAAAATCGGTGCTTACAGGTAAGATCATATAACAAACTGCTAGAACACAGCACTAAAATTTAATATCATAACCCACAGCATTAACTCATGCCAACAAAAATAACAGCATGAGGAATTTACAATTTTACAAAGCTGCAATAAAGTGTTTTAGGTAACATCTGTTCAGCAATCATTTCTTTAAAAGACTAATTTAGATTCAAGGTCTTACACTGCAGCATAACTGCAGCAATAATTCAGTCACTTTGTAATTAAAGATATTGACACAGATTGGTCTTACCTTTCTACTCTATGCCAGAGAAATGGAAGTGCTTTTCCTCTTAACTACATCTTTCTTTGATTTATAGACACTGTTAAACGCAACTGTTAATTTGTCTATTTTTAACAGATTGGTGTAAACAAGAAACACTTCCTGACTTATAAATTTCATCAAGAACTTAATCAAAAACATAACCTGAAAGTCACTGAAGTCAGGTCAATGGTATACAGAAATTAATAGAAACATCTCTAATTTGAGCTAGAAATTGAAGTTGATCTTTTGAGGACTAGTGTCTGTAAGATTTAGTATCAGTAAAGTGCAGTTGAAAGTCACATAATCTAGCACTCACTGTAATAGTTTCCAAACATTTCTAAGGCAAGAGAGGAATCAAGGAGAGGAAGTGGCAAACAACTGCTTTTTACCCCACCCTTTTTGCCCCAGCAGATTTCAGAAGCTTCTTGCTCAGTCAATGTATACATAGAGAACAGGTATAGTATCTGCCATCCTTCAGCAGATTTCCTCTTTTTACAAGGTCCTAAACCACAGGAGTGGATGCATGAGCTTTCAATGAAGTACCACAGAAAATCTTTTACCCTTTTAAAAGTCCCTCTCTTCTAAAAACTTGAACAAAGTCCTGCTGAACAAAGTCATGCTGTTATGTGCTTCAAAATGAACCACCACTCCTTAAAAAAAAATTCAAAATTACTCTGCAAAAGAACCAAGACAACTGAGGCTTAAAACTCATTCACTTCTTCTGAGAAGCTAGTTTATTCATAAAGAGTCCTTCAAGGCCTCATTTGACAGGGCTAAACAGTTATAGTGGTTAATTCCAATGCCTCTTTCTCCCCCCTCCACCCCTCAAATGCAGTGGGTTTTAAAAAACAGTATTTTCCTCAGTTAAATAAAGAATTTTCTTTAGAAGGGAAAAAAATTTAAAAAGGATGTACATGTTAATGATGTCACCTTTGTCAACCAGCAATCCAACTTCACCTCAAGGTTTGTCAGGGAATCAAATTATTTTTCAGATTAGCATATCTGCTATGACAGATCAATATGCTGCATTGACTGGAAGGGTCCAACCTGGAACTTATTTTCAAGCCTTGCACACTGAGAAATATTACACTCACATAATCTGTATTACTTGAGGTCAATAAATCTAACAGCTAATTTAATTTGACAAACATACAACAGACAGAAACATAACTGAGGTAACATGAGGTATGGCACTCTAAGCACTCCAAACACAGAAAAGGGCACAGGCTAAATCTAAGACTGGATTACAGAGAGCCCAAAGGGGTGAGAGGCAGGCTTTACACATTCTGACACAAAACTAATTTAATTAATAAAATGACACTGAAGATGTATTACAGGAAGAGTTAGATACAAACAAGTCAAGCTAGAAAATACGTCTAAGATCAAGTCCCAACCATAACCCAAACACTGCCAAGTCCATCACTAAACCACATCCTTAAGTGTCACATCTACACATCTTTCAAACACCTTATGAGACTTCTCTGGGCAGCCTCTTCCTGTGCTTGACCACCCTTTCAGTGAAGAAAGTTTACCTAATACCCAATCTAAACCTGCCCTGGTGCAACTTGAGGCCTTTCCTCTTGTCCTGTCACTTGTTACCAGGGAGACGACACCGACCCCCACCTCACTACAGCCTCCTTCCAAGCAGTTGTAGAGGGCAATAAGGTCACCCAGTGAGTTAATGGCACACCTAGAATACAATCCATGTTCAGTCCGTAATTCTTCAGTCCCTATCAACACCCAAGGATAAAATCTTTGCTTTAAGAGATTATTTAAAGATGAAAAATAGGACTATCATCCAGGGTGAAATGCTTTTGAAAATTGCAGTTTGACAAAGCATTCTCATGAATTAAGGACATTCTCATCTATCCCTGCTTAAATAGAAATGGCAGGGGAACAGGAAGAGGCAAAAATAAAAAAAAAATTATCAAAACTCACACCTACCTACAAGATTATATACCCTACAAAATTGAGTCAGAACCCCAAATTCTACAGTATTTTCTGTAGCTGTGACCTCAACACCATGACCTTAAAAAAACAAGTCAGCTGATGCCCGTATCAAAACATTATCAAAATCATCCTTGCATAGCCTGGGAGGCCTAGACATATGCCAAACAAGCTCCCCTGCACTGAAGAAAAGGCCTTCTTTCACTGAAAAGATGAGATTTCAGCTAAGAAAAAAAGCCTCAATGGCTTTTATCACATTTCTGTCAGTGTTCTAATCCCTATAAACTATTGTACTGCCATTTTAACACATGGTTAGCAAAACTGAACATGATGGCAATACACTACTTCTCTTTTAACATACAATTAGAGGAAAAAATGAAAACCATTACAAATATCTTAACTGCGTAAGAACTTGGCAGTTAAAGTATCAGTAGTAAGTAAAACCTCTTGACTCAGAGCTCTTGTCAGTCTCAAACACACAAAAATCTATGTCTCTCACTCACAAAAGGAATAATCCAACCCTCAAGTCATACACCATCAACACTATCCAATCTTCTACAGCGGCTAGACCACACAGGTTTCTCCTCACAGATCATATACTAAAGCATGTTGTGAGAGACTGGGAAGATCTGGTGTCACAAGACATTTTGGGGTGCGTGCATGTGGGGAAAGCGGCAGGTTGGGCCTTGCCCTGGTGAGGTGACACCCTGCTCTGCACACACCCCTCACTCCCGGGGCCTGTATCCCAGCCCCGCAGTGGCTGCCAATCCCTGCCACAGCTGAGGCAATGCTCCACACCTGCCTCTAGAGCCCCTAACCCAGCTCCTGAGTGGCCACCAGACAGGAAATCCCACCTCGGGGAAGGGCCCAGGAAGGCCAAGGCATATTTAAAGCTGAACACAAGGCAGGCACTTTGTCTTGACCCTACCTCTTCTTGGAATTTCTGTCAGCTGAACACTGCTGGAACCCAGGAGCTGGTAGCTGTATGTGTCCTTTTCTGTCTTTCTCTCTTTCTTCTTCTAATTCCTTCTTCTTGGAATTTTTGAGTAACTTAAAATCAAACGGGCTTAAAGTTTGCCAAGTCAAATGGGCTAAGTTAATGCTTTGAGAAGTGTTTTATGTTGATTGAATGTTGCACTAAACCTCTTGCCAAAGTTCTTTGATTTTCTGAGGTTGCCAGTAATGTCTCTTTTGTTGTTTTGACCTCTTGAGAATATCTGGTTGCTATTTCTCCCAGGCATCTAACTCAGAGTACAGGAACAACTGTAAGCCCTTTCAAAAGCCTCATCAAGTGAGATTTTTTGGGCCTTACATACGTCTAGCCATGTCACCTGCATGACTAAAACGCATGTGTCCCCAGTAGATACACAGCCATTTACAAAGCCAGGCAAATAGCTCTTGGTCACAGTTTCATATATGTCCATTCTAACATGTAGGAAGAGACACAGGGACATGGTTCAAGCAGCAATCTCTGCAGCCACAATACAAAAAGATTGCAGCTAACAGGAATATTCCAGGAGCAAGTTATCACCTTCCAGAACAGGTCTGGCCAGCCTGTTTGATATCGCTTATTGGCTAACTTTTTTGAACCTGTGCGCAAGTGCCAGACACTCAAGTACTAAATGTTACACAAATATGCCTTAGAATCAAGTGTCTAATATAAGTGTTATGGTATCTCTTTTGTAATTACATAATAAATACATTTTAGAGCATGTGGGCTCAGGGACAACTGAACAAAGACCAACATGCATCACCTAAATATGAGCACGGGATGCATCTCCTCTGAATGTGGCAGATACTGCTGGACACAACTCCCTGAAAGGAGGTTGTATCCAGGTGGGAGTCAGACCTTTCTCCCAGGCAACCAGCAACAGGATAAGAGGACACAGTCTCAAACCGCACCGGGGTAGGTTTAGGTTGGACATTATGAGGAATTTCTTCACAGAAAGGGTAATTAGACATTGGAATGGGCTGCCCAGGGAGGTGGTGGAGTCACCATCCCTGGAAGTGTTCAAGGAAAGAATGGATGTGGCACTTGGTGCCGTGGTCTAGTTAACATGGTGGTGTTCGGTCACAGATTAGACTTGATGATTCCAGAGGTCTTTTCCAACCCAACTGATTCTGTGGATACAAGGCCTGTAAAATATATGTTGATCCCAGCTCTAATGCTTGGAATTTTCATGATGTCCAAACAAAAACTGGTTATCTCTGGGTACTCTTTAGTTAGAGCACATCTTGCAGATGCATTATCTTGTGAACAATTACAAGCAATCTCAAGATTCTCAATTTCTTGGTATACTAGCCAAAAGTTTGTAAAAACAGGCCTATGGAGAACTTAACTATGTCCTTTAAATTCAAAGACCTTTTTTTTCACTGTAGACTTTATATCACTAAAGTAAAAAAAAAAAAAAAACCAAACAAAAAGACCACCGCAGTCCTAGTAGAAGTAACACCGTTTTAGAGCTGGAAGTCTGTTCTACTCCCCTTGCACCCACAGCTGTCACGCAGCAAGTAAGGCAACAAAGCTTTGTGATGAAGCTTTCGGGAGAGACCTGACAACTTGCTGCATCCTTTCACACGGTCAAGCAAGAGGCGAGCTGCAGCAGGCGGGATCACCCTTCGAAGCCCAGCTGAACCTGACGGCGCCACGCATTCCCACTCGGTCCCCCGGTGCCGGGGGGGCCCAGGCAGTGACCGGCCCCGGAAGGGACGGCGGCGGGGGGACACGGGGGTGTCACCGCACGGCCGGGCCCCCTCGGCACAGGCCCGCCAGGCCCCATTCCTCGGGCACCCCCGCCGCGGCACCGGCTCGTACTTACGAATTTGGGCTTCCTGCTGTCCGCCGCCTCCTCGGGGCCCCCGGCGCTCCCGGTCCCCGGCGGGCCCTTCCGATGGAGCCCCTTATTCCCCCGCCCGCCGCGACTCGGCGGCGAGGACGGGGCACAGTAACGCGGCCGCGGCGGCTCCNGGAGCCCCTTATTCCCCCGCCCGCCGCGACTCGGCGGCGAGGACGGGGCACAGTAACGCGGCCGCGGCGGCTCCATGGCTGCGCACGGGCGAGGAAGGGAGAGGGGCAGGGGAGAGCGCTGCCCGCGATCGGGCCCAGGCCCGGCGGCCCCCGGCCGAGCTGGGCGCCTGCGATTAGCGCGGCTTAGCTGGGCTCGGCCAGGCAGGGCGCCGCGGGGGGAGGAGCGGGGCTCAGCGCTAAAGCCGCAGCCTCACCGCAGCGCAGGATTTAGCGA